>BSBK01002437.1:10000-427500 GCA_027943335.1 Chamaecyparis obtusa | reverse complement strand
AATTCACGACCAAGAATTAAGGTTACCTTACCCATACCATTCATGGATTCTGAAATATTGTTCCAAACTCCTGAAAACTTTTCTGTTGCTTCTTTTTACCCCTCCCTGATTAAGACCCCCCTCATCCTCAACATGGTCCTCATCACCTATAGTCTTGATTTCACGAATAGGGCACATGTAAATATCTTTAAACACTTCTTCTACCACAATGTTGTCCTATCCTATCTTCTTGATCTTAATGGCCAAAGCAGATGAATCCACACACAATAACCCAAAATGAAGGGTTTTGTATCCTTTAATGAATCTCAGTCACTTGTAATGTATGGATAGTAAAACTAGTAGTCTCCAAAGCATTCAATAAGTGAATATGAATGTTTGAAAACTTTCCTCCCAACTTCCCCAACCACTCCTAATCGGTTAGAGGGATATTTCCAGAATCTCCACTATTCCTATCCTTACCAAAAATTCTTAAACATACTTTATCTGATATGATAATAACATGCTAAACTAAACCAATGGAATGTTCTTCGTGTGGTACAAGGAAGATTTGGCTATCAAATCTTCCTTCATGCAAGCTGAGTGTGAGAGAAGGTATGTGATTTCTACATCTTTGATTGGTATCTTTGAAAGGCAATGTCTTTGGAGCCTCTGGCATAATATTCAACCGCAAATTTCAAATGCATTACTGGTGTCATTCCCTAGCCCATGTTTTATTTCCATTATTTGATGTTATTGGTGCTTGTGCTCAAAGATATCGATTCACTATTTTGAAATGTTTGGATTCACATTTGTTGATATTATAATTTATCATATCAAATAAAGTATGTTTAAGAAGTTTTAGTGTCTAAACACTCAACTAATCCCTCTAACCAATTAGGAGTAGTTGGGGAAGTTGAGAGGAAAGTTTTCAAACATTCATATTCACTTATTGAATTCTTTGGAGACTACTGGTTTCACTATCCATGTGTTAATGTTTAGAAGAGATCAATAAAGTATTTAAAGACATTCTTACATGTTTGCTTAGGTTTGAGAGGAACTTATCATGACTATACCCTCACAAACAATGACATAGACTGGTTTTACTAAGTTTCCTTTCTCTATTTTGAGGTTTCCTTTCTCTACCATAGGGGTATAGTTAGAGGGTTCATTGACAAAATGATCCTTTGAATGGTTACTATAAATATGAATGATTTGATATAGCATATTTCTCATTTTACTTGAAGTTTGGAATAGCTTTTCTAAGGGTGAAAGTACTTTTGATTATTTTGGTCGTGACTATTCCTCTACATAGTCATCCCAAGAAAATTTCTAAGGCTCTTAACCAAGCCAAGGCCTCCTTTCTCTTAGGCACTTGTCCCTTCCCTGCCCAGTCTCCATGTCCTTTGAATGTCTCTCTTCCTTTTGTGGAGGGCATCTCTCAAAAAATTGCCAAAATCTTAACAAAAAAGGGCCTCCGTGTTGCCTTCAAACCCCTTTCAAAGTTAAGAAATTGTGTTCCCTCCCTCAAGGACTCTAAAGACTCACTTCTAGACTTAGGAGTCTATAAGATTGAGTGCTCTTATGGCATCCCCTATATAGGGGAAATGGGTCACTCTTTTCTCACTAGAATGTGTGAGCATAGTGCTGATATAAAGCACGATAGGGTCCACAAGTCTACTTTGGCAGAGCACTCCTTCTCCACCAAACATCATATCTATTTAGAGAACACCCAAATCCTTTCCAAGGAGGACAACTACTTCAAGAGGAAGCTTAAGTAGGCCATTGTTATTAACCACCATCCCATTAATCTTAACCAAGATGATGGGTGGTCCATTAACCCTTCCTGGCAACCTCTGTTAGGCACGCTCGACACCCTTGCCACCCTTGATTCTATCCTGGCCCCTCTCTGGTGCTTGCTCCTTGTTTGGCCCATTTGGCCCCCCCTCTCTTTTCTTTCTTTGGTTGATTGGGTGGGCCTTTTTTTCTCTTCTTTGGGTGTTTCTTGTTCTTTCTTGCTTACTCTCTTCGACGTCTATCTTAGAGCACTTTAAGTGTGTCATGTGGCATCCCTTTGTGGGTCCCAATTCCTTCTTCTTTGGTTTATTCTTGTGCTTTTCATGGTTTTGGGTCATGTTGGTGTTGGCCCTTGTGTTTTTTTCTTTTTATAGGTTGGTCCTTATGTGTTTTGTTTTTTATAGGTTGTTCAGTTTTAAGTCGCCCTGTCTTTGCTTATTATGTAATTTATTTTTTCTTTTATGTTTTTTATAATATTATCTCATTAGGATTTGTATGTATATATATACACCTATATGAATAAGATTTATTATGAAAAGACAGATATAAAATATGCATAGAAGTATATAGAGATATATATCACTTTTATGCATATTTTGTATTTTTATGGTCATACATGTCTTTTTATAATAAATCTAATTATATTTAATCTTATTCATATACATCTTATTATATTAAATCTGATTTTCATCTATCTTAATTAATATTCCATTTTTTTGTCATATGTTTTTATAATAAATGAATCTTAAACATATATGTGTTTTGCATCGCTATTGTCATATATGTTTTCTAATAAACCTTATTTATACATAATCCCAACACATGTATGAACAAGGTTTATTATTTTTATTAAAAGCATATATGATAGTAAAAATACAAAACACAAAATACACATGTTTAAGATCCATTTGTTATAAAAAGTCACACATGACATTAAAATACAATATACACATAGAGGTATTTTGCTATGAGGTAATATACACACAGGTATATATATATATATATATATATATATATATATATATATATATATATATATATATATATATATATATATATATATATATATATATATCACCTCTATGCATATTTTGAATTTTGTGGTTATACATGTCTTTATACCCTAATAACAATAAATCTTATTCATAGAGGTCTTATTACACTATTTCTATTTTTGTATAAACCACATAGATTTATTGTCATAGGTTTTTTAAAATTTATAAATCTTTAACATATATGTATAACTTAATTCTTTTTATATATTTATACATTTCTTTTCCTATTTTTAATTTTATTCTTAAATGTAATATTTTTTCCTTGCATTTTATTCATCATAACTTTGGAGGGTTTTTTCTCTTTTTTTCTTGTTTTTGTAGCTTTTTTCAGGTTTTATTTTCTTGTTTGCTCAGTTTTCCATGGCCTTTCCTTCCCTTGTATCCCTTGAAATAGGCTTGGTCTGCATCTTCATTCTCTCTATTCTTGATGATGGATCACGGAGTGTGATCTGAAATGTCGATGCTAAAAAATACACACAATCGAATCTAGAAACTCATTTGTAATTAAGGAAATATAATTGTCTAATGATTATATGTAATGTTGAATGGATTAAATGCTTTATTCTTCGTAGAAGTGAATGGAAGGAATAGTGTTGGTGTTAGGTTTTATTTATTATTGAATTAAATGGTTTCCAAGATGTGTTGAGGAGTTTGCTCCTTGTTTAATGTTAACTGTTCCTGCACAATCCACTCATACAATAGTGAAATGCTATGTGATTGAAAATTTCATACAATTGGTCCTTTGGTGTGTATTAAATAGACTAGAATTTTCAGCATATTATTATCATTCTATTTCCTTGTTGTAAACATGTCATTGGTTTAGTTTTGTAAAAAAAAAAATCATATTAATTTTTTTTTTCTATTTTTTCCATTTGATAACCACAGTCAACATTTCAAAATAGTGAATAACATCAAATAATGGAGATAAAGTATGGGCTAGGGAATGACACCAGTAGATTAAAAGAAATAGAATGATAATAATATGTTGAATATTCTATTCTATTTAATACATGCCAAAGGACTAGTCCCAACAATTCTTAAACATACTTTATTTTGTTTAAGAATTATTGAGAGTAGTTTTCAAACATTCATATTCACTTATTGAATGCTTTGGAGACTAGTGGTTTGACTTATTCACTTATTCACTTATTCAAATGTAGTTTTGATTTGGATAATGTTTAGAAGAGATCAATAAAGTATTTAAAGATAATCTTACATATTTGGAGAGGTTTGAGAGGCACTTATCATGACTATTTAGACCATTAGTATACCAATATATGACTATCCAAATCATAAATATGTCTCTCCCTTAGGGCCAAACTCTCACTATTGCTCCCTAGCTATCAATTCCCTTAAGGAACACACTATTACAGCTAGTCTTCTCTTTACTTTCTCAAATCTCTACAAGTCAAGAACATTAGAGTTGTATAATACATTGTTAGTATCCTCTTTCCATGAGTGCTAGGCCTTTGGGTCCATGGAAAGGAAATATATTACAAAATACTCTTCAAAACAAAGGAAAAACTTACCAAATTCAATCTAACTCATTGTAGATGAAGGAACAATCATGCTAATAGTTCCTCTAAGTCTTCCAAAACATTTATTGAACTCCCGTAAAGTCCTATTGGATCCTCAAATTTCTTAATCCAATCAAGTTACATCAGGATCATGAGAAACTTCAAAGGATTAAAAACATTATTTGGAACAGTCACTGGTTTTATCAGTCAAAACATAAGGAACAAAATTTTAAAGTGCTCACAATACATTCAATGATGAAATGAATGCTTGGAGATTTCTTACTATTCCATCCTTGAATTTAGAAACCAAAACAATAAGTAAAGAAGCCTTTCAACAATGCATAACACAATGGACTTACAGATTTAAAATTCTATTTTTATTGAATCTCTATTCCAATCATACACTCCAGGCTTAAGTCTATCATACAACGACTACCAAAGGTTACATATAACTCCATCACAACTTCCCCAACCATGAATAACATAGGTGAAGAACTTTATGGTTTCATGTTTTAATCTTTAAGAACTTGATCAAGAACATAGGTTTTAATGAAATATCAATTTGATTTGCAAAGTTTGTGTTCTTTACAAATTTGAAAGGCTCTAATACTTACTAGGGAAAATGTGGATGTGCAACCTTATGCTTTTAGTACTAAGTCTCTATTTTTTGGGCATACTGATTATAAGTAGTTGACATATATCATAAATGTTACTAATTAAGGTTGATGGGATGATTAGGCCTATCCTAAAAAAAGACTGTCAAATCATTATGCTTTCAAATCAATTACCTATCCATGTATCCCTTGCAAGGGGGAGAAGCCAAATACATAAAGAACATGCACATAAACATGACAGCTAAAAAACTTAAATGGAATACACCAAGAAGTACCAAATGATGAATGCTCAATTGTTGTAATGGCAAAGCATCAGAACCGTCCATTTCTAGAACTTGATTTTCTAGTCTAAATGATTTTTCTATAGTCTTAATGATTTTTCTTTCATCCTAATGTTTGTTGCTCTTGATAAATTAGGCCTTTTTGTTCACTATTCTATTTCAGCTTGATATTTCATTCATTTTTCATATACACATAGACTACACATGCTGATAAAAAAATGAGCTATTTGATTAAGGTTGACTATTCATGAATGTAAATAGTCAATATTTCTAATAGTACTCCTTGGTGCATTCCATTTTAAAATAATCATATTTCTATTACTATGATAAATGTCCCTTTGTGTTGAGAAAATTAGAGTTGAAAAAATGGTTGCAAACAAATCATCCTTTTTCCACCAAAATTCTAGTCAATGTACAAGTAACGAGTCATTTCATTCAAGAAAGACCATGTCTGACAACATCAACCCAAAACAAAATGAGGAGTATGCAAAATTTAGTGATTGTATCTTTCATTACAGCCACTTCATATGCATAGGTGATGAACATGCATATTTTCATGAGCGCTATTGGGAGCTTATACCTAGCAACACATGTACTATTGTGAAAATCACCACAAATCTATTTGCTGCTAGGTCTAGCTCCTAGTATTGCTTGGTCAAATATGCATGTTTTCACATGTGCATATACCTTCTATGATCAACTCTTATATGCACAGGTGATGAACATTTAGATTTTCCTAAATAATACTTTGAGTAGTCCTCCAATACATGTACTATTGTGAAAATCATCACAAGTCCATTTTTCGGAGGAAATCTCATACTACACATGTTTGGAGGTCTGAAGGAAACAAGAGAATTTGAAGAGTCATGAGTCTTAAGATTGTACTTAATATAGCCAAGCTTCATTCAATGGTACATTCAAACATGAAACAAACCATTCTTAAACCATATTAAACTAGTAAATTGAAGGACATACTAATTATAAGTAAACTAGTAACCAAAGGACATGTTTTTACTATTAGGTCTCTATTTGTTGGGCATATTGATTATAATTATTTGACATGTATCACAAATTTTTCTAATTAAGGTTGGTGGGATGATTACACCTATCTTGAAAAAAGACTGTCATTATGCTTTCAAATCAATTACCTATTGACATATCCCTTGCAAGGGAGAGAAGCCAAACACATAAAGAGCATGCACATAAACATGGCAGCAGAAAAACTTAAATGAAATACACTAAGAAGTACCAAATGATGAATGCTCAATTTTTGTAATGGCAAAGCATTAGAACTATCCATTTCTAGCACTTGATTTTCTAGTCTACATGATTTTTCTATAGTCATAATGATTTTTCTAGAACTTGATTTTCTAGTCTTAATGATTTATATATAGTCCTAATGATTTTTCTATAGTCTTAATGATTTTTCTTTCATCCTAATGTTTGTTTCTCTTCATAAATTAGGCCTTGAATTTGAATTTTTGTTCACTATTTTATTTCAACTTGATATTTCATTCATTTTTCATATACACAGAGACTACACATGCTGATAAAAAAAATGAGCTATTTGATTATTCACTATTCATGATTGTAAATGGTTAATATTTCTAATGGTACTCCTTGGTGTATTCCATTTAAAAATAATCATATTTCTATGACTATGATAAATGTCCCTCTATGGGCCTATGAATTGTGGGCTTAGTTCCATGTTTTCTTTCATTCTTGCATTTGAAATGTTAAATATGGGCTGCATACAGATATATTATTTGTATCAATGTTGGTGATTATTTAATTGCAATATTTTCTTTTATTTGTTTTCTTTTTGTTTCTTTTCCATTTTTGGACATGTACTTTTCTTTGAGCATTGTGATTTATGTTGTGGGCTACAAGGCATAGCCATTAGGCCTCTGTGATAGTCTAAAGCTATTTAGCCTATTGATACCCTTGGTATTTTGGACCACCCCTTGGAGGATAGGAATAGCATAGAGATGCTCAATATTATTACCTTGGCTCATTTGAAGGCAGTTGTTTTGTTTTTCCTTGATGTTTCGGGGTCTCGTGGTTATAGTATTGCACAACAGGTAGCTTTGTTTCATAGCATAAAACCTTTGTTTGCCAATAAGCCTCTTATTGTAGTTTGTAATAAGATTGATTTTCAACCACTAGAGACTACTCTACAAGCTTGACGAAGTGGTATATTTTGGAAAATGAAGAGTGGAAAGAAAATGATATTCCCGAGATCATGGATGGACACAATGTTGTAGACTTTATTGATCCAAATATCTTGCAAAGGCTTGAAGAATTGGAGAGGGAAGAAGGTCTTAGGATGGTAGCTAAGGGTGACGAGGATGATGAGATGGGGGAAGTGGACTTGAATCCTGATGAAAAGGAAGCTCTAGCTATGATTAGGAAGAAGAAGAAGATGCTTATTGTTGAACACAAATTGAAGAAGAGTACTATAGAGAGCACGCCTACTGTACCAAGGAAGTTTGGAAAGAACAAGGAATATGGCTTAAACATAATGGGAACACATCTTTCTAGCATGGGCTTGGATCCTTCAATAATTAAATTGATAATAAATGAAGTAGATGAGAGCTAAGTAAATAGCTTCCAAGAAAAATCTTGTAAATGAACTATGTGTACCTCCAATTCCTATGCCCTTTGCACGTACCCAAAGGATATATTTGAAACAACAAGGGTAAGGCTTAAAGAAGTTAATTTTGCATCATTAGATAGATCTTTAAGAATCACCTTCGTATTTCAAATTTATCCTTTGGGTACACATAGAGGCCACAAGAATTGGGGTATGCATAGTTCATTTATGGGATTTTTCTTAGGAGGATAATTGCTCATCTGTCATCTACTTCATTGATCCAGGCCTAGGCTAGAAATATGTCTTCCCAAACACATAAAAAATATATACATAAACATGTACAACAATTGAGAAACATAAATGTAGATATCACAACAACTGAGAAACATAAATGTAGGCACCATGGTCACAATTTTTTGGAGACAACATAATTGAGTTGTATAACTAGACAATGCAAAGCAACTACTACTCCTTTGGTTCAGAGGAGTACTGAATGCTTTGCATCATCTGGGTATACCACTCAATTATCTTGTCTCCAAATTCTTGTGACCACGATGCCTACATTTAATTTTTCTTAGTTATTGTGTCCTCAGACCCCTTATGACCCTTTAAGACCCTTTACAACACCTAAGAATACACATCTTAGAGGTCTTAAAATGTCATAAAGGGTCACAAGAGGCTCCTAGGAGGGGCTAGATGAGCTTCTACCTTCATGTGGTTGGCCCTATTAAGTAGAGAATGTTAAACTATTCCCAAAACAAAGAGAAGCTAAATAATTTAAGGTCTCAATCCATGGAGATGGTGAAAAATGATGGGAATCAATGATGGAGAGTTTTTAGATACTGACAAGATGTATATGCAGTGGAGGCCAGAAGGGATTTTTGTGGAGATTTGCTAGATGTGGAGATTTTATAGAGAGGGTTTCCATATTGAGTACCAATGCAGAGATGATGATTCAATACTATGTCTATGAAACCTTCACAAATATCCCTTTTTTGGCCTCCACTCATACCTCTTCTCAGAATCTAGAAACTTTGGATATTGTTTCTCATCCATGCATGAAATGTGCTAGTGATTGTATAAAATTACTTTTGTGAGATTGAGATCAATTATGAGAAGGTAAACAACAAGATAATTTTATTGTATCTTTCATTTCTTTTATCCATTCATATTTTTTGCCTTCTCTTATATTGGATATTGTGTAGTGTACATAAAGGCAAGGTGGTGATTATTCTCAATGATCGACAAGTATAAGTCTTCCAGCCCTTACCCAGTAGCTAGGACTAAAGATAGCAGAGCTCAAGAGACCATCATAGTTGGTCTCTTTCCTTGGTCTATATACTGAAAAAACATTTTACTTTTTGTTAGCTCATCAAATGTGGTGATTTGAAAGAATTTAATGGATGATATTTTCATGTATAACGTATATTATTTTAATTTGATGGTGAATGAATTTATCAATTCATGCACTTGTATACATCGAGCACAGCCATAAAGAAGTATCCCCTCCCATGGTTTGAGTAATGTAGGCCATGGGAGGAGATGCTTCTTTATGGTTGTGCTTGTAGTATACAAGTGTGCGGAGTTGATAAATTTGTGCAACGTCAACTTAAATAATATAAGTTATCATGAAAATATTCTATTAAATTCTTTCAAATCCCCTCATTTGATGAGCTAATGAAATGTAAAATATTTTTTATGTATATGGACCAAAGTAGGAGAGAAACTATGATGGTCTCTTGAGCTTTGTTATTTTTACTATGCTAATTCATCACTTTTTTTACACGTAGTAAATATTTTCTGATAGACACGCTATACATCTGATGGATACTCCTGTTGGTAGTTTATTGCTTTGACAAATTACTATGATGGTATTGTCATACATCTGATGGGTTCTCCTATCATAGATCTAAGGCATATCTATCGCAATTATGACAGAACAAATGTGGTAAAGGTCACCTTTTTGACAGATTTGTCCCATAGGAAAGTTTCTTTTTATGTGGCATTTTTGAACAAGAGATTATGTCATAAAACTGATGGTTGTCACTCCCATCACCATTTCCAATGCAAAAATTCTAACAAACACATTTGTCAAAATATTGACAAATAGGCATTGGAAATCCAACATATGCCCATCAAAATTTGGCCTCAAATGTACTAGTGTTAGGACCTTTTGTTCTCTCTGGGGTATCTTATATTTTTCTTTTCTTTGATGCAATGGAATTCTTGACACCATGTTAAAGAGGGACAAAATGTAAAAGCTTAAAATCATCCCTTAACATTATAATTATTTAATTATTTTTTTTATATTCCTCCTACTTATTTAATTAAATTTATCTAATTAAATTTGGCTCATTACTCTATAGTATTTAAATTTAATTAAAATACCCTTTCTTTAAGTGTATTAAACTTTATTTAAAACCATCACTCCATATAATCCCTCTTTAAATAAATTGTAATCTACTTAATTCCCCTCACATTCTATTATTCTCCTAAACCATGATTAAGTTTAATTTTTAATTAAATTGATCCTAAATCTAAACCTAGAACCTACCCTACTCACATCACTCTCAATAAATAGACCTACTTGCTAATTAGCTAAGGTTAATTAGGCTAATTTTTGGATTCCTACATCCATTAGCCCTAATTATTTACTCACACGTGTGAGAAAATTTCCAAAAAATGTCTTTTCAAATAATTCTAAAAAAGCCTAAACAAGGTTTCTTACAACTTTGATGACACTTTTTACTATTAGAAATAATGTTCCACCAATACAACTGAGAAGGGGGGTGAATCAGTTGTATGACATATTATTAAACTTTAAACTTTGAATAGCAATAATACCAAATTAAATGAACACAATGAATGCCAAAACAATAACATGATATTTGTTGTCAAGAAAACCCTGTTAAAGGTAAAATCCTAGTGGGAATTAACACCCACTAATGATGTACTGAGAGTATAGTATCCTTGTTATAAGATCTAGCTCTATTAGGAGCTGATTAAAACATTACAGTACACAATCCTTGTTAGAGGACAGACCCTGTTAGGAGTCAAGAAAACAGGTGGGCTCACTGCCCAAAGAAGGTTATATCCACCTTGAAAACTCATTGTTCGTAACACAAGTATATGTAAGGAAGTACACAATCCTTGAACTGTCTGATAGAAACTATCTTTTCTTGATCAGTTCCAATGAAGTATATAAGTTATCCTCTTCTCTACACCCAGTAGGCATTTTTAGAGTAATAAAGTGTTCTCTTATTAATTAAATCATCTACTAATTTCTTAAAGTGATTTCTTATTAATTGAATCATAAATCATATAATAATTTATTAATTAAAGTGTTTTCTTATTAATTAATCTAAACTTTAGGCATATAATAATTAATTTCTTTATTAATTATTATTGTGCAAACTAGGTTTTACCTTTTTAGGTTTACAGATCTCCTTTTATAATGATTGATCTTCTTTGTTTTCATAATAGAGTGTAACAGATTATTATTATTGAATTGCAGCTTTTGTTTTTGCACATCAAGAATGATTTCTCCTCTCTCGTGGATCAATGTGTTCAGGCCTCCATAGCTTTTTGCTTCTTCTCTCTCTTTCTGTGATAGGTGTTTAAATGTAGGTGTCCTTGGGAGCTGTGGGTTGTTCTCTCATCAATTCTAATATGGTATCAGAGCTTCAAATATATTTGACCCTATCCTCTTCCTGAGAGATTCAATTGTGTTCATTAGATCTACATTTTTAGAGGGTTTTTTGTTAGATCTAGGGGGTGTTAGGAATAGTCCCAAGAGATAACTGAGAGGGGGGGGGGTGAATCAGTTATCTACAAGTTTCAATTCTTTATCCAATTAAGTATACTTAAAATTTAAGCATAAACATAGTGAAAGGACACTTGAATACAACACCAATATTTTAGTTATGGGGAAACCTAAATAGGTAAAAACCCTAGTGGGAATTAACACCCACTGATAAACTGAACTAGTGTATAATGATCCTTGTTAGAAGATCTTACAACCCTATTAGGAGTTGATCTTTACAATGAATTTAGTAAAGTGACCTAGTCAAAGTCCAGACCCTGTTAGGAGTCTTTTATGATTGACCCTATTAGGGGTGAGGACACATTGTCCGAGAGCTCACTACTCAAAGGGGTGAAAGTTGCAACCTTCTAAATAACAAATATGCACTATATCTGGATCTTGGTGAACTACGAGGTAGACATAGTCTCTTGATTAGTTCCAATGAATAGCACACTCTATCTTCTCTATCACATAGAGCTCTTCTAGATGACACAATACTTCACACTCTCTACTCTTCTCTAATACTTCATCTCATGCCATGCCTTTAGCGATCATAAATGACTAGCTATAAGTATATTTCCTCTAAATGATATAACAAATTAGGCCTATTAGAACCACCTTAAAATCATGATAGAGAAACAATAACACCCTCCAATAACAAATCTGTCAGTTCTAATAAGCACGCAACACAAACTAGGACTTGTCCAAATTAATAAACGTAGATGCACGCTACATACTGTCAGCTCTACCAAATTAACTGATACTTTCTCCTCAAGCTGAATTACATCATGTTCTCTTAACCAAACATTCTTAACTCTTCTCCAATCACTAATCCAAGTGCACATATCGAAATGATAAGCACAACTCTTGTGCTAATATAATCTCTATGAGCTCTTCTGGATAAACACAGGAAACTACAACTGGTGAATAGTGACTACATAACTTCACTTCTATTGCACATAAAAATCTATGTGAATGGATATAACAATATAACATGTCTCTATCAAATATCTAAATGTGGAAGTCTCCATGATAACTGTACGAAAAATCACTCACAAGACACTGCTGACACAAGTTGTTACATAACTGTCTGTACTAACAATTAACCTTTACATCCATGATATCATGCTAATAACATGTTCATGCTACATGTATTCAAATCTTACTACATAATTATTCCATGCATGCTACTTACCATATGTTTTCATCACTGAAAAACATACAATCAGTAGTGGCTTGCTGGCAAATCTCCAACAATCTCCCCCTTTGGAATTGATGGCAACATATGGAATGAAAAACACCACCAATCCAAATGAAAAATTCTTTTATAACATTTTCCATTTCCTCATAAAAAATCCCCCAAGGATGAGTCCTCCATCTGTTGCAATATTTTTTAATATTCTCCATTTCCTCAATTGAACAACTTCTAAATACTGCTCTTGCTACTATATATTACTCCTTAATTCTGTGTGTACTCACTCTTAAGTACTATTTTTTCATTACTATATATTACTCCCCCTTTGACATCAATGGCAAAGGGCACCAAATATTTAAGCACTGGTACTACTCCTGAAGTAAAATAGTCAACCATCCATCAGTCACTAAGGACTGATGCTCTCTTTACATTTTCTAATCAGAATTAGGGAAGGGAATTACTCCAAGCTTCTCCCTGAGATACTCAAAAGTATCCTTAGGTAAAGGCTTTGTGAATATATCTACTATTTGTTCCTTTGTACATACATAATACAATTTGACTTCTTTCTCTTCCACTTTCTCTCTTAGAAAGTGATACTTGATCTCTATGTGTTTTTTTTTTGCATGCATCATAAGGTTCTTTGACACATTGATAGTTCTAGTGTTATCACAATGAATAACAATAGGATAATCAATCTAAATTCCAAAATCCTTTATCACTTGCTTGATCCAAACAATTGTAGAATAATTTAGAGCTACTGTAACATACTCTACTTCTATTGTTGACTAAGAGATACAATTCTGCTTCTTGCTAATCCAAGTGACTAGTATATCACCAAGAAATATTGCTCCTCCTGATGTACTCTTTGTATCATCTATGAATCCTACCCAATTTGCATCTGTATATACATGAAGCTCAACATTCTCTAAATTAGGATACCATAGACCATAATCTATAATGCCCTACAAATATCTGAATATTCTCTTTACCACCATGAGGTGACTTTATTTAGGCTCTGCTGCAAATCTTCTAACTATGCCAGTTGTATTTGAAATGTCAAGTCTAGTTTGAGTAAGATAGATAAGTTTTCTAATAGTAGACTTTTACAATGTAATATCTACCATTGGAGAATCATCTTCTTTTTTAAGCTTGCATCCTATTATCATAGGTGTACCCACTGGCTTGCAATCATCCATCTTGAACTTCTTCAATATTTCTTTCACATAATTAGACTAATTAATGAAAATGTATTTCTCTATTTGCTGCACATTTAATCCCAAAAAGTATTTGATAGGTCCAATCATGCTCATCTCAAACTCACTCTGCATTTCCTTAGCAAATTTTGCCCTAAGTTTTTCATTACCCCCAAAGATAATGTCATCAACAAATATAGCTACAAGTAGTAAACCTTTAGATGTCTCTCTTATAAATAGATTAGAATCTTCTGCTCCTTTCTTGAATCCATTTTTTGTTAGATATCCATCAAGTCTCTCATACCAAGCTCTAGGGGCTTTCTTAAGTCCATAGAGGGCTTTCTTCAACCTGTATACCATATCAGGCCTATCTAATAAGGTGAATCATTCTAGTTGCTCAATGTATACTTCTTCCTTTAATTCTCCATTCAAGAATGCTAACTTAACATCCATCTGATAGACCTTGAAGTTTTTGAATGTCACATAAGCTAGAAACAAGTTAATGTCTTCTAATCTTCTTACAGGTGCAAATGTTTCTAAATAATCAATACCTTCTCTCTGTGCATATCCCTTACATACTAACCTAGATTTATTCCTTACTATTGTACCATCTTCATTCATCTTGTTTCTAAATATCCACTTTGTTCCAATCCCATTCTTATCAATAGGTCTTGGGACTACTTCCCAAGTATCATTCTTAATAATCTAATCTAGTTTTTATTTCATAGCATCATGCCAATCTGAATCATTACATGCATCTTCAACACTTAAAGGTTCAATCTGAGATAGTAAACATACCGCTTCATTGCCTGCTGAACTTTTTTCTTTTGATCTTGTTGTGACTTTAACACTATGATCTCCAATGATGTCATCCTTAGAGTGATATCTAGATGTAAAATTTGGAACTTTAGGTGATACTATCAAATCTTCCTTCTAAGTTTCTTGTTCACTTATTTCAGGGTCATTGAATAATACATCAATATTGTCAAACATCTCTTCAATAACTATCTCACTAGTGGAAGGACTAGGTTCTTCTTAAATCATAGGTGCATAATCATGATATCTTTCTTGACCATAAGATTTTAATCAATCTTAACATGAGCACTTTCAATGATCTTCTTCAATCTCAAATTAAAACATCTATAGGCTTTTCTTTTAGTAGAGTAACCAAGGAAAATACCTTCATTGCTTCTAGCATCAAACTTTCCTATTGCTTCATCCCTCCTGATGTAGCACTTGCTTCCAAAGATTCTGAAGTATTTTACTATGGTAACATTACCAAACCAAAGCTCATAAGGTTTCTTGTCTACTCCAGGCCTCAATTGCATTCTATTGATGGTATAAACTATTGTATTGATCACATCTCTCCAATAGGTGTGAGAAACCTTTCCTTCAATCATGATGGTGTGCGCTATATCAAGGATGATCCTATTTCTTCTCTCTATAATTCCATTCTGCTAAGGGGTTCTAAGTGCACTCAATCATCTCTTTATGCCATGTTCTTCACAGTACTCATAGAATCTATCAAAGGTGAATTCTCCTCCTCTATCTGATCTTAGACACTTTATCTTTAGTCTAGATTCATTCTCAACCTTATCTTTGAATATTTTGAAATTCTCAAATAATCTGAATTATCTTTCAAGAACGCAACCCACATCATTCTATAATAATCATCAACAAAAAAAATGAAATACCTTTCACCATAGTATGATATTGTTTGAGGTGGTCCACATAGGTCTATATGAATCATATCCAACTTGTTCTCTGCTAAAACATGCTTTCTTTTGAATGAATTCTTCACATGTTTTCCCATCACACATTCCTTCCAGATAGTATCAACTAGTTTTTCCATGCTATGTAGATCTGTTACTACCTTTACATTTCTTATCTTTACTATGTTATCAAAATTGATATGACATAGTCTTTTATGCCATAGCCAACTGTAATCTACTTTAGCAACAAAACAACTTACTTCTAAATTAAGCTAGAAAACATTACCTTTAGTCTTTGAACTAGATGCAATCATCAATCCATCCTTGTTGTTAATGATGCACTTGTTGTCTTTGAACTCCAACTGATAACCTTTGTTAAGCAACTGTCCAATAATAAGAAGTTTATGCTTCAAGCCATTTACATAAAGAACATCATTAGTGTTGTTCTTTCCATCCAAAGTAATAGCTCCTCTACCAATTATAGGTTTAGGAGTGTTGTCCCCAAATCTAACCATGCCACCATTGTATTTGTCCAGATGAACAAATCTATCTTTATCACCTGTCATGTGATGTGAACAACCGCTATCTATAATCCAATCTATCCTTATGTCTTCTTGTGAAATAAATGCTAGCTCCTCTTCCTTTTTCTCATCTTCATGATCTATCTTATCATACATCTTCTCCATAATAGCAATAAATCCAATTTCATCTTCAGCTGAATCATCATCTGATACTCCATCTCTAGCATAATAACATTCCTTTGTATACTTAGGCTTGTAGTTATTCTTGGACTTCTTAGCTCTTGTAGGACACTTAGATTAAAAGTGACCAATCTTTTAGAAATCATAGCAATGAAGTCATCTAGTGCTTTTTCTTCATCATCATCAGCAAAATTACCATAAGTGTTTATAGTTTTCTTACCATGGACTGATGCTTTGAAGGTTGTCTCATTTTTAGGCTCTGTCTTCAATCTTGAAATATCAAAAGCTAAAAAAATTTTGATCAAGGTCTCTCTCTTGAAATTTTTTGTAAGCTACATGCTCTCATAAAGGATGTTGATGTTGTTTTTATACTCTGCCATAAAAGTATTCATCAATTTATCCATAATGTCTTCCTCTATGATATCTCCCCCATTATTCCTAAATCCAGCAATTGCTTCATTAATCCTTTGGTTGGAAGCTTTGATGTCTTCATCAGGTAGCATCTCTAATGCATTGTATCTTTTCTTCCATGTTTTTCTATGTGCATTCTTTTCTTTTGTATCTCCTTCAAACATGTCTTCTAGGTGCTTCCATATCTTGTAGGTTGTGTCTACTTTCTTTATCTCTAAAAACACACTATCAGATAGGGCACTGATAAGGGCTTCTTTGGCTATTGCATTCAGATGGAACAAATCCTTTTGCTTGCTAGTAGCACCATCCTTTGCAAGATCTTCTAGAGAGGGGATCTTAACTTCTTTGATAGCCACTTCAAAAAATTCAAAAGGAATGCACTGCAAATGTGTCACCATTTTGTTCTTTCAATCAGGATAGTTTTCTCCATCAAACTTAGGACTTTTTTTTCTGAAGAATGTCATCTGATCAACCTCAAGTTGTTAAAATTTTTCTCTGAGGCACTTGGCTCTAATACCAATTGTTAGGAATAGTCCCAAGAGATAATTGAGAGAGGTGGGGGGGGGGGGTGAATCAGTTATCTACAAGTTTCAATTTTTTTTCCAATTAAGTATGCATAAACATTAAGCATAAACACAATGAAAGAACACTTGAACACAACACCAATATTTTGGTTGTGGGGAAACCCAAATAGGTAAAAACCCCAATGGGAATTAATACCCACTGATAAACTGAACTAGTGTATAATGATCCTTGTTAATAGATCTTACAACCCTACTAGGTGTTGATCATTACAATGCATTTATTAAAGTGACCTGGTCAAAGGTCAGACCCTGTTAGGAGTCTTTTATGATTGACCCTATTAGGGATGAGGACGCATTGTCTGAGAGCTCACTACTCAAAGGGGTGAAGGCTACAACCTTCTAAATAATAGATACATGCTATATCTAGATCTTGGTGAATTGTGAGGTAGACCTACTATCTTGATCAGTTCCATTGAATAATGCACTCTATCTTCTCTATCACATAGACCTCTTCCTGATGACACAATACTTTGCACTCTCTATTCTACTCTAATACTTCATCTCATGCCATGCCTTTAGCGATCATAAATGACTAGCTATAAGTATCTTTCCTCTAAACTATATAATCAAGTTATCTTATTAGAACCACCTTGAAATCATGTTAGAGAAACAATAACACTCTCCAATAAAAACTCTATCAACTCTACTAAGCACACAACACAAACTGGGACCTGTCCAAATTAATAAATGTAGACACACGCTACATACTATTGTCTCTACCAAATTAATTGATACTTTCTCCTCAAGCTAAATTACAACATACACTCTTAACCAAACATTCTTAACTCTTCTCCAATCACTAATCCAAGCACTCATACCAAAACAATAGGCACAACTCTTGTACCAATATAATCTTTGTCGACTCTTCTAGATAAACATAGGAAACTGGAACTGGTGAATAGCGATTGCATAACTTCACTTCTACCACACATCAGACTTTGCATCCATGGATATAAAAATAATAACATAACTCCATCACATATCTAAACACGTAAGGCTCCATGATAACTATACGGAAAATCACTCACATAAAATTACCTGTAAGTCTATCAGGAACACTGTTGACACAAGCTACTACATAATTGTCTATACTAACAATTAACCTCTCATCTAGAAAATAGGAAACAAAGAGTGTCCATATGGTAAAAGATCCATCTCATCTGAATGCATAGGTACCCAACCACTGCATCCACCTAGTACATAGAATCAAATACTGAATACATAGTTCACACTATCAAACCAAGGAAGTAGTAGAACCAATAGTTGAAACCCCCCATAATGTTCACAAGGAATTCATGATAGGTACACTAAAAAGATTATCAAATATAAACTACATGATGAAGATGAATATGAAACATCAAATGTGCAGAGAGAGTATAAACACAAATAAAGATACCTAAGGATAATTTTGTTGTAGGAATGCTTACATGAAAAAGGTAGATGGAAAACAAAGGCAAACATCAAACCCCCCTAGCACTTTATAATGGAGTACAAGTACAAAGAGCATGGACATGTGCAAGATTCCATACATGCAATAGGATAGCACTTTATCTCAGTGCATGTGCATAGAAGAATCCTACAAAAGTGAAGTATACACTGCTCAAAGAAAAGTGAAGGTTGATGAAATAAAAGAATAGCCTAACATGAGCCAAGCCTCAAAGGGAAGAGATCCTAGGACCTAAAACATCCAAGATATCCACCAGATTGCAAAAATAAAAAAATCTGAATAAAAGGTACTTGGAGAAGAATCTGGAGAAAAGACTCACAACACTCAAAATCTTACATAAGAAGATTTCCAATGATATATAATTTGCCCAAAATGGAGTCTGGATGTGCAAGATAGAGCTCCTAAAGTGCAAACTGAACATATGGCTTTGACAGTAAAAAAAATAATCAAAAAATCATATCTGAAATTCAAACCTCCATATCTGGATAGATCTCAAAATCATCTTTTTGACTATATCTCATTTGCTTCATTTCAACACATTATGCTCAAGTTATGAGCAAAAAATGAACTATGTCAAAGTGCCCAAAAGGGTGTCTAAAAGTGTCAATGCAGTGCTGACATCAACACTTCACAGGCCTTAATTTGATGGTCATATGGTCATCACAACAAAAAGCCAACAAGCCCCTAGGGCTGAAAAAATTTGGCCCCTGGTCACCACATGACCAAAGGCTAACTGTTGATGGCTGGTCCCACATGTGACCTAGTAGGTTACTATTCGGGGGCTACTAGTGCAGAAACTACTAGCAGTTTTGTTGACGGTTCCACTGGTAGAGGCCGCCAAGTGGCTTTGTGGAAAAAAAATTTCTACCTTAGATTGCATGCTAAGGTCATATAGCCTGGCACAAATTTTTTTGCAACCGAGGTCAACTTTTCCAAAATCGACAAGTTTTATATAAATTTTAAGTTTCTTGGATGCTCCTAACGCAACTGTGAGGTCCGTTTGGGCCATAAATGCTCCAAAAAATAGTGACTACCTTGGGATCCATGTCGGGGCTAGTTGCAAAATTTTTTTGACACAAATTCCAACTTTGGCCAAATTCAACAAATTTTATATGGATCTTGGCATTCTTGGACATTGTGAAAGCATGCGTGAGATCAGTTTGAAGACAAGATGACAAAAAATAGGCCCCCCCTATTAATATTTTCCAGCAAGCCAATGCTGACTGTATGTTTGACATTGATGACAACATATGGTAAGTAGCCTGCGTGGAAGACTTATGCAGTAAGATTTGAGTACATGTAGCATGGACATGTTATCAGTAGTAGATACTTGTCCAACCTTGCATACCAAGCCCTAGGAGCTTGCTTCAACCTATACAGTGCTTTCTTCAATTTTCATACCATGTCTTTGTCTTCGCATAGAGGAAATCCATCTGGTTGTTCTATGTATACTTCTTCTTCAAGATCTCCATTCAGAAATGCAAATTTAAGATCCATCTGATACACTTTGAAGTTTTTGTGTGCAGCATAAGATAGAAATAATCTTATTGCCTCTATTCTAGCAATAAGGGAAAATGTTTCTTCAAAGTTTATGCCTTCTTGCTATGAGTATCCCTTACACACTAGTCTTTCTTTTTTCCTTACAAATATTCCTTCTTCATCCATTTTGTTTCTAAATACCCATTTTGTTCCTATAACATTTTTATTTTTAGGTAATGGAACTAATTCCCAAGTATTATTTTTCTATATTTGGTCCAATTCTTCTTTCATGGAATTTATCCAAGATGTTCGTTGTCTTTTCTTTCTACTTGTAGGTTTACACTATGATTGACAAACTAATTTCACTGACTCTATCACCACTCCAAAGTCTGCAAGGAAAAGGGCCAATTAACAAGGATCAACAAGGATCTTCCTACACTTTGAGCCTAGATGCTCAGGTGGGTGTACCTTTGACTCACTTTTTCAAAGGATTCATAAAATATTATACAACTATACCCTTTACAAACTGGTTTTAAATATTTTATCATTTAAATGTGTGATTGATGATGATGAACTGCTTCTAGAAAATGGATCAGTGCCTTAACCTAGGGCATAGAGTCACCCAATAACATATATCAATTGAAAATCCTAACTCAAACACTCTTGAGCTCAGAGTAAGTGCTTTTCCTATTATCCCTCTCACTCCCAAACCTGATCATCAAATTCCTATCCAATCATTAACTCACTAAAACTACCTTAAAGACTTTAATCCCAACTTTGTTAGGAACTCAAAGATAATTCCACAATGTTCTTTGTCCACCATATGCTAACTCACTTTGTGACATTAACATATATGAGACCAAGATCAAAACAAGAAGACAAACATAAATTTGAGATTGGAATTCAAGTGTATTCTCATTAAAATCTGCAAAATCTACACATTACCAAAACAACACAATGCTAGGAAATAGACCAAAATCTAGGCTCTCCTTGTTCAATCTTTTTCATTGATTTTCAACATAACATCAACAACAACAAAAAATAATTTTTTTTTTTAATATATACCACTAGTCATCTTGGAATCCCCAAAATTAGGATGCAACACACTACGGATGACTAGGACAAGGGTTTCAACCACCAAACTAATCAGATTCAATTAGAATTAATTACAGGGGAGAAAACCAAGAAACCTAGAGCAAATAGATCCAAGAATGATCTCCTTTTATGAGAAATCATCTAACTTGTGTACTAAAGATCATGAATTCATTAAGCTTACCAATTTTTTTGTCCTCCTACAATAGGCCTCGAGAAACTCTTACCCATGTTTTCATTGAACAAACCCTCTGCAAGCAATCATCAAACTCCCTAGACCACACTGCATTAGTCGACAAGATCAAATCTATCAGATCTAGCCACCCAAGCATTCAATTTCAGTCCTTAGTTTATGAGAAACTCTTAAAATATTTGAATCTGGAAGAAACAGCTACCTACATAGCGCAAGACAGCATATCAATGGCTAGCATTCAAACTTAGATCTAGTTTATATCATCACCATTAGATCTCTTCACTTTTCTCGAGCTCATAGCTTAACCTAATAGGAATCCTAGTTTTCATTTTTCCCTTTAGTCATGAGATCACCTAGTCATCTTCTTTAACCTTAGTTACCTTAGTGATTCAGTGACTATACTCTTGTAATCTCGCAGTCTTTTCCTTAACTACCAAACTTTTCAAAGATCATGCGACTGAAGAGACTTTAACTACCCACCAGGTCATGAGATAAAAACACTAACTACATCATCATCACAAGATCACATGACTATAGGGATATAGACCACCATCAAACCATTTGAATTTATCTAGAGATTACACGATTGAAGAAAATCCTCTTAGTCACTGAATTGACTTTCTCCTTTCCCTGATTTGGCAACTACATGAAACCTTATAATTTTTCTATCTGGTGATCCAACAACAAGCTTGGAGTCTCTTAATCATGAGAACCTTTTGACTTTTCAACTTTCCTTCTAAGATCTTGTGACCACCGTTGATCACCATCTTCTCTTCATCCTATGGTCCATATTAAATCACTAGAGCAAAACTGACTTAACCATTTGATTCAGCGACCACAAGACTAACAGTGTCATTGAATCGCTGAAGGTTTTTCACTTAAATGTCATGAACCTAAGACCACATGACCACACAGTTGCTAGATCATTGAAATGAAAAATAACTGCCGAGGGAAAACCAGGTGCTAACTTCTCTTTAACCCTACATAATATTGAAATTCAATGACAATGAGGTTCATTAAGTCTCATAATATTTTCTTCAACTAGGGTTAAACCCTGAGAATGTGTGACTAAGACAAATCTCCAAGTCACTGAATATTTTCTTAACCCTGGGTTAGATTCAGAGACAAGATATTTCCTTTAATCATTGAATCATTGAATCTCTTACCTCATAAAATATAAGCCTACTGAGATGAATGGCTGTCATTATACCACAAGCTTAAACCTCATGCATCTTATCTAAGTGGTATAATGACAACCGCGAGATCAAGTTGAGCTTTATCATACTTGAATGCCAAAAACACTAGCCCCACCCAACTAATTCTTCTAACATCTAGAAGATTGAATGGTTGGTGGATGATCTTAAAAGATTGAAAGATTCTATCTGCTCATGCACTTGCCATAGGATTAAAAGATAACTAAAATGAATGTCGAGCACCTCTGACAACATATCCAACTCACTGTTCTACAACCAATAACCATTGGACACCTTAGCATAATCTAACTATATATCCACTTGTATTATCTTCATAAAATGGGCCTACCATCACACAAATTAGTGACTAAGAGAAGATACAAACCACTCATGGAGTTGCTAAACCAAAACACTAACCACCTATATACTCAGAGACCTAGCGACTAACTACTAGGGAAGTCACTAAATGCTTGGGACTTAACTTCTAAAATTGAGAGATATCATGACCAAAGCATTTCGGGGAGTCACCAGACTGAAAGGAATATACTATTATTATCGGGAGATTAAGTGACGAACTAGGAGGGAGAAGCACACATGCTTTTATAAACACTTAGGTGGCCCAAAAAAAGGTAACAAGGAAATAGAACCAGGCCAAGACAATCTAGGTTTTTTTCCTTCCAATGGCTATAAATATGAATTTAGACCTAGGGTTTCAAGCCAAAGACAAGGAAAAAAATTCAAAGGCCAGAGAAAAAATGATGCAGCCATGAAAACTTTAACAGGTGCTAATAGTGGCTCTATCTAGGGATTATGGGTAACTTGTACCCATGCAAGAATTCAGAATCTCAAGGTGAAGCAGACCACCTACTAGAAAAGGCACAAACAATAGAGAGCACAAGACAAAATCCTACAAACTAAGATGAAAAGAACAGGAAAGAAATAGACCACTATACAGAATGTACAACATATAAAGACCTAACTACTATTCATGGAAAGAAAAATACCTTCAATTGAAGTATTTTTTCAAGAACTGTCCATGAATTGGCAATTCTTGAATATCATCGTTTAGTTCTTTTACAATGTAAGAATCATGTCCCCATTTTGATGAATCTGATATGGTCCTAACCATATTGGATCAAATTTTCCATGTTTCCCCTTATCTTCCAA
The DNA here is from genome assembly GCA_027943335.1 of Chamaecyparis obtusa. NCBI lineage: Eukaryota > Viridiplantae > Streptophyta > Pinopsida > Cupressales > Cupressaceae > Chamaecyparis > Chamaecyparis obtusa. Next base: position 403,498 of record BSBK01002437.1, on the reverse strand, counting down.
TCTAGCATTCTAGATTAATACAAGGTCATTTGGTTCAAACTTCCTTTCAACAGCTCTCCTGTCATACAAATTCTTAACTTGTAACTGCAACTTAGCATTTCTTGAGGCTGATTCTCTTCTAGTTTAATCCAACTTGATGAGATCTTCAATCCTTAACTGCATTTCATCATCTATATCATCATCATACAATTGAACAAACTTATACATTTCTAATAAATTATTTTGAGGAATCCTTTCATGTATCCCATATACTAAGTCAAATAGTGCACAACCAATTGCCTTCTTCATAGTTACCTTGTCAGCCCATACAACTAATGGTAACTTTGAATTCCAAGCTCTTTTATTTTTATCAAGGATTCTCTTGAGGATCTTTATCAAACTCTTATTTTTTTATTCTACCTATCCATTTCCCTATGGATTATAGGGTGAGGAGTATGACATCTGGATTCCAAAACCTTGATAAAATTCCTTGTATTTAGCAGACCTGAAACACATTGCATTATCACTAACAATCCTCTTAGGACAACCAAACCTGGTAACAATATTATTCAACAAAAAATTAGTGACCACCCTACTAGTTGCATTTCTTGTAGGGGTAGCTTCTACCCACTTTGTAAAATAATCAGTGGTAACTAAGATCCAAGAATGTCCCCCACTAGACTTGTTTGGTATTTCCCCTATGAAATCTATTCCCCATCATTGGAAAGGATCCTGCACTTCAACTGGCCTTAAAGGTACATTTCCAAAAAACTTTAACTTACCAGTGAATCTTTGACAAGCATCACACCTCCTTACCAATTGCTCTACATCCTTGAAGATTGTGGGCCACTAGAATCCTGCTCTCAAGATTTTTTGAGCAGTGGTTTTACCCATATAATATCCTCCACAAACTCCCTCATGCATTTCTTTTAACAACTTGTCAGCCTAATTTTCATCAACACATTTCAAAAGTATGCAATTCAAATTTTTCCTATATAACTTGCATTTTATAGTTACATACTTGATGGCCTATAACTTAAATGTCCTCTTCTTATTATCATCCATTCCTTTAGGACAACTCATGTTTCTTAGGTAGAAGATAATATCTTGATACCAAATATAATCATCCATATCACAAGTATAATCAATCTCAGTCTAGTTTATCTAGTTTGCATCAAGATTGGATTGAGCCATCAATTTTGCCAATCCTTGTCCTCTAACCAATTTGGTAACTTGGATGTCAATATTGAATTCTTGAATTCTATTTATCCATCTACATCTCTCCCAGACACCTCCTGCTATGAAAAGATATCTTGGACCGTTGCACCAAGCACAAAAGTCATCGTAATCGCTCCCATCAGATAGCACCTAAAAGCCTTGATAGCCTTCACTAGTGCATATGCTTGTTTTTCATTGATATCATATTTTAGTTCAGCAGCCTACAATGATTTACTAAAGAATGCAATAGGCTGCTCAGAACCCTCATTATTCTTTTGCAACAAAACTGCAACAATAGTATGAAAAAATGCAAAGGAAAAGATGTACATTGGGATACTGTAATCAGGTGCTTTAAGTACAGGTGCATCTTTGATAGCCTACTTGATATTCTTGAAAGCATCATCAGGCTCACCTTCCCATTTGATCTCAGATCCTTTCTTCAACATCTTGGATATTGGCCTAGTAAATTCAATAAAATTTCTAATAAATCTTCTCAAGAAATTCACCTGGCCAAGAAAGACTAAATTACTTTAACATTCTTTGGTTTTTGAATCTTATCAATGGCTACCACCCTCTTGGGATCAATTCTAACTCCTTTCTTTCCAACCAAGTGGCCAAGCAACTTACCCTCAGTGACACCAAGTGCACATTTCCTTGGGTTAAATGAAATACCATATTCCAAAGCCCTCACAAATATTTTTTCTAGATGAGTACAATGGTCTTCTTCTTTCTTGGAATAGGCAATTAAATCATTTTGATAGACAACAAGGAAATCATCTATGAAATATGAAAAGGAAACATCCATTACCCTCTGAAAGGTTGCACCAGCATTTGTGAGACCAAAAGGCATTCTCACATAAACATATGTCCCCCAAGGTGTAGTAAAAGTTTTCTTAAATTATTTTTATTCTTTCACAATTACTTGATTATAGCTAGAAAAACCATCCATCATAGACATTAATTCAGATCTAGTCACTCTTTGCAGCATAGCCTCCATACTAGGCAAGTAGTAGTTATCCTTTAGAGAAGAAACATTTAGATTTCTAAAATCCACACATAGTCTGATGTCTCCATTCTTCTTCCTGACAGGGACCAAATTTGAAACCAAAGAAGAATTCCTAATGGGCTTGATAATTCTAGCATCTCTTAGCTTCATTAATTCTTCTTGCATTTTAGGTGCCAAAGTAGGATTTATAGGCCTCTATTTTTGCCTAAAGGGTTTAGCATCTCCTTTTAAAGGAATGACATGCTGGAAAAAGTCTTCTCTATAAAATTTTAGGTCATCATATGACCATGCAAAGACATGCCTAGATTTTCTTAATAACTCAATCAAGGACTTCCTTACCTTGTGAGACATTTCTTTACCAATGTACACCTTCTTAGGTGCTTCAGTTGTACCAAGATTTATCTCTTCCAAATTCATATGATCTTCCTTTTTAATATCCTTCTGACCTCTATAATGATTATCAAATATAGTTTCTAGAACAATAAGTCCCTTAGGAACCTTGTTAGTTTTAAGTTGCAGGACCTCATTACCAAGGACAACTTCCCTTCCTTCTGTAATCTCAACCAAAGCTGAACAGTCTAACTCCTGACCATGATATTGGTCCTCACAGTTCATAAATCTCAAGATATCCTGGCCATCTTAAAAAACTTGCCAGTTTTCAACACTATCTAGTATACTAGGCCTAGTCTAAATTTCAACTTTAGAGAGGCCTGCAAAAGTAATGTCACTGGGATCGATTGCTCTATTGGCTAACAAATCAGCCATCTTGTTATTACTTCTATCCTTCCACTCAATATTGAAGGCATCAAAACACAATCAAATCCCATACAACATTTCTATACTATTTTAGCCTTTTTTTCTTGGAAGCATATACTAATCTTATTTGGGACACCACTAATTCAAAGTCCCCAATAACTTTTATACATTTAATTCCATGCTTTTGTGCCAATCTCAATCCCAACAATAATTCTTCATACTTTGCTATATTATTGGTACAAGAGAAATTCAATGTGAAAGAAAACTTGTAGGTGCTCCCATTAGGAGATATGAGTAAAATACCTGCTCCTACTCCATCTTTGTAGCTAGCACCATCAAAGTACATCACCCACAAATCACCCTTCACAAACCTAGAACCTATCTCTTCATCAATACATGGAAATATAGGCTCCTTTTCAAGTACAATGACCTCAGCTCTGAAAGCATTGACATCAGTATCTATAAAGTAGGTAACCTCATTATCAATATTCTTTTCAATCTTATAGGTTACCCTTGGCTCCCTTTCAATCCTAATGGACTGACCATCAAAATTGAAAGTTGCAAAAGACAAGTCACACTACAAAATTCCACCCATGGAGGCACTCCATTTTCTAGATAATAGCATACCATAATGGGGTGGAATGTCTACTACCAAGACACTCATAGTCAATTCTTTCTTTGGATAGGCTGCCAATTTATATGGCATTGCATTTATAGTCCAAATGACTGATACCTCTCCTTGATCCATTGCACAACATCTACCTTGATTAGTGTCAACTTTGAGGCCTAACTTTTCCATAATTTTAGAAGGCATAATAGTATTGGAGCCACCTAAATCAATCATACAATTTCTTAATTTCATTCCAATCACAAGGATACTCAAGACAAAAGGATCTATATTTTCAAGGCTAGCATTGACAGAATTATTCAAGTATATAGGTGGTATGCGAGATACCAATCCTTGGACCTCCACATCTTTCATAACTTTATCCTGAGGTTCATTGTATGCAATATCATTATCATGGACATTATCTACCCATGCAAGAGCCCTATCCTTATGTTTAGGGATCCTTAATAATTCTAACAAAGGGACCTTAACAGTTATCTAAGATAGTACAACCAACATATCAACAAGAGCAGAGGGAGGAATCTCAATCTATTCTACCTTAGTGTCCTTCTGTTTATCCGATGTATTGGTTGTAGCTGTGATCTTTACCTTTTCAAATTTAGCCATTTTGTTAACTGGTTTTTTGACTTCACTCTGATGATTCTTGTCTTGAATAGTAGGAATCCTTTTAGATCTAACTCCCTTAGATTCCCACTTCTTACCTTTTGCATTTTTGAACCTCACTAAATGATCATCCTTTGATCTATTTCCACTGAGTTCCCCAGAGTTGGTGTTCTTCATAAACATTCCTGTAGCTTTCCCATTTGTATCCCTTGCCACCATGCCTCTATTTTGCACTGGGGTGATCATTTCTACAGTAATTCTATCCATTTCTTCCTTTGAAGGTCTTCTCAAATTTACTATTTTTGAGGAAGAATTCATGTTACATATTTTTTCATTAATGTCATCATTATCAGAAAAAACCTTCTGATGGAAAAGTGCCTTGTTGTGTCTTTTTAGGCATACATCTACTTCTTCATCAATATCAGAATCATCTTCATGACCCAATATGAAGTTTCCATATTGTACCCAATATCATCATGATTTTCTTCTTGATCTAACTCCTCATTGTTATCATCTTGATATGCTGACATGGATTGTGCAACCACACAATGCTTGGCAAAATGAGGAGACTAGCATGTTATGCACCATGGTGCATTCTCTATAACATTTATAGAGGACTTTTGTAATGGATTAGGGACAGACCTATCATTATTTCCTCTTGCAGTAGGGACAATAGGCTTGACATCCTTCCATTGGGTGTTGTAGGGATAATTTTTCAATCTATTATGCCTATTGAAATTATTGTTGAATTGAGGCTTTTCATTAGTAGGAGTAGTATTGTTCCTATTAGCAGGTGCTTTCAAGTCTTTCAATGCATTCAACACCTTATCCAACTTGTCTTCCTCTTGTTTCTTGTTTCCAACATTTCTCTCATTATCCCATTTATATTTCTTGTCTCCAAACAACTTTGGATCATCTCTCTTACCACCCAATTTCCCTAAAATTTTCATATTGTTTTCAATGTTGACATCAATCCTAAAAGAATCTCTAAGAGTCCTTGGTTCCTTGCCTTTCAACAATTATCCCATATTTCCATCAAAGGCATTGAAGTATGTGGTTAAATAGACACTATCATCTAGCCTCATGACTTGAAATAGCTTATCCATACCCTTCTAAAATCTCATATTGAACTCAGCTGCAGATTCATTCTGATTTTTCCTTATAGTGTTAAACTCATTCAACATGAAATTAGCATTGGGCCTATCACCATATTTCTCTTTGAAACATTTTTCAAAAGAATCCCAAGTGTCAATACATCGATCAGGGAGTCTCTTAAACCAATCTCTAGAATCCTCCACCAAAGATTGAACAAATAATTTCATGACTACATCCTCATGCTCTACCTCATAATCATTTAGCATATCAAAAAATAACCTAAGATGTCCCTCATAACTAATGGCATTGTTACCAGCAAACTTAGGTACCTTATCTCTTATATTAGTTGGAAAAGCATTTGGGTAGCCAAGTATTCCATCAAAACTAATTTTCTTAAAGCCTTCTAGTTGCATAGGTCTTCTTTGAAAACTTGAACTAGTGTTCACCCTAGGGTTAGTGTTTACATTTACATTTCCATCTACTTGTGCATTTGACTATTGTTTAGGATCAACATTTATCTTGGTAGATGAAGAAGGAAGTGAATTCTTAGTAGTAACATTACCAAGTGGAACAACATTAGAAGCTATAGATGGCATACCTAGTTCATCAGTAGTGGATAGTACAAGAGTACCTGCAGATGAAGCCTTCAAAAATTGGATCTTTCTTATTTTTTTTGCAATGGAGGCTTCAATTTCAGCCTTCTCTAATTCTCTTGCTAGGTCATCATCTTCTTTTCTTCTTCTCTCCATTTCTGTATCCTTATTTGGAATGGGTGGTGGAATCTTTGGTATTGTCAATGGTTTGCTTGTTTGGTGTCCCACCATCTTTTTCTTTCCTTTTTCATCAATAGAAATAGGAGGCCTAGTGATCTCCTGCCCATCTTTATCTTTAGGGAGAGAAGCATAACTTTGAACCTGTCTAACCACAAGACCCTCTTTATCAAACTCATGGTCTTGCAATAAGCATTCCTACTCACTTCTCAAAGCATGAAGATCACCAAAGACCTCATGCTGCAAAGTCTTAGGAGAAGAGGAAAGCATCTTGTTTCTCTCCTTCAACTTATTAATCTTTCTAAGAAGAGATTCTCTTTCTATCAGAGTATTCACTTTCTCCACTTCTCTCTCCTTTTGTAACCTCTTGTGTATGGCATTCTGCTTTGCCAACTGTAACCTTAGTGCACTCAAATCATTTGGGTCTATTATAATATCATCAGAACTTGATGAAACATCCATATCAGTGAGATTTTGATATGGGAAATGGACCTATCTTGGTCTCATGGGTTTCCTTCTAAACATATCCTCATCAGGATCTAAATTTGGTCCAAAACCCCTTTCTCTAGATTTTTCATCCTACCATGTAGGTAATGAACCCTTATCTTGAAATACTACATCTGGGGTATCATAAAATTTGTCTTTAGAGTGGCCACTATCTGATTTAGAACTTCTATACTGTGAATCTTTCTCATTAGAGGATGCATGTGGTGCTCTATCTCTAGTATTTCTTTGTTCTCTCATGGGAGCACTAGTAGACTCTCCATCTCTTTTGATCCAACTCTTGTTTTCTTGTCTAGGTAACTGTTCCAGAGTAACCTCTGGATGTTTCTTGAAAAAGGACCTAGTATTCCTTCTTTTGTCCATGATCTATAGTCTATAACACTGGTTCTAATCCTTTGAGTCACCACCCACCAAACTGGGAAATCTTTGAAAATCTTAAACACAACAACTAAATATAACAAGAAAAAACAAGAGTCCACTTAATAACTTTATTCTCTAGACTCTCCCTAGTAGAGTCACCATTTTGTTGGTTATCTTTTCTTTCTACTTGTGGGTTTACACTATGATTAACAAAATAATTTCACTGACTCTATCACCACTCCAAAGTCTTCAAGGAAAAGGGCCAATTAACAAGGATCAACAAGGATCCTCCTATACTTTGAGCCTAGATGCTCAGGTGGGTGTACCTTTGACTCACTTCTTCAAAGGAGTCAAAAAATATTATACAAATATACCCTTTACAAACTAGTTTTAAAGATTTTATCATTTAAATGTGTGATTGATGATGATGAATTGCTTCTAGAGAATGGATCAGTGCCTTAACCTAGGGCATAGAGTCACCCAATAACATATATCAACTAAAAATCCTAACTCAAACACTCTTGAACTTAGAATAAGTGCTTTGCCTATTCTCCCTCTCACTCCTAAACCTGATCATCAAATTCCTATCCAGCCATGAACTCACTGAAACTACCTTAAAGATTTTAATCCCAACTTTGTTAGGAACTCAAAGATAATTCCACAATGTTCTTTGTCCACCATATGTTAACTCACTTTGTGACATTAACATATATGAGCCCAAGATCAAAATAAGAAGACAAACATAAATCTAAGATTGGAATTCAAGTATATTCTCATTAAAATCTGTAGAATCTATACATTACCAAAACAACACAATGCTCGGAAACAGACCCAAAATCTAGGCTCTCCTTGTTCAGTCTTTTTCATTGATTTTCAACATAACATCAACAAAAACAAGAAATAAAAACTTCTGCAATATATACCACTAGTCATCTTGGAATCCCAAAAATCAATATGCAACAAGCTACGGATGACTAGGACAAGGGTTTCAACCACCAAACCAATCAGATTCAATTAGAATTAATTATAGGGGAGAAAACTAAGTAACTTGGAGCAAATAGATCCAAGAATGATCTTGATTTATGAGAAATCTCTTGACTTATGTACTAAAGATCATGAATTCATCAAGTTTACCAATCTGATTTTCCTCCTACAACAGACCTTGAGCAACTCTTACCCACTTTTTCATTGTACAAACCCTCTGTAAGTAATCATCCAACTCCCTAGACCACACTGCATCAATCGAAAAGATCACATCTACCAGATCTAGCTGACCAAGCATTCAATTTCAGTCATTAGTCATTGAGAAACTCTTAAAATATTTGAATATAGAAGAAATGGCTACCTACATGGTGTGAGATAGCATATTGATAGCTAGCATTCAAACTTATATCTACTTTATATCATCACTGTCAGATCTCTTCACTTTTCCTAGACTCATAGCTTAACCTCATAGGAATCCTAGTTTACATTTTTCCCTTTAGTTGCGAGATCACGTAGTCATCTTCTTTAACCTTAGTTACCTTAGTGATTCAATGATTGTAGTCTGGTAATCTTGCAGTTTTTTCCTTAACTACCAAAATTTTAAGAGATCATGTGACTGAAGAGACTTTAACTACTCACCAGGTCACGAGACAAAAACACTAACTGCATCATCATCATGAGATCACATGACTATAGGGATATAGACCACCATCAAACCCTTTGAATTCATTTGGAGATTGTGTGATTGAGGAAAATCCTCTTTGTCACTGAATTGACTTTCTCCTTTCCCTGATCTAGTCACTACAGGAAACCTTTTAATTTTTCTATCTAGCGATCTGGCAACAAGCCCAAAGTCTCTTAATCATGAGAACCTTTTGAATTTTCAACTTTCCTTCTAAGATCTCACGACCATCATCGATCACCATCTTGTCTTCATCCTACGGTCCATATTAAATCACTAGAGAAAAACTGACTTAACCGTTTGATTCAACAACCACAAGACTAACTATGTCACTGAATCACTGAAGGTTTTCCACTTAACTATCATGAAACTGAGACAATGTGACCACACAATCACTATATTGTTGAAATGAAAAATTAACCATAGGGGGCAAACTAGGTGCTAAATTCTCTTTAACCCTACATAATCTAGAGATTCAATGACAATGAGGTTCGCTGAGTCTCATAATCTTTTCTTCAACTAGGGTTAAACCCTGAGAATGTGTGACTGAGACAAATCTCCAAGTTGCTAAATATTTTCTTAACCCTTGGTTAGATTCAGAGACTAGATATTTCCTTTAGTCGTTGCATCACTGAATCTCTTACTTCATAACCTCTAAGCCTACTGAGATCAATGGTTGTCATTATACCACAAGCTTAAACCTCATGCATCTTATCCAAGCAGTATAATGACAACCGTGATATCAAGTCGACCTTTATCATACCTGAATGCCAAAAATACTAGCTCCACCTAGTTGATTCTTCTGACATCTAGAAGATCGGATGGATGGTGCATGATCTTAAAAGTTCAAAAGATTCTATGCACTCATGTGCCCACCATAGGATTAAAAGGTAACTAAAATGAATGTTGAGCAACTCTGACAACATATCCAACTCACTATTTTGCAACCAATAACCATCGGACACCTTAGCACAATCTGACTATATATTGACTTGTATTATCTTCACAAAATGGGCTTACTATCATGTGACTCAGTGACTAAAGAGAAGATACAAACTGCTCATGGAGTCACTAAACCAAAACACTAACCACCTATATACTCAAAGACCTAGTGACTAACTGCCAGCGGAGTCATTGAATGCTTGGGACTTAACTACTAAAATCAAGATATCTCACAACCAAAGCATTTGAGGAAGTCACTAGACTGAAAGGAATATACTATTATTATCAAGAGATTTAGTGACTAACTAGGAGGGAAAAGTACACATGTTTTTATAAACACTTAAGTGGCCTAAAAAAAGGTAATGATGAAATAGAACCAAGCCAAGACAATTTAGGGTTTTTTCCCTTCCAACGGCTATAAATATGAATTTAGACCTAGGGTTTCAAGCTAGAGACAAGGAAAACAATTTAGAGGCCATAGAAAAAATGATGCAACCATGAAAACTTTAACAGGTGCTAACACAAGATTCATCCTTAAAAGGCTTCATCTTTAGTTTTTGGCTCAACTTGAGAAATCAAACAAATTTATTCTAACTTTAGATCTAGTTAGTACTCCCTGACTAGTATTGCCAATGATTTGGTTTTCAGAATGGTTATTTTTCACATACCTTGGAGTTTTAGGAGTTTCAGTAGACTTTCTTGTATCATCACAAGCCTCTTTTTCACTTTCTTCCTCAACAAGTTCTTCTTCGACAGCAATAGTGGTTTCTTTCACTTTTGATATCTAACTACTATCATATATTCTTTCTTGTATTTGAAATTTCTCATCTATTCTATCATTGTTACTTTCAACCATCTTTCTTAATCTTAGATTGAAACATTTGTATGCTTTTCTTTAAATATAGTAACCAAGGAAGATACCTTCTTCACTTCTAGCATCAAATTTCCCTATCTCATCATCCCTCTTGATATAACATTTGCTACCAAAATTTTTGAAATATTTTACAGTAGGAGTATGATCAAACCATAGTTCATAGGGAGTCTTACTTGTGCCATCTCCAATTTGAATTTTGTTTAATGTGTACACTATTGTTCCAACAACCTCTCTCTAATGTACATGAGATACATTTCCTTCAATCAGCATTGTCCTAGCAGCATCAAGTATAGTTTTGTTTCTTCGCTCTACTATCCCATTCTGTTGTGGAGTCCTAGGAGAAGATGTTTGTCTTTTTATCCCATGCTCTTCATAGTATGAATTAAATAAGTCTGATGTAAACTCTCCACCTCTATTTGATCTTAAACACTTTATTTTCAGTCCTAATTCATTCTCTACTTTTTCTTTAAACAACTTGAATTTGTCAAATGCTTCTAATTTTTCTCTCAAATAAGTAACCCACATCATTCTAGAAAAGTCATCAACAAAGAGTATAAAATACCTTTCACCATAGTATGACTTTGTTCTTGTAGGTGCACATAGATCTGTATGTACCAGATCCAACTTTCCTTTTGATGTAAATGTTTTTCTTTTATGACTGCTTTTAGTTTGCTTTCGCATAACATATTATTAAAATATAGTGTTAGAAGGTTTCACAATCTTTGGTAGATCTCTTACTACATTAGCCATACTTTCCTTCACAATGTTATCAAAGTTAACATGAAAAAATCTTCTATGCCATAACCAACTATCATCTACCTTCACAACAAAACAAGAGGTTCCAAATGTGTTTAGTTCAAATACATTACCTCTAGATCTTGAACCAGTAGCAATCAGTTTTCCTTCCTTTCTTCTGATAAAGCATTTACCATTAACAAAACTTAATTGAACATTTTTATCCATTAACTATCCAACACTTAATAAGTTATGATTCAATCCTTCAACTAGTAGTACATTGTCTGTATTAGTCTTTCCATCTAGAGTGATGGATCCAACTCCTATGATGGACTTTGAGAGATTATCCCCAAACCTTACAACACCTCCATCATAATTTACTACTTTAACAAATTTATTCTTATCACCAGTCATTTGATGAGAACATCCACTATCAATTATCCATTCATTTTTCTTATCAACATGAGATACTAATGCTTTTTCTTCATGAACCCATTCATCTTTAATAGAAACAAATCCAATTTATTCATTGTCTAAATCATCATCATCAGAGATTCCTTCACTAGCATAATAACATTCTTTGTCTCTTCTAATCTTTGCATAATTAGGTTTTTCTTTAGGAACTCTTGTAGGACATCTAGATGGAAAATGACCTATCTTATTACATGAAAAATATTTCAAAGGTAATTTTCCTTCAAATTTTCCCTTACCTCTTTTCTCTCTTCTAGAAATTAGTGAAACAAGTTCTTCCATCTTTTTTCTTCTTCCATCACCTTCTCCCATTCCTCAGCATACTCACCAAGCTCTTCTTATAGGTCTTCTTTGCTTGTGCTCAGAAGTGTAGATACTTTCTTGTGTGCAGATGCCCTGAATGCAAATTCAACTTTAGGTACAGCTTCTCCTAATTCCACAAATTCAAAGGTAGTTAAATTTGCAATCAACATCTCTCTGCTAAAGTTTGGAGTCAGGGGTATAGTTTCTTGAATTGACATTTCCTTGAATTTGTAAGTAGGAGTTAGAGATCTGAGAATCTTAGCATTGACTTCATCTTCCTCATAAGTACCTCCATAGTTTATGAATCCAACTATAGCTTATGTAACCCTTTGAACATAGGCTCTAATGCTTTCATCTTCATTCATTTGTAGCTTCTCCATGTTTGTCTTCTAGTTTTGCAATTTTGCTTGTTTGGTATACTTTTCTCCTTCATAGAGTGCCTCTAGTCTATTCCAAATATCATGTGCCAAATCTAGATCTTTAATTTCAGTAAACTCACCCTCAGATAGTGCACTAATCAATGCTTCTCTTGTGACCATGTTGCACGAAATAACTTCTTTTCATCTTCATCGACTATTTCCAAGTCATTCTCAGCCTTCAGAGATTCATTCTTCTTCACAATCATTTGGTCGTCCATGCCCATACATAGCAGATGTGTTCGCATCTTGTTTTTCCAACTACCAAATTTTTCAAGATCAAACTTAGGACTTTCCTTCCTATAGAATGCCATTTCCAAGATCACCCCAAGCTATTAAGCTTTCTCTCTGAGGACCACAAGCACTGATACCAATTGTTAGTAATAACAGTCCACAATACAATTAAGGGGGGGTGAATCAGTTGTATAATAGAATATTAAACTTTAAACTTTAAGCTCATCAATATCAGAAATAATGAACACAATGAATACCAACACAATAACACAATATTTTTGTCTCGGGGAAACCTTGTTAAAGGTAAAAAGCCCGGTGGGAATTAGCACCCACAAATGATGTACTAAGATTATAGTAATCCTTGTTACAAGATATAGCCCTATTAGGAGCTTATTGAAACATTACAGTACATAGTCCTTGTTAGAGGAATGTAATGCCCAAAATAATCAGGCAAAAACACAACAAATTTTTTTTTTTAACTCTAAAATAGATGCATTACAAAGCTAGGTTACTCAAGTAGCCAATGATGCAAAGCTTAGGGTACGTACGTTCACATGGGGAAAGTCACCCAACATCATATAAGGGAACATGAGGCATGCATTGGTGTGCCTTCGTCCCCTACTCGACGAAAGACATCAGGCGAAAAGGGAAGGATATGATAAGGAGATATCAACTCCCTAATAATTACTAGATGGTTCCAAGAATAATAAGGGAATGACTCTACGAATCTAGAGGGATGGTTTTAGTATAATAAAGAAATTGTTTTAGAATAAAACAATCAGATATTTAACCTAAGTCATTACTTGTAATTACTAAGATTCTTCTCTTGATAAACTAATCTTAAAGATTACCCATTTCAATAAAACTAAGATTAATTATGAGGTTAATTATAGAATTGAAATTAATTACCTATAAATTGCTCATAATAAAATTTGTGCAAAATTAAGATTAAGACTACTAAGAAAATTTAGCCTTAAAATTTAATTAAACAATAGTTATAAAACTATCCTTACAATATTTTCCATTAATTAATAATTAAAGATAAAAATCCTTATCACCCTTCCCAACTATTTTTTTTTTTTTTACAACTTAGTAATCCACCAAATTAGAAATAAAAGCCATAACCTAACATTATTGACAACAATTAAAACATACCAGAAGGAAAATTAAACCAAGATTATAAAATTCTTATTATACTAACATATTAGAACTTATTCGACTACTAAATTTTTAATATATCTCTAAAATAATATTCAACTAGCTTTATAATTAGCCATGGACGTATTAGCTATACTTGAATAAATATCTCATCCTATGCATTAAATGAAACAAAATAAAAAAAATACTAAAACTACCTTAATTACAACATTAATAACAAAATATTGATAACAATAAAAGAAGCATAAATAAAAGGGTCTATCAATTAGTATTTCCCTCTTGCACAATAAAAATATAGAAGACCAAATCTATTCCAATAATAAAGTTCATAAGATGGAACATAATCACTTAAATAAAATAATGAATAAAAGAAATAGGCCCTCCAAACCATAATTTTGAATTAGGGTTTGGGGCCTTATTAAAAACTCCTAGAAACCCTAAAAGCTCTCATTATCTCATTTTCTTATGTAGGGATTGAAGGAGAAATAAGGAGTTAATACATTTTGTGAGAACATGTATGCTTTCAAGAGATCTTGAGGGAATGGATCAGCAAGAGATCTCTTAACTCATAAGAGATCCTCTCCTATCCAAACTCGAAAGCATACCCATTTGCTCTCCAAATCTGGGTAATACTTACTGATATGTTTCCTTGCTCATAAGCATTTCCTTTAGTTTAACATTAGTATCTCTTTGTTTCCTTTTTTTGTTCTTCTAGATCTATTACACAGATCAGATGTAAATGAATATCTCTATCATTACAACTATGCCATTTTGTAATGCTATAGTGTTTATATGTGTGTGTGTGTGTGTGTGTGTGTATACTGGGTGTATGAATAAAAATTTGTTTTTTATTAAAAATTTTGTGTTGGGGCATTTAGCAGACCCTAAATCCTAAAAAATATAAGCCATTAAAGTCTACCCTATCCCCTCTAAATCATGCTCTATAAATGATATTTGACAAAGATTTATAAAAACACCATTTGTCAATATCTTAAAATAATATAAGCAATGATTTTCATTCAATTACTTAACTACCCCTAATCCATGCTTTTAAATATATGTGGATTTTAATTATATTTTAAGAAGAGTTATCAACCCAATTTAAATTAATAAAAAAAGGGAAAACATATTAAAAAATATCAACATCTTTTAAAATTATATCCACTTTTAAATAAATGTTTTAGCATGGAGTTTGTGAGTTTAAAAAAGTTTGATTAATAACAATAAATTCTCAACCCAATATTGAAAAAGGGGAAAAATTATTAATCAAACATTCTAAAAAATGATCTAAAGAAAATGGAAGATGCCAAAGACATCTACACATCACTTCCAGCAATTTGGGAAAGTTTTCATTTGACCTGGCTTTTCACTCGTGAACTCAAGCTTGAACTAGAAACCTCTTGGCCTTTTGATCTTCATGGCCTTATCACTCAAGCTAGGTTTCATTTGTTTTATGTTTCTCATCTTCTCTACATTTGAAGGCATTGTGATAGAATTTCCTCTACATTTTTTATGGCATTGCATTTTGATTACTTGATCATTTTTTGACATGTTCACTATTGTATATTCTCATAATATATCAATTGCATATTGAATTCACTTCTATCTGTATTTCAAGGGCATAATTTGCATGATTCATTTGTTGATGCTCAAGACCTATGAGCTACGACATCATATTTTTGAATTCACTTTTTTAATTCTATGGTGCCCATGAGCTAGAGCTTGATCTCTTGTTTACTATTGTATATGCTCATGATATTGTTAATATGATTTAGAATAATAGAGAGGGGGGGTGAATCAGTTGTTCTCAGGTCCAAATGTATAAAAAAATTTAAAATCTTCAACAAATCAAATCTAATAACCAACACCTACTTGGTCATTACTGATTGTATAACAAAAATATATAATAGTGCAACCCACTTATCCAATAGCATCTAACTTGTAAAATATAGAAATTCTCAAACCAAAACATTCACATAAGTATCAACACTAGGATTTATAGTGAAAACCCACTTTGTAATATGTTACTATTATGTTCACTCTTTTGAAGTGAGCTCGGTGAAAAGCCAACCTTGTCAAAGGTTACAAACACACTGTCAGGTGTGACCCAGTTAAAGGGTTTAAACCACTCTATTAAAAGTGTGCCTTGTTATGGGACTTACATACACTCCATTAGAATGCAACCTTGTTCAAAGGATTTATACCTATGACTATTAGAATAGTTAGAAAGTAGTAGTAATATTGATCTAAGAAACATACAACTCACTTTGCAAATATCAGCTCCAATTCTGTACACATATGTTGGCTTACTGACTGTGAACCTTTTCCATCTCCATCACTAATCTACCCAAAACTCTCTTCAAGAAATCACAACACTTCTCCTTCATCCTTTTCTTCTTAGATAGTCAATAACATCAACAATACTTCTAGCATCTACTTCCTCTTACAACCTCTCCCTTAGATTTCCTTAATACTACCTCTATTAGGTCAATACATCTTTTGCCTCTTAATCTCCTTCATAGATCTTAGGGTTAGGTCAGATTCATTAAATCTTTCCTACATTATGTTCTTCAACTATCCTTTTAGAAATATCTCAAATCTCTTAAAGATTTACAATAAAACATTTTACAGTGCATTAAATGCTATCATACAATCAATAAATAAAGTCAACACATTTTACATAATCCAAGAATTCAACGATGTTGGCTAGAAATTTGAATTCTTCATCAAATACAAAATACTGATGCTCAGTCAATACTATGTCCAACTTCTCGGTCTTCACTAGAAAGCTCGGTCACCACATAAACTATTTCCTCAACTAACACTATCTTCCTTGGCAATTAACTGGTGTTCAGTCAACACTAATTTTACTCGGCATATACTAGCTCGGTCGATGCAAACATCACTTGGCTTAAACTAGATTTCTTCACTTTCGCTCAGTTAAGCCTACCAATTTAATCTTCATTCTTACTTAGATAAACAATACATTGTCTTATCATCATGCCACATAATCAAGTACGCATTGAAGTACCAAGATAACTCAACCTTTCCTTAGGTGATGTTGTTACCAACCTTGCGTATCCCCTTAGCAACACTCAAATAGATATAGTACTTTCTTAAATAGCAATAGTCTTACCAGTTAAGGTTTGACATCAATTACAATACAATAATTTCTTCAATTGTAGTTTCCAACAATCTCCCTCTTTGGCATTGATGGAAACACCATATGAATATCACATGAATTACCAACCAATCCAAAAAGCTTATTTGTCCATCAGAGAAATTTATAATATCCTTAGGTTCATTCTGATATAGAATCAATTAGCCATGCTTGACCATCCACTGAATTTCTCCCATTGTCTTGTATGTATTCATCTGTCATCATCTCCCTCTTTGACAAAAATGCCAAAGAAGCAACAAAAAAACATACATCCTGTAAATGTAGATATCATCTTTTCAGTTCAATACAATATTTCTCCCTCTGTCATCTTGCTTATGACTTATTCTGACTTTGCTGTGCTCTTCACAACTCTAGGCTACTCCTAAAGTGTGACCTTTCTCTGCATCAATTTGTTAGATGTTCTTTGTAGCATATTTGATGTAGTGCTCCTATCTTGACTAGGTAGACCCAGTTAGGGGAAGTACCCCTAATTGACTTCTTAGGTATTCATGAGATTCTTTACATAAAGCTTTAGTGATATATCTGCTAATTGTTCCTTGGTATTCACATATTCCATGTGGACCTCTTTATCTGGTACCAATTCTCTCAAGTAATGATACTTGATGGCAATGTGTTTGGTCTTTGTGTGCATCACTGGATTTTTAGAGATGTTGATAGCACTTGTGTTGTCATAGAAGATGACAACTTGTTCAGTGATTTCTTCTTTCATGTCTACCAACAATTACTTTATCCATATCAAATTTGAACAATTCACATCTGCAACCACATACTCAGCTTTAGCAGTAGATTGGGAAATGCTATTTTGTTTCTTGCTTGTCCAGGAAACTAATCTTTTTCCAAGAAGGAAAGATCCACCACTAGTACTCTTTCTATCATCTACATTTCCTACCCAATCAGCATATGTATACACTCTCAGTTCAAATTTTTCATCCTTCTTGTAGTACAATCTATAGTTAGTAGTTCCCTTCAAATATCTCATGATTCTTTTAACTGCCATCATGTGAGTTTCCTTAGGATTGGTAGAGAACCTTGCCACAATCCCAATAGCTAATGCAATATCTGGTCTGCTATGTACAACATACTGCAACTTTTTGATCATAGATCTATACAAAGTCTGGTTAACTTCTACAACATCATCATTCTTAGACAACTTCTATCCAATAGCCATGGGAGTACTTACTGGCCTTAAATCTTCCATACCAAAGGTTTTTAGTATCTCATGAACATATTTAGACTGGGTGATGAAAATTCCTTTCTTCATCTGATATACTTTCAAACCAACAAAAAATTTAATCTCCCCAAACATACTCATTTCAAATTTAGTTTGCATTTCATTTGAAAATTTCTTACACATGGCATCTTGTCCACCAAATATAATATCATCTACAAAGATCTTAGCCAACAAGATTCCTTTACCTTCTTCATCTTTCATGTACATATTTCTTGTGTCATTTGTCCTTGAGAATCTAATCTGTATTAGGTAGTTGTATAATCTCTCATACCATGCTCTGGGAGCTTGCTTTAGTCCATACAGTGCTTTATTCAGTTTGCAAACCATGTGTCTTGTGTTTGGATCAACAAATCCTTCTAGCTATTCAATATATACTTCTTCTTCCAACATACCATTTAAAAATGAAGATACCTTGAAACATTTATAGACAACATATGCAAGCAGAGTTTTGACTCCTTCCAATCTTGCTACAGGGGCAAATGTCTCTCCATAATCTATTCCTTCTTCTTGTGCATAGCCTTTGCATACTAGCCTAGCCTTATTTCTTATGATTTGACCATGTTCATTTAGCTTATTATGAAATACCCACTTTGTCCCAATGACATTCTTATCTTCTGGTCTCGACACCTGAGTCCAGGTATCATTCTTCTCTATTTGGTCTATCTCTTCATTCATCGCTTCTATCCAATCTTCATTATCTAATGTCACCTTTGTTGTCTTAGGCTCATATTCACATAGTAAACATGTTGGATCTCTTGCCTTGCTTCGGTTTTGAATTCCTTTATCTTTATCTCCACTAATCTGTTCAGGCTTGTGATGTATTCTTACATATTATGTTAGAATAGGTTCTAGTCTTCTTTCATTTTGCTCATCGGGTTCACCAACAAGATTGTCAGATTCAGCTTCTGAATGCTTAGCAACCTCTTCCTGATAGTTGGCAGCTTCTTCCTATTGCTCGACACATTCTTCTTCTTTCTTGGTATTGTTATCCTGATGCTCAACATTTCTTACCCGAGACTCAACATCAGGTGCAGGTCTGTCACTTGCCTCTTCTTCCTCTATATACACAAAAGATCTATAATCTTCTGGTTCTTTCTTACTATTAGCTTCATTTTTCTCTGCATACTCATCAACTTTGACATTCACACTTTCCCAAATTTTGTTAGTGTTAGAATTCAAACACTTATAAGCCTTACTTTTTGTGGAATAGCCTAGGAATATACCCTCATCTCTTTTAGCATCAAATTTTCCATTCCTACTATCCTTCAATATGTAGCACTTCCAAAAATTCTAAAGTACTTTACATTCAGTGCATACCCATGCCATAATTCATAAGGTGTCAGATTTGTACCTTTTTTGATCTATACTCAGTTAAGAGTATAAATAGCTATACTTACAGCTTCTTTCCAATACTTGTGTGCAGCATTCTTTTCAAATATTAATGTCCTTGCACAGTCCAAGATAGATCTATTCCTTCTCTTTGCTATACTGTTATGTGGATGAGTTCTAGGTGTAGACATCTATCTTTTGATCCCTCTATCATTGCAAAACAAATTAAACTCATTTGATGTAAATTCTCCACCTTGGTCAGATCTTAGACACTTCAGGTTTTTAACTTTTTTCTTTTTCAACCTTAGACACATACCATTTAAAAAATTGAAAACCATCATATTTTTCCATTAAGAATATTACATGCATCATTCTAGTATAATCATCTACAAACAAGATAAAATATCTAGCACCACAATAGCTTTGTACACCCATCGGTCCACAAAGGTCAATATGAATCAAATCTAAGATATTCTTAGAAGTAAAGGTTTTTCTCTTGAAACTAGACTTAGTCATCTTACCCAACTAACATTCTTTGCACATTACATTCTCAAGATTCTTCAATCTAGGTAGACCTCTCACTTTCTTTTTCTTGCTAATATCTACCAGATTATCAAAGTTAACATGACAAAGTCACTTATGCCATAACCAAATATCATCAAGTTGTGCAATCATACATTTTTCTTCAGATAGGTCTAGATGGAATAAAGTACCTCTTGTCTATTCTCCACTTCCAATCAGTTCACCTATGGCATCAAATATTTTGGCCTTCTTGTGATGAAATTCCACTCAGTAGTTGGTACTATTAAGCTATGCAACACTTATCATATTATAGTTAAGACCCTCAATCCAATAAGAATTTTCACAAATCATCTTATTAGTCAGCTTAATCAATCATTTTCCTCTAACAAGACATGGTGCATCAATACCAAATTTCACACTCCTACCTTTATAATGTTTTAAGGTATCAAACTTACTCTTATCTCTAGTCATATGATGTGAACAACCACTGTCAATAATCCATTTATCATTTTTATTCACATAAGATATCAATGAAATTTTCTCATCCTCATCAGATTCATCTTTCATTGCAACATAGACAACTTCAATTTCAAAATCATCATTATCAGTATCAGTCTCTTCTTCGAGAATGTAGTAGGATTTCTTACCTTTTCCTTTGTAGTCCTTGTATCTTTGGTAACCTCTATCTTCTCTTTTGTCTTTATGCTTGATGTCTCTTTCTTCATCCTTATTATCCCTATCAAGGCACCTAGTAGCTATATGACCAACTTTATTACATGAAAAACATATAATAGGGAGTTTACCTTTGTACCTTCCTTTTCCCCTTTTCATTCTTCTAGCCATAAGAGCTTCTAGATC
Source organism: Chamaecyparis obtusa (assembly GCA_027943335.1). Classification (NCBI taxonomy): domain Eukaryota; kingdom Viridiplantae; phylum Streptophyta; class Pinopsida; order Cupressales; family Cupressaceae; genus Chamaecyparis; species Chamaecyparis obtusa. The sequence continues at coordinate 382,659 of BSBK01002437.1, read as the reverse complement.
CTCAAGTTCTTCATCAAATGTGCCACTATCACTTTCACTTTCACTTTCACTATCACTGATGCATCTTTCTTTTTCCTTCTTTGACTTATTCAGAACCATTTGTGACTTAAAAGCATATTCAATACTACCAACAGTGAAGTTATCATAATTAGAAATTTCAAAAGCAGTAAGCTTACCAATCAAACTTTCTAAATTAAGAGCATTAAGAGAGTTACATCTAGATTCTTGAATTATAGAAATTTTGATTGCATAGATAGGACACAGATTTCTCAATACTTTTCCTATTATAGTTTCATCCTCAATAGTTCCATTTGCTCCTCTAATATCATTTACAACTTCTTTTATTCTACCATAATATTGTGCAATATTCTCACCTTCTTGCATTCTCATTTCATCGAATTTACCTCTTAAGCTCTAGGCTTTTGCTCTCAACACATTCACATCACTACCATAAATGCTTGCAAGGGTGTCCCACATTTTCTTTGCAGTACTGTAGTCTTTGATATCTTCAAATTATGGATAACTTAGGGAAGACACAATCTCCAACATTTCTTGGTTGTGCTCTTGTTTAGCTTTCATTTCCTCGGCATTTAGAGGTACATCAGGTGTGACATAGTCATGCTCAATGTAATACTTTGCAGAATCACCAATACCAGCAAGATGTAGATTCATCAAGCTTTGCCATGCAGGAAAGTTTTCCTTATTTAGCTTTGGTACCTCCTATATGCACCCTAAAATGGTCACCTAGACTTTGGGCCCCCATTCAGTAGTTTATCAATTTCCTGAATCAACATTTTCAGCTTAACATCAATTTCCTTGATCAAATCCTATTTTATCATTTATTCATGGGTTAACTATCCTAAGTCTTTATTTAATTAAAAGGAATTTCCTCCCCTTTTATTAAATAAAAAGTCCCCACTTTTCCTCTTATCCTAAGTTGCACAAATAAAGCATTATTCCTATTTTATAAAAAGAAGAAAAGCACTTTTTGTCTCATATGGATACAAAAGTTAACTCTTATTTTCTTATTGGAGGATATTTGTGCACATGGATTGCTCCTCTTTTATGCTCCACCCTTGATTAAATCTTTTGCCTCTTAATCTCCATCGTCAGTTGTTTCTCATTTCCTATAAAAGAAGAGTTCTCCTCTTCATTTTTCATATGATCAATCTTTTGAATACTAATGTTATGCTGCAGGTTTTCTAGGTGACTTTGGAGCTTTTGGAGATTTGGAGCATTCTTAGCTTTTACATTTACATAGTTGCATTATCATGGCATTCATAGTTTCATATTTAGCTTAGTTTCCTTTATGTTTTAGATTAATTCATCTAGCTTAATTAGGAGGCTTTGTGATACTTTCATTTCATTTCATAGTTTAGTTTGCATAGCTTGCATCTTCATTTCTAGTATAGCATTGCATTTTGATTCTTGAGGATATTGGAATTCTTTCCCTTGTCTTCATTTGAATATCTCATTGTATGGTTGACTAGCAAGGTCATAAGCTTAATAGCTCTAGCTAAGAGAAATCAAATAATCTTGCAACTCCATACATAGAGAGCTCTAGGTCACTTTTCAAGGCTTCCCATTCATGGATTCCCTTGGATGTAATGACTTAGAGAAGTGCACCATTTGAGTGTGTTCACCTCCTTCTTATACATCTTGATTATTTTCTTCAAGTACCTTCAAAATTGTTCTCTGTAAGCAGCAACAGATCCAATACCAATTGTTAATATGATTTAGAACAATATAGGGGCATGGGGGTGAATCAGTTGTTCTAGGGTCTAGATGTATAAAAAAAATTTAAACTCTTCAACAAATTAGATCTAATAACCAACACCTACTTAGTTATTACTGATTGTATAACAAAAACATATAACAATGCAGTCCACTTATCCAATAGAATCTAACTTGTAAAACACATAAATGTTCAAACCAAAACATTCACACAAGTATCAACACCAGGATTTATAGTGGAAACCCAATTTTGGAGAAACCACTTTTTAACATGTTACTATTATGTTCACTCTTCTGAAGTGAGCTCGGTGAAAAGCCAACCTTGTCAAAGCTAACAAACACATTGTCAGGTGTGAACCAGTTAAAGGATTTAAACCACTCTATTAAAAGTTTGCCTTGTTATAGGACTTACATACACTCCATTAGAATAAAACCTTGTCCAAAGGATTTATACCTATGAATGTTAGGTCAACCTCTATTAAAAGTATTTTGATTGTTACAATGGTTAGAAAGTAGCAATAATATTGATCTGAGAAACATACAACTCACTTTGGAAATATCAGATCCAATTCTGTACACATATGCTAGCTTACTGAATGTGAACTTTTTCCATCTCAATCACTGATCTGCTCATAACTCTCTTCAAGCAATCATAACACTTCTCCTTCAGTCTTTTCTACATAGATATTCAATAACATCAACAATACTTCCAGCATCTACTTCCTCTTACAACCTCTCCCTTAGGATTCCTTAATACTACCTCTATTAGGTCAATACATCTTTTGCCACTTAATCTCCTTTGTAGATCTTAGGGTTACATCAGATTCATTGAATCCATCCTACATTATGTTCTTCGGCTATGCTTTTAGAAATATATTGAATCTCTTAAAAATTTACAATAAAAAATTTTATAGTGCATTAAATCCTTTCATACAATCAATAAATAAAGTCAACATGTTTTACATAATCCAAGAATTCAACGATGTCGACTAGAAATCTAAATTCTTCATCAAATGCAAAATACTAATGCTCGATCAATACTATGTTCAACTTCTTGATCTTCACTAGAAAGCTCGGTCACCACATAAATTGTTTCCTTAGCTAACACTGTCTTCCTCAGCAATTAACTGGTGTTCGGTCAACACTGATTTTACTCGGAATATACTAGCTCGGTTGATGCAAACAACACTCGACTTAAACTAGATTTCTTCACTTTTTCTCAGTTAAGCCTACCAGTTTAGTCTTCATTCTTACCATTGTCTTATCATTGTGCCACATAATCAAGTACTTATTGAAGTATCAAGATAACTCAACCTTTCCTTAAGTGTTGTTGTTATCAACCTTGCCTATCCCCTTAGCAACACTCAAATAGATATATTACTTTCTTAAATAGCAATAGTCTTACCAGTTAAGGTTTGACATCAATGACAATACAACATTTGCTTCAATTGTAGTTTCCAATAGATATATCACTTGTATATTGAATGCTGATATTTATGAGCATCCTTTCCATTTGAAGGTGTATATTATTCTAGATTTAATATTATGTGGATCCTTACATTCTTTAACAGCCCGTGAAAAAGATAGGGCATTAATGTATTCATTTCATTAACTGATGCCTCTTTATATGCTATTTTTATTGTTTATAGTTGGTGCCATTAATCTTATAGTCACGTGCTACCATACATACTCACTATATTCAATGCTTGATGTTAGATTTATGGCACATAATGGCTTCTTCCTGTTATCATTCTATTGTGTGCTTTTTGTTTAGTTTGGTGACTTCATTTGATATTCAGTGCTTTGCTTTCCATTCTTGTATGGCCTATGCTCCATCTAGGGCATTATATTTTTGTATTTGCTTTCAACACACTATAGCATCGATGCACATTCATTGTTTGATCACTATGCCAGCCCATGAGCAAGCTACAGGGCATGACGCCATTGTATATTATTGTTAAACATTGTTTCCATGTTGTTTTGATTTCTATCAATGTCTTCTTACTGGATGATCACATGGATAACTCATGAGTTGAATGCATTGTATTTCCTCCACTGGTATTTGTTGTTTCCACTAGGGGTCATGAGCTTGAAGCATTGCGTAATGTTCTCACAAACATACCATGCTTACTATTTTTCCATTGATGTTGAGACATAGGATATTAATTGTTTTTTCTATGCTTTACATGCTGACTATTTAGAGCTTGCGTCCTAAGGAATCATTACTCCTCATTTCTTTTTTTCTTGATTCTTGTATAGGCCATGTGTTTTTATTGCATCATTACTTTGAATACTTTCTGGTATTAACATTTAATGGTGCTTAGTGTGAAACTTGTACTTAATTCTCTCCTTTTGACTATCAATTATTGATATCTCTATTGGTATTCACTTCTCTGTATTTGAAGGCCCATGTTTGCTATGTCCTCATTCATTGCATGTTGAAGGCACTATGTTGCATGCTTGTATATTTAATGGGACTGCTTCGTGTTCACTGGTATGAGATCTTGATGCTCTTATTCTCTATTCTGACATGTTGATGTATGCCCCTTCACTACCAATGCTTTATCATGACTCATTATGTTGATGGGCATGGTAGATGGCTATTGTGGGTGAATCACGATGTCATAGCAACACCAGATGAAACAACAACATCTGGTGTTGTTGTATTATTGGATGATGCAGACATAGTAGTGATCCATTAGGTGTCCATGCAGCCATCCTTTTATCTGTATTGATCTCTTTTCTGCATTTCCATTCTTTCTTGTTCTTTCATGATTTGATGACTTCTCCATGGATACTACTTATTCACTTAGCTTACATTTCACTACTATTGTCTGGACAATAGCAATCCTTGAGGATGTCCCTCTTTTTAGGGAGGGCCATCCTCATGGGATTTCTATTATCTAATTGAGGGTAAGAAACAATTCCAAAGCTTCTCCTGTATCTGCACATAGAACAAACAAGTTAGTGAAAACATGGTATCTCTTTCTCTTCCTGTAGGATTCTCCTAGGTGGACATGCCCTATAGCATAGCTCTTTTTAGAAGTATATGGTTGACTATGTATATGCATGACTTTAGATGGGGTAAGTAATAGGATATCATGCATTTCTTAGATCCATTGGATCTAACCCCATCTCTCTCTTTTCTTTGCAATGTTGGATCATAGGGGTGTTGGAAATATTCAAGAATTAACCGAGTTACTGAGAGGGGAGGGGTGAATCAGTAACTCCAAATTTTCTTACAATTTTAACATGTAATTTACTTTTAACCTTTGCATACAGAAAGCATGAAACTTAAAAGAATTTACAATAATGACACATAGATTTGGTTACCCAGAAACCTTCCAAAAGAAAGTAAAACTGGGGTGGGGATGAAACCCACAAAGCTTTAATACTGCAGAATAAAGTTGGTCGGTTAAGGCTTACAATTTGATCACTTCTGATGATCTGCCCTGTTAGGAGCAATAAAGATTGCTAAATCCACCCTGTTAAAGGATTTACAAAACATACAATGAAGTATGCACTCGGTAAAGAGATTTTACAAAGACTGTTAAGTCTACCCAGTTAAAGGATTTAGTACTGATTCACCTGTTAGAATGAAACAGTAGATCTCATGCTTTGCAACTGGATTGCTGATTGAGATTCGCTGATGTACTGATCACCTTCTGTGATGAATTTGTCTTTGCTGATACTTATACTTCTGAAGCCTTCTGTAATTCGCTTATCTCTGCCTTTCTTTTTCACATATATTCTTTTTCTCATTCTACAACATTGTTTATATACAAGTCTTAAACAATTAATTACAATTACAATTACACAGTCGGCTTGACAAATAAACATAAGTGCTACTAAGTCAACCCAAGTATGATTACACGGTTCCTGCAAACTGACTCGATGACTTTCTGATACTCGGCGTCCACTGCATTACTCGGCATCGTCATGCACTCGGTAGAAGTGAAGGCATGGTTCATACTGATCACTCGGTAGGTTTTGAACTCGGTAAATACTGGTGACTCGGTAGACATGATGTTACTCAGTTTACATTGTCCTGTTCGATTTGTACTAACTTCCTCGGTTTGCACTGTCTGCTCGGTTTGCACTGTCTTCTCGGTTTGCACTGTTTGCTCGGTTTGCACTGTTTGCTTGGTTTGCACTGTTTGCTCGGTTTGCACTGTTTGCTCAGTTTGCACTGTTTGCTCGGTTTGCACTGTCTGCTCGGTTTGCACTATTTGCTCGGTTTGCACTGTCTGCTCGGTTTGCACTGTTTGCTCGGTTTGCACCCAGAATGCAAATAAGTGTTGTCACTAGTGGCAATTCTGCTTAATGCCAACAATCTCCCCCTTTGGCATTAGTGACAAAAACACTTATTGGCCAAAATGTATATACATGAATCATGCTGAGTCTTATTTTGATTTTTCAAAATTTGTCTTTGTTATAGGGCTTTATACATTGTCTCCCCCTTTCAATGTGCTAAATGTTTCTATACAAATCTTCTTCTATACATATCTCTCCTTCTATACATATCTCCCCCTTTTTGACGATAATGCCAAAGGTGCATATACAAGTTATTTACAGAGAGAATCCAAAATTTGATAGAAAATCAGAATGTACCTTCATTATTAGTGCCAGGGTTCTGTCCCAACTTTCTTGCAGAATTTTACATGTTTGTATAGCAATTTGGACTTCTGCAGAGAGTTCAATCATGTGATCTGCTATAGAGAACTGATTGTCATGAATCAATGTTTTGGAATGTTCAATGTGCTTAAACATTGTATTCATGATGGGAAGGATCATGTGTTGGATGTCTAGCAGTGTGGACCGGATCCCTGTGTCTTCTTTCAGTAGATCAGACTGCATATGTGATAGGTGTGAGATTTTCATGTGATGAGCAGAGCTTGAACTTGGTTCAAGTTGCAGCTTCTGTATGCTAATCTTCATATCCTCATCCATTTTATTCATTTTATCCTTAATATCCTTTGTGAACTCGGCAATATTGCACAATCTGGCCAAAAGAGAGGTAGCATTCGAATAGATAGATTCAATGTTAGACAAAACTAAAGACAATTCTACTTGGTTAATAGCTATGTGCTGAGCAATGTGCTCAAGCACTTTATTGTTGAATCTCTTCTTGGCTCTTTTGACTAACTTTTCTGTCCCGGATGAATCCTCATTGTATTTCTCAACTGCTTCTGCTAACTGTAACAAAACATGCTGGGAGGAGTCTACTTTAATGCCTAATGCATCAGACAAAATGTCCTTAGCATCCTTAATGATTTGATACTCCTTGTCTCTCTCCTCTTTAAGCTTCTTTTGTTTTGCTTTCCTTTGGAGGATCTCACCTATATTTTGCATCTGGTCCGCTGATAGATTTCCAAAATCTAATGTAGGAATCTCTATCTCTTCATCTAGGTCTATATCCTCTACTATATTTTTACCCAAAAATTTTATACTCGGTAGAGCCTTAGGCTTATCTGTACTTAATGCTTTGGTAGTAGTGACAGTAGATAAAGTAGGGCTGGCTATAGATACTGGCATACTTTCTACTGGAGAACTTAAAATATTTACACTTGAAGATTCAAAAACTGGAAAACTTACTGCTGGAAAACTTGACGGTGCAGGAGACTGCAGCTCGGTAGAAGAGATGATAGCTGCTTCTGATGTTGCTAGGGATGATTGGAAAAATGTGGAAGTTGTCACAACCATGCTTGAAGGTGTCTCTGGGCTGGATGTAGAAACTTTCACTGGAGAGGTAGGAAGGGATGCAATGACTTCTGCTGCTATCCTCACAGTATCATCTACCTCAATGTCTTCTTCTTGTTCATCACTGTCATCTTCAATATCTTTTATTATTACTGTTTCAATACTCGGTTGGTGAAGGTGGTAAATGTTCTTCCATGTAGCATTTGCAGCCTTCACAACCAATTTAATATTGTTGATCAAAATCAAACAAGTATTGAACTTCAATGTCATCTTATTTTCATTTTCTTTTAATGCCTTCTTTACTTCATCATTTTTCAAGCTCGGCATCAACTGTCTCAGGTTTTGATCAAATATGTCTATCACAGTTTGCCTTGCATTGCTCCATCTCATTTTTATTGGATTCAATAGAACTACTGGAACCTGTGGGGCAATTTCTTCAGGAGAGTATTTCCACTGTCCCATCTTCTCAATAACAGCATCTTCTATTTCCTTCTGTTCTGCTTCCGATCTGGTTTCATATCTTAAGGATTTTATGTTACTTACTCCAGATACTGATCCGTCTCTAAAGAGTTTGAGCTTTTCTTGAAGGTTTAGAGGAGGCCTTTTGAATACTATGTCTTTATCTGCCTTTTCTGCCTTGTCTGCCTTGCCTCTTGTATTTCTTCTTGTAAACACAGCAGTGGGAGGCATAGTTTCCTTAGTGATGAAAACTTTTCCTTTCTTCTTTGCAGGTTCTGGTTCCTCTGGTTTCTCATCCTTTTCTTCTTCTTTTTCATCTTTTTCTTCTTTGTCCTCGGTTATCATTTGCATTTTGGCTATCCTCTTCTTTCCTTTGTTTACCGCCTGTGGAAGCTTTATGCTTAGTTCAATTCTCACCTTAGCTTCATCATATGTTCCAAAATATGGAGCTTTGGGATTGACAGGCTGATTAAGAAGAGCTTCAATGATATCCTTGGTTTCATCAATATTTACCTCATAAGGAAGAGGTTTTACATATACAGTCCTTGGTTTAACTGCTTGAATATATACATTATCACAATCCACCATAAAACAAATGTCATCTTTGTAATCTTCCACCAACTTCTGTGGAATCCAGAATCTGTCATTCATTTTCTCTTTGAAAGACTCAAAATAGTTATCCATGATGCTTTCAAAATTCTCACCCATTTCTGAGATGTATTCATTTATTTCATAGAGGACTGGCACATCTTTTCTCCATACAACTTTTCCTTTAGAAGGGAAGAATTTTAGAACATAGAAGAATAAACAGACCAACAAGGATCCAAACTTACATGGATTGTTCTTGGAAGTTTTAATGCTTTCCATGTTTTTGTTAAACTATTTTAACAATAAGTCTGCTAGGTCAAATGTTAAGTTGTTCTTGACCACTTTGTATGCTAGGTCAATAGCTTCACAGGAGACACTGTTCTATCGACTAGAACTATAAATCTTATGGGCAATGATGTGTGTACCAAACTTCAGTTCAGCGTCGGTAATGCTGCTAACTTTCATGCATCTACCGTCCCACTCGGCTGGGGTTTTCTTCTCTAGTTCCGTTCGACCTAGGGTTTTGGTAGTTTTAGCTTTGTTCAACATGGGAAGACCAGTGACTTGATGAATCATCTTCTTTGTAATCTCAATAGGTTGCTCAAGCCAAATCTTGCCATCATGTACTCGGCTGAGAATGTACCTAACCCATTTATCTCAAAAGTTTCGAGGTAGATGTGCAATGTGAACTAAACCTTTATCTTCCAGATGTTTGTGCTCGGGTTTCAGAATACCATCCACACATAGTTCCTCACGCACAATATCTAGTTCTATGTTCCCCATATCATGAATTGAATAGTTAAAATGATTGCGGATATCGTTAATAAGCAGTACCTTAGGAGGAATCTGAGATTGAGCTCCATTCGGATCTAGGGCTGCTGCAATTGCGGGCATGATCTTGAAATCTGGTGCTTTCCATTCTCCTTGGACTAACATATCAGATCCTTTCTTCGCTGAAGTGCTGGATGATGCCATGGTACCTCACAGAAAATTCCTTTTCGCAAAAGTATTGAATCGCTGGGTTGCTCTTGAAATTTTCTGCTCTCAAAGTGCTAAAGATTCACGGTGAAGAATGAGTTCGATTACTTGCCTTTTTATTTACAACTCTGTCATTAATGCTCATTTCAAATTAGGTTATGAATTCTGAAAGACTGTCACCCACTAAGAATTAATTGCTCGGTAAAGACTTCGCAACTCAGTGAACTCGGGAATTCATAATGCTCCGACCTCGCTCGGTAAAGACGGGTACCGACCTTGCTCGGTGAAGACTGATATAGACCTCCCTGTGATCTTACTGCATCTTGCATGCTGATTTAGATTTTTCTTTTAATTCAGTTCTGGAACTGCTTGAGATTGGTCTATGAGAATACAGTTCCAGTGCTTTCTTGAAAATTTAGTTTGAGTCGGTAGAGCCATCCATTCGATTACTTGGAGTGGATTGCTCAGTAGCTTTAGGAATCCATTTTTGTCTCACCTGTTTCCTGACCTTAGTTGCTTCATTCTTCTTTCCATCTTCAACTTCACTAGCATTCATGCAGTTTCTGGCTATGTGACCGAGTTTAGTGCATTTGAAACATCTTACGGTAGTATCTCTTTTCCTTAGATGATGTTTTATGCAATTCATGCCAATGTGTCCATATTCTCCACAGTAATGACATCTACACCAGGTGTTGTAGTCCCATCCAAACATTGCTTTCATAATTTGTTCTGCTGGATTAAGTGTCTTGGATCTGCACTCGGATGCCTTGTGACCTTGTTTGTTGCACTTGTGACAATTACCTCTGAATCTAGGTTTTTCCCTGCATTCATTTGCTTTGTGACCAGGTTGATTGCAGTTGTAGCATTTTCCATTGAATTCTACTTTTTCATTATTCCAAAATTTATTTGAAGTATGTCCTATTTTACCACAATGATTACAAGTAGGTTTTTGATTTCTTTGAGTACCTTGCTTAGAAGATTCGCCTTCTCCTTTGTATCCAAGTCCTGCTTTTCCTGTTTGCCTATGAAGATTTTGCTCATACAGCTGATTCAGGTCTTCTTGACTTTTCGGCATTCCTTCATTGATTTGTTTTTCAGCGTTTAGGTCATCCACCAATCTTAGATTGATTTCCTTTGCAGTTCTTAGTTCTTCTCTTGTGCTTTCTATTTCTAATCTTAGATTCAGAATTTCCTCATTTGTATGAGAGATCTGATCAATTAGGTTTTCTAGCTGAAGGGTTTTATTTTGTACTTCAATGTTTCTTCCATCTAATTCATCTTTCAACTTATTTCTTTGTTCCAAGATCTCACAGAATCTTGTAGAGTGTAGTTCTTGTTCTCTTTTCAATTTTCTCACTTCTTCCTGCAGAGACCCATTCTTTTCTAGGAGTTCTTTGACAGCATTGTTTGCTTCATCTGAGTTATTTGAGGGAAAAAGATCTTCAATATTTTCTTCAATGTAATTCTGATCATTCATCTGATTTGCAAGTTCCTTCCTTCTTCTTAGGGATTGGGAAAGACGTTCTTTTGCTTCTTTGAGTTTAGCTATGGCCATTTCCAGATCTAGCTTTTCATTTTCAATCACCTTGTTCAGTTTGAATACCTCCATTGTCCTGGATCTTTGCTCAAGCTAGTTAAGCTTTATCTTGAGAACCAATGATGCTCTGATACCAATTGTTGGAAATATTCAGGAATTAACCGAGTTACTGAGAGGGGAGGGGTGAATCAGTAACTCCAAATTTTCTTACAATTTTAACATGTAATTTACTTTTAACCTTTGCATACAGAAAGCATGAAACTTAAAAGCATTTACAATAATGACACATAGATTTGGTTACCCAGAAACCTTCCAAAAGAAAGTAAAACTGGGGTGGGGATGAAACCCACAAAGCTTTAATACTGCAGAATAAATTTGGCCGGTTAAGGCTTACAATTTGATCACTTCTGATGATCTGCCCTGTTAGGAGCAATAAGGATTGCTAAATCCACCCTGTTAAAGGATTTACAAAACATACAATGAAGTATGCACTCGGTAAAGAGATTTTACAAAGACTGTTAAGTTTACCCGGTTAAAGGATTTAGTACTGATTCACCTGTTAGAATGAAACAGTAGATCTCATGCTTTGCAACTGGATTGCTGATTGAGATTCGCTGATGTACTGATCACCTTCTGTGATGAATTTGTCTTTGCTGATCCTTATACTTCTGAAGCTTTCTGTAATTTGCTTATCTCTGCCTTTCTTTTTCACATATATTCTTTTTCTCATTCTACAACATTGTTTATATACAAGTCTTAAACAATTAATTACAATTACAATTACACAGTCGGCTTGACAAATAAACATAAGTGCTACTAAGTCGGCCCAAGTATGATTACACGGTTCCTACAAACTGGCTCGGTGACTTTCTGATACTCGGTGTCCACTGCATTACTCGGCATCGTCATGCACTCGGTAGAAGTGAAGGCATGGTTCATACTGATCACTCGGTAGGTTTTGAACTCGGTAAATACTGGTGACTCGGTAGACATGATGTTACTCGGTTTACATTGTCCTGTTCGGTTTGTACTAACTTCCTCGGTTTGCATTGTCTGCTCGGTTTGCACTGTCTGCTCGGTTTGCACTATTTGCTCAGTTTGCACTGTTTGCTCAGTTTGCACTGTTTGCTCGGTTTGCACTGTCTGCTCGGTTTGCACTGTTTTCTCGGTTTGCACTGTCTGCTCGGTTTGCACTGTTTGCTTGGTTTGCACTCAGAATGCAAATAAGTGTTGTCACTAGTGGCAATTCTGCTTAATGCCAACAAGGGGCACACTGGATTAAACCCAAATCAACACTTCATTACCAAGAAATGTCTAGTACCCTTGTACTTTTATGTTTTTCCACTTTGTGTATGTCTGTATTCATTTATATCTTCTTGAAATTTGGCTATGCTCATGGCCCGTGTGAGCCTAGATGATCTTATTTTCTAGTTCTTTCCTTTGTTCAGAACATACAGATATTTGGCATATATACATGTAGTATTTAATGCATCAATTTATTTTCCTTTACATGTATCTTTTTTGAAATGAACACAAATTTAAATAAGATAATCTAATAATGCAAACTAGGGTACTATAGTCTCATCTAGTAATTAGGTCACTAATCCAAAAATGAGTAAAAATATGGTAACAAGACCTTCAACCCAATAAGCATTTTCACATCTGATCTTATCATTCAATCTAATTGATCATTTTCCTTTCATAGGACATGGTGTATCATTATCAAACTTCACAATTCTACCTTTGTAATGATTAAGGATTTCAAACCTATAACTTTTATCACCAGTCATGTGATGTGAGAAACCAAAATCACTAATCTATTTATCACCTTTACTCACATAAGAAATAAATGTTGTTTTCTCATCTTCATCATAATCATCTTTCATAGCAACATAAACAACTTCTATATCACATTAATCAAATTCACTAGTTTCACTATTAGTTTCCTCTTCAACAATGTAATAATATTTCTTACCTTTGTCTTTGTAGTCTTTGTGCCTTCGGTGATCTCTTTCATTTCTCTTGTCTTTGTACTTTCTTTCCCTTCTCCAATCCTTGTTAGTCCTGTCATGGTATCTTGTTGCAATACTGCCAACTTTGTTACATGAAAAATAGATTATAGGAAGTTTACCTTTATATTTCCCTTTTCCTCTCTTAAGTCTTCTAGCCATAAGTTCCTCGAGATCATCTAGATCTTCATCAGAAGTGTCACTATCACTATCACTATCACTTTTCAAACATTTTTCTTTTTCCTTCTTACACTTATGTAGAACCATTTGAGACTTGAATGTAGATTCAACATTAGGAAAAGTGTAGTTATCATAATTAGATAGCTCAAAAGTAGTAAGGTTACCAACAAGACTTTCCAAACTTAGAACATTACTAGGGTTACATTTTGATTCTTTTATTACATAAATTTTGATAGCATAGATAGGAAGAAAAGTTCTCAATACTTTACCAATAACATTTTCTATTGGAGATTTCCCAGCAAGCCGGTGTTGACTGTATTTTTTTCATTGATGACAACATCTAGTAAGTAACATGTGTTGAAGTCTTATCTAGAGATCTTTGAGCATATGTTTCTTAGATATGTTATTATCATGATATCATAGACACAAAGGTTGATTTTGAGTACAAAAAGTTGTGTACTTGTTTCTATTAGTAGTATTCTTAACAGTGTTACAGGAAGAGCTTTGTATGTGCTTTTTAGTATGGTTATGATGGAGCCTTGCACATTTATATTTTTGTTTTAGACATGTTTATGATGCTATGTTTATGGACATAGAGTCATTTGGGCACTTGAAGTTGAGTAATGTGTTAGGAATAGTCCCAAGAGATAACTGAGAGGGGGGGAGGGGTGAATCGGTTATCTACAAGTTTCAATTCTTTTTCCAATTAATTTTACTTAAACATAAAGCATAAACACAATGAAAGAACACTTGAAAACAACACCAATATTTTTGCTATGGGGAAACCAAAATAGGTAAAAACCCTAGTGGGAATTGACACCCACTAATATTCTGTACTAGTGTATAATGATCCTTGTTAGAAGAACCTTAACCCTGTTAGGAGTTTCTTTACAATATATTTAGTACAGTAGACCTAGTCAAGGGTTAGACCCTATTAGGAGTCTTTTACAGTTAACCTTGTTAGGGGTGAGGATGCACTATCTAAGAGCACACTGCTCAAATGGGTGAAGGCTACAATCTTCTGAATAATAGATACAGACTATATCTGGATCTTGGTGAACTACGCTTTGACCTATTGTCTAGATCAGTTCCAATGTATAGAAAAAATACTTTACTTGGTCACATAGACCTTCTTCTAATGGCTCAACACTTTGCACACTCTGCTCTTCTCTTCACAATTAACTCTGAACCACACTCTAGCAATCACAAATGACTGTCTATAAATATCTTTCCTCTAAATGATATAATCAAGTCAACTTGTGAGAACCACCTTCAAATCATATTAGAGAATTCATAAAAAACTTCAATAATAATTCAGTCGACTCTACTAAGCATGCAACACATTTTGCGACCTGTTTAATAAGATAATTGTAGATGCATGCTACACACTGTCGGCTCTACCAAAACAACTAGATCTTTCTCCTCAAGATGAATTACATTATGCACTCTTAAGAGAACCTTACTAACTATTCTCCAAGATCTAATCCAATGGCACATATCAAAATGATAGGTGCAACTCCAAAACCAATATAATATTTGTCGGCTCTTTTGAATAAACATAGGAAAATACTACTGGTGAATAGATACTACATAACTTCATTTCTACCAATCTTCAGACTCTACATCCATGACTATAATATCACCAACATGTCTTCATCACATATCCAAATGGGAAAGGCTCCATGATAACTATACGAACAACCATACATAGAACACTACCTATTACTTTGTCAGGAACACTGCCGACACAAGTTGTTATATAACTATCTATACTAATAGTTAACCTATGCGCCCATGATATCATGCTCATAACATGTCCATGCCACATATAATGAAAGCTTACTACATAATTCTTCCATGCATGCTACTTACCATATGTTGTCATCAATAACAAACATATAGTCAACATTGGCTTGCTAGCCAATCTCCAACAATCTCCCCCTTTGGAATTGATGGAAACATATGGCATGAAAAACCCCACCAATCCAAATGAACATTTCTTTTATAACATCTTCCATTTCCTCTTGAAAACTCCCCCAGGGATGAATCCTCCATCTACTACAATATTCTTCAACATTCTCTATTTCCTCAATAGAACCGCTTTCATAACCGAATACAACTCCCCCTTGGTATATTATTCCTTCTTTTACTTTTTTTTTTTTTTTCATGACTATATATTACTCCCCCTTTGACATCAATGGAAAAGGGCACAAAATATTTTTAGCACTGGAACTACTCCTGAGGTAGAGTGGTCAACCATCCATCAGTCCCTGAGGACTGATGCTCTTTCTTATTTCTTCTAAGTAGAATCAAGGAAGGGAATTACTCCCAACTTCTCCCTGAGATACTCAAAATTATCCTTTGTCAAGGGCTTTGTGAATATGTCTTCCAAATGATCTTTAGTACTCACATATTCTAGCTTGACTTCTTCCTCTACCACTTTCTCTCTTAGGAAGTGATACTTGATCTCAATGTGCTTTTTCTTTGCATGCATGATAGGGTTCTTCGACATGTTGATAGTGCTAGTGTTATCAAAGTGAATAACAATAGGATAATCAATATGAATTCCAAAATCCTTTATCATCTACTTGATCCAAACAATTGTAGAAAATTCAAGGCTCTTGTAACATATTCAACTTCTGTTATTGATTGAGAAATGTAATTTTTTTTCTTGCTTGTTCAAGTGACAAATCTATCACCAAGAAACACTGTTCCACCTAATGTACTCTTTCTATCATCAACACATCCTACCCAATCTGCATCAATATACACATGAAGCTCAACATTTTTTGGATTAGGATACCATAGACCATAGTCTATAGTGCCTTGTAATTATCAGAATATCCTTTTTATTGCCATGAGGTGACTTTGTTTAGGCTCTACTACAAATCTTCCAACTATGTCAACTGCATTGGAAATATCAAGTCTAGTTTGAGTAAGATAAATGAGTTTTCTAGTCATATAATTGTACAATGTTATATCTACTACTCGTGACTCATCTTCTTTTGTAAGCTTGCATCCAGTTATCATAGGCTCCCCTACTTTCTTGCAATCATCCATCTTAAATTTCTTCAGTATCTCTTTCATATACTTGGACTGATTAATGAAAATACCTTTCTCTGTCTGCTGCACATTCAATCCCAAAAAGTACTTAATAGATGCAATCATGCTCATCTCAAATTTTCTCTGCATCTCCTTAGAAAATTCAGCACTAAGTTTTTCATTACCTCCAAAGATAATGTCATCAACAAATATAGCTACAAGTAGTACTCCTTCAAATGTCTCTCTTATGAATAGGTTACAATTTGCTACTCCTTTCTTGAATCCAATCTTTGTTAGATATCCATCAAGTCTCTCATACTAGGCTCTAGGGGCTTGCTTAAGTCCATGGAGGGATTTCTTTAATCTGCATACCATATCAGGTTTGTCTATTAAGGTGAATCCTTCTGGCTACTCAATGTAAACTTCTTCTTTCAAATCTCCATTCAAGAATGTTGACTTGACATCCATCTAATAAACTTTGAAGTTTTTGACTATTGCATAAGCTATAAACAACTTAATAGATTCTAATCTACTCATAGGTGAAAATGTGTCTGAATAATCAATGCCTTCTCTTTGTGCATATCCCTTACATACTAACCTTTCTTTATTTATTACTACTATACCATCTTCATTCATCTGGTTTCTGAATATCCACTTTGTTCCAATCACATTCTTATCACTAGGTCTTGGAACCAGTTCCCAAGTATCATTCTTAATAATCTAATCAAGTTCTTCTTTCATAGCATCATGCCAGTCTAAATCATCATATGCATCTTCAACACTTAAAGATTCAATCTAAGATAGTAAACATACCACCTCATTGATAGCTGAGTTCTTTGCTTGTGATCTTGTTAAGACTTTGCCTCTCTGATCTCCAATGATGTCTTTTTTGGAATGGTTTCTAGATGTAAACTTTCAAACTTTAGGTGATACTATCTCATCTTCCTTACGATTTTCTTCTTGACTTGTCTCAAGGTCATTGAATAATACATCAATACTGTCAAACATTTCTTCAATAACTATCTCACTAGTGAAGGGTTTGGGTTCTTCTTCAATCATGGGTGAGTAGTCATAATATCTTTCTTGAACCATAAAATTTTCATCAATCTTAACATGAGCACTTTCAATGATCTTTTTCAATCTTAAATTGAAACATCTATAAGCTTTTCTTTTAGTAGAGTAACCAAGGAAAATACCTTCATCGCTCCTTGCATCAAACTTGCCTACTAATTCATCTCTCTTGATGTGGCATTTTCTTCCAAAGATTCTAAAGTATTTTACTATGTGAACATTACCAAACCATAGCTCATATGGTGTTTTGTATGCGCCAAGCCTTAATTGAATTCTTTTGATGGTATAGACTACTCTATTGACAACATCTCTCTAATAGGTGTGTGCAGCTTTTCCTTCAATCATGATGGTGCACGATCTATCAAGTTTGATCCTATTGCTTCTCTCTACAATTCCATTCCATTGAGGGGTTCTAGGTGCACTCAACTACCTCTTGATGCCATGTTCTTTGCAGTACTTATAGAATCTTTTAGAGGTGAATTCTCCTATATCCGATCTCAAACATTTTATCTTTAGTCCAAATTCATTCTCAACCTTAGCTTTGAATATTTTGAACTTCTCAAATGTTTCTGACTTGTCTTTAAAGAATGCAAGGCACATCATTCTAGTATAGTCATCAAAAAACAAAATTAAATACCTTTCACCATAGTATAATCTTGTTTGAGTTGAACCACATAGGTCTACATGAATCAGATCTAGCTTGTTCTCTGCTGAATTGTGCTTGCTCCTGAATGAGTTTCTCACATGCTTTCCCATCACACATTCCCTACATACAATATCAACTAGCTTTTCTATACTAGGTAGATCTCTTACTACCTTTACATTTCTTATCTTTAGTATGTTATCAAAATTGATATGACATAGTCTTTTATGAAACAACCAACTATCATCTACTTTAGCAACAAAACAACTTGGTTCTAGATTAAGCTAGAAAACATTACCTTTAGTCTTTGATCCTAATGCAATTATTTCTCCACTGTTGTTAATGATGCACTTGTTTCCATTGAATTCCAATCTATAACCTTTTTCAAGTAACTTCCCAACACTTAGTAGGTTATGTTTCAAACCATCGACATAAAGAACATCATCAGTACTATTCTTTCCATCCAAGGTGATGGCTCCTCTACCAATGATGGGTTTAGGAGTGTTATCTCCAAATCTAACAATGCCACCATTATATTTTTCTAGATGAACAAATCTATCTTTATCACCTATCATGTGATGTGAACACCCACTATCTATAATCCATTCTATCCTTATATCAGCTTGTGAAATTAATACTAGCTCTTGTTCCTCTTTCTCATCTTTATGGTCTATCTTATTATTCATTTTCTCTATAATAGAAATGAATCCAATTTCTTCTTCACCTGAGTTATCATCCAAACCTCCATTTCCAACATAGTAACATTCCTTAGAGAATTTAGACTTGTAGTCATTTCTGAACTTTCTAGCTCTTGTAGGACACTTAAATGTAAAGTGACCAATCTTATTACTTGAAAAGCATTTAAATGGCAATTGATCTTCATATTTTCCTTTTCCTTTCTTTTCTCTTTTGGAAATCATAGCAATGAAATCATATAGTGTTTTTTCTTCATCAACATCATCAAAATTACTAAAAGTGTTTGTAGATTTCTTACCATGGATTGTTGCTTTGAAGGCTATCTCACTTTTAGGTGTTCTCTTCAATCTCAAAATCTCAAAATCTGAGATTTTGCTGATCAAGGTCTCTCTCTTGAAATTTGATGTAAGATGCATGGTCTTATCAAGCATGTTGATCTTGTTTTCATATTATTGAGTGAGAGTAGTCATCAATTTGTCCATAATGTCTTCCTTTGAGATCTCTCCACTATTATTCCTGATTCCAGCAACTACATTCATTCTTTGATTGTAATCTCTAATATTTTCTTTAGGTAGCATCTCTAATGCATTGTATCTTTTCTTCCATATTTTTTTGCATGCATCCTTTTCTTGTTTGTCTCCTTCAAATATGTCTTATAGGTACTTCCATATTTTGTGGGCTATATCTACTTTCTTTATTTTTGAAAACTCACTATCAGATAGGGCACTGATGAGGGCTTCTTTGGCTATTGCATTCTGATGAAATGATTCCTTTTTCTTTTTAGTAGCATCATCCTTTGCAAGGTCTTCTAAAGTAGGGATCTTGACTACTTTGATAGTTACCTCAAAAACTTAAAAAGCAATGCATTGCAAATGAGTCATCATCTTGTTCTTCTAATCAAGATAATTCTCTCCATCAAACTTAGGACTTTATTTTCCAAATAATTCCATTTGATCAACCTCAAGTTGTTAAAATTTCTCTTCAAGGCACTTGGCTCTAATACCAATTGTTAGGAATATTCCCAAGAGATAACTAAGGGGGAGGGTGAATCAGTTATCTAAAAGTTTCAATTCTTTGTCCAATAAGTATACTTAAACATAAATCATAAACACAATGAAAGAACACTTGAACAAAACACCAATATTTTGGTTACAGGGAAACCCAAATAGGTAAAAACCCTGGTGGTAATTGACACCTACTAATATTCTACACTAGTGTATAATTATCCTTGTTAGAAGAACCTTAACCCTGTTAGGAGTTTCTTTACAATATATTTAGTACAGTAGACCTAGTCAAGGGTTAGACCCTATTAGGAGTCTTTTGCAATTAACCCTGTTAGGGGTGAGGTTGCATTGTCCAAGAGAACACTGCTTAAATGGGCAAAGGCTACAACCTTTTGAATAATAGATACAGACTATATCTGGATCTTAGTGAGCTACACTTTGACTTGCTATCTAGATCAGTTCTAATGTATAGCATAAATACTTCACTTTGTCACATAGACCTTCCTCTAATGGCTGAACACTTTACACACTCTACTCTACTCTTCACAATCAACTCTGATCCACACTCTAGCAATCACAAATGACTATCTATAAATATATTTCCTCTAAATGATATAATCAAGTTGACCTATTATAACCACCTTGAAATCATATTAGAGAAGTCATAACAAACTCCAATAATAATTTAGTGAGCTGTACTAAGCACGCAACACATTCTAGGACCTATTCAATAAGATAATTATAGATGCACACTACACACTGTCGGCTCTACCAAAACAATTGGATCTTTCTCCTTGAGTTGAATTACCTCATGTTATCTTAACTAAACCATAATAACTCTTCTCCAATCTCTAATCTGAGGGTGCATACCGAAATGATAGGTAAAACTCTAGAACCAATATAATATCTATCGACTCTTCTGAATAAACACATGAAACTACTACTAGTGAAGAGCGACTACATAACTTCTCTTTTATTAATCATCAGATGCTATGTCCATGAATATAACATCACTAACATTTCTTCATCACATATCCAAACACACAATGCTCCATGATAACTGTACGGACAACCATACATAGAACACTACCTCTTACTCTGTCAGGAACACTTCTCACACAAGCTGTTATATAACTGTCTGTACTAACAGTTAACCTCTACACCCATAATATCATGCTAATAAAATTTCCATGCCACATATAATGAAATCTTAATGCATAAGTCTTCCACACATTCTACTTACCATATGTTTTCATTAATGATAAACATACAGTCAGCACTAGCTTGCTGGAAAATCTCCAACATAATGATGTTTCTATTTGTCAGTAATAGTTTCTTGAGATTATCTGATGGAACCAATAGTGTTTGTATTATTTTAGTTGTTACACCTATCATTTTTATATGTGTGTTTGGTGATGAGTTAAGAATGTCTAGTTAAGAGTGCATAATGTATTTTAGCATAAGAATAAAGTTTTAATTAATTTGGTGGAGTCGACTGTGTGAAGGGAAATGTCTACTCATATTTATTTGTGTGGTCTTATTTGTGTTGTGTACTTGGTTTAGTCATTGGAGATGTTACTAAGGAGTTATATTGTTTCTCTATTATGATTTTCAGGGAAGTTCTAACAAGCCAACTTGAGTATATAAGTTGGAGAAAGATACTTGTATTGTCTTAAAATGGAAGCACTTCCATTTTAAGAGCATTTAGCCCTTCGAGTAAGTAGTTTAGGGTCATGTTAAGAACCTTGATTAGGTCTTTTCTTGAATCTAGCTTTCTCCCCCCATTTTTCTTCTCTCTGCACCTGATTTCACTTTATTTTTGCATTTCCTGGCATTATGGACTGAGGTCCTGAGGTTTTTGACCTCAAGGTCAAAGTCAACCTTGAGGGTCAAAGTCGACCTTAAACTTGACCTAGGTCATGGATGATCTCGACCTTGACCTAGGGCAGGGTCTACCTCATCCTTGACTCAGATTTCAAATTTTAGATTCCCATGATTTTTAGGTGTTGGGTTTCAGAAATATTTGTTTTCCCACTTTCGGGTCAGCCATTTCAAGTTTCAAAATGGTAAATCCTTAAATTTCATTTAATATGGGTCCATTTCTAGGGGTTAAGGTTAATTGGGATTTAATTCCCCAATGTTGGCCTTCTCTAGAGGTTTGTGCCCTAGATCACTATAAAAGGTATCTTTCCTCTCTCATTTTCTCATCCATCATTCACATCTCATTTTGCCATCAAGCACTCAAGTTCTCAAGAATTTGTAGGGAAGCATTCAAGTTCTCTTCTCCATTCAAGTTCTCCATTGAAGATCAAGTATTCAGGCATTCAATCCTTTGAAGGAATTATGCTCAAGCATGCAAGATTCATCTTTCAAACCCTAGATCTAGCCATCATGATGGTGTGATCTTCCTTCAAGATCCTTTGTTCCTCTTCTAAAATCCATACATTCTTCCCTCAAGGTGGATTCCAAGCATAAAATCATGGAGGTTTTGGATTTACATTCATGGTTTTGATTTACATTTTCCACTGTTGTGTTCAAGCTTTCATATTAACATATTCATTTACATTTGAAATACAATTGCATATCTATTGAATTGCATAGCTTCATTGTTAGATCTATTTCTACTACTTACTAACATTCTCAATTTCAATATTAAGGTTGATTCCAAACTGGGGTTTGACCAAGGCAAACCCCTCAAACAAACAACAAAAACCATCTTTTTCTTATAGGCATAGGTGAAGAACTGTGGATCCAAGCTTGGATTTAGATAGCCTTTTTCGCAAACTTCTGAGATCTATGAACAAAGTCAAAGTTGACCTTCAAAATATTAATGTAGCCTTTGACCTTTTATCAAGGTCAAAGACTACCTGCTATTAGAAAGATAAAAAATTTTGAGGTTTTCTTCATCTTGGCATTTCTAGTCCGAAACAGGTTTTATAATTGCCCGAAACTACACATAGACATTAGAAATTGACATTTTCTAGATCTACCCTATTTTGAGGTTAGTACTTGCCTTTCATATATTTTATATTTCAAGCACAAATCCTTTATAGGGAAACATAAGATTTTCTTCCTCTTTCATATTCTCCATAGATTGATTCGATTGTGCATTGACCTTTTGGTTGATCAATTTGGATTTAGAAGTAGATCTCATAGTTCCCCTATACACTCTAGGGTGGATACTATTTCATCCTATTCATTTTGGTGAACCCAACATACTTACTCTCTTTGTTTTGGTGTTAGATTTCCCTTAAAGGTTAGATATAGTTTATGTTTTGTATTTTAAAATTAAAAAATATAAAAACATTTGTTACATTTCATTTTACTATGGAGATTGTTAAGATGCTTTGGTGTGTGGTCATGTTCCTTATTACCCTTCTTTTAATATCTATTTACAATACATATGATGTTTATGAGAGTATCATTCACTTCATTATGTTGATGACCCTTCACTTTTCTCTTGCCTATACTTTTGTGAAGTTGACTGACACTAGTATTCCTACATTCAAAACCTTCATTAAAGATTTATGTGGTAGCCTTATTAATCTCTTGGATTATGTGATGAATTTGGTAGATGATACACCATCTCCTATGAATCCTAATCATAATCCTATCAATCATAATCCTAATGTGATACCTACTTCACCATCTATTCATCCTCGCTCTTCCCGTACTTATGATGGGATTCAAGCTATAGCTCAGGATGTGGATGTGCAAGATTTCTTTGATTTACCTTCTCATCTGATTCATAATGATATTAAAGGAAAGGGTAAAGAAACTTCTTCAAAACCTATTATCCCACCTTAAACAACCTTTACTCATGAACATGATAAACAATCACCTCCTGTAGAAGCTTTACATAATATGTGCACTACCATATATAATATGGTGACTAACCAAACCAAGGTTATAAAGCTTTAGGGCTTGGAGTTAATGAGAATGGTATTAGGTTTCTAGTTCATATACCCCCTAAACTAGATATGTATGGTGTTGGTTGTTCGAAATATCAAGTCAAGATAGGTGATGTTAATCATCATCCTCCTCTTCATATTCTTCTCCTTACACCTATCTTAGATAAATGTTGAACTAATGAATTCTAAGAAAAAAAATATTTAGACCTATGCCAATAGAGGCTTTATACAAATATAAATGTCCTTTTTATTATAGTAATACACATTTACTTGTTGATTGTAAACATTTCAAACTATATGTTAGAGAAAGAGCTACTTTAGGAATTATATCTCACTCTCATGTAGTTTTACAATTCCTTCATAATTTTTATATAGGGGATTCCCCTCATTCTGATATAATATAGATCTATTCTCCTCTTGTCTCTAGATTGGGGGACAAGAGGTGTATTTCTATCCAGTCTCCTAGGATCAATTAGGCCTTTTATTGGGGCTTAATTTGTATTCTTTCTATCTCTTCTCTCTCTATGATTTTCTATTATGTTTATAATCATCCATAGATCTCATTCAAGATATCATTTCTAAAATATTTGTTTTCCAAAGGTATCCCTTGTCTCTATCTCTAGAGTAAAGGTTCTTCCTTCTTTCTCTTGGTCTAGGGAATTGTTTTTCTTAGCTTAGTGGTATTTGTTTATATTACAATATTATTTCATCATATCGATAGATGTTTTCACTATGGATAACCTTTTTATATGAGAAGTTGTTGTCCTAGGTCATCGCTTCTTCTCTATGTTGAAAATTATGTTCTTTATAAAATTTCACCCTTTTTTTGGTGTTAGAGTTGTTTCCTTCATTCCAAAGATTCCTCTTCCTCTTCTTTTTAGGAAGATTGATGATTGAATCTTTGTTCCCGCTATTGAAAGATGATGTTTTATCTAAAGAAATCCTCTTTGGTGGGGATCTTGTTGATAAGATCTCTTTCTTTAAGGATCTTTTTTCCATGAGTGACATATTCTTTTCATGATTATCTATAGTCTTGGATGTTGGGGTCAATATCCCTTACTAGGAATATGGTATAAATTGTTGTAAACATGATATCTCCTTGCATTGTGAAGTAGGTATCCTCTTCCTCTTCCTTATAATGTCTAGTAGACTACCAAGATAAGGAGGGGGGCATATATATAGTCTCCCTTGTACTATAGTTTTTTATTTTTACATGCTAAATCTTGGAAGGTAATGCACATAAGTTTCTAAATCTTCTGATGGTAATGCACATAAGTTGCTAAATACTGAGGAGACATGCATTTTTCAAAATTTTCAATATGTTAAATCATGGAAGGTAACACACATAAGTTGCTAAATCCTGAAAATACATGCATTTATATGCTAAATCTTCCGAAGGTAATGCACATAAGTTGCTAAATCTTGAGGAGACACACATTTTCTATTGGAAATATAGATGGAGTAACTGAGAGCGGATGGGGGGTGAATCAGTTAACCACAAAAATATTACCATAGATCCCTTAGATGTCTTATTAAATCATTTTCTATTGTTACTCGGTAAACATACAGAGAAATGTTGTAACTCGGTTATTGTAGTGAGTATTAATTATAACTATTCTTAAGCATTCATCAGTGATTAACATGCATGCATAAAGAAAATAACATGAACACAAGAGACACCAGATTTAACGTGGAAACCCAATATGGGAAAAACCACCAATGTAACTAGTTACTATTTTTCACTCTTCTGAAGTGATGCCTTGTTAGGAGCCAACCCGGTAAAAGGTTACAAAACACACTGTTAGGTGTGACCTTGTTAGAGGATTTAATCACCCTGTTAGGAGTGGGCTTGTAAGAGGTCTTTGAAAAATTCAATAGAACTGTCACCTTGTTTAGAGGATTTAAAAAATGGTTGTTAAACCAACTTGGTTAAGAGATTTAGGAATCACTACTACAATGGTAAGAAAGTAACAATGAAATGACCTAAATAATGATGCAATTGAATTACTGATTACAGATCTCTATTTTGCTTCACTAGATCCTTCCTAATAAAATAAGTCTTTGCTGCTCCTCAAGGATATCTAACCATCCTTCAAAATTCACACACACCTTCCTTCAAAATGATTTGCATGTTCGCTCACAAACTTCCACACTTTCACTCTATTCATCACTCTTTGAATCCAGCTCTTGACCTTCCATATATACCATTCAGATTGTCAAGTCAGCACTAATAATCATTACAAACATTAACACTCATTACAATAGTTGGCTAGAATAAAAAAACTTTATTTCTCAAATTAACAAAATCCTTTATTGGGCCGACCTTGCTCGGTAAATACTAATCCTGAAAAGATTTCTTTTGGTGACCGAGTGAACTCGGTAAACACTGCAAATTATGCAACATCCTTTGGAGACTAGGTGAACTCAGTAAACACTAACTTTCCTTTGATAACCATGGAAGCTCAATTAACACTATTTTCTGCCATACTTTCCTCACACCTGAAAGATCTCAGTAGACACTAAAAACTGCCTGCTAACCGATTGAGCTCAATAGACACATAGAACTGCTTATTGATATAACATTTGTGTGACATCAAAGACAACACATAATTCGACAATTGTATCCAACAATCTCCCTCTTTGGCATTGATGGCAACACAACATGTCATAGTACAATGAAATTTCATAGAAAACATAGAAGAATAAACATATCCTTAGCTTCATTCTGACTCTCATCTTCCTCAAACTTCTCTCTCTGACTAAAAACTCTCCCTCTTGACTTCTCAAATTTTCCTTCTTAGAAATTTCTTGAAATGACAAAAAACTCTCCCTCTTTGACAACACATGCCAAAGACAACACACACACTTCCTGTGAATACCAATGTACCATAAGTACTAATTCATATGCAATGATTCCTTGACTATGCTACATCAACTGACTGTTCTTCAACATGCTCTAGTTGATGCATCACTAAAACTTTATTTAGTGAGCTTTGGATAGGGGAATGACCCCTAACTTACCTCTTACATACAAGAATGCATCGTTAGGTAGTGGCTTGGTGAATATATCTTCAATCTATTCTTTTGTATGAACATATTCCAATCTGATTTCCTTGTCCTACACCAATTCTCTGACAAAGTGATATTTTATAGCAATGCGCTTGGTTTTGGAATGCATTACTGGATTGTTTGAAATATTTATTGCACTTGTATTATCACAAAACATAACAACTGGTTCTTTGATTTCAACCTTCATGCCTTCCAATAACTATTTAAACCAAACAATATTAGAGCAGTTTATTGCTGCAACAACATATTCTACTTCTGTTGTGGATTGGGAGTTGCAATTTTGTTGTTTATTAGTCCAAGATACCAACCTCTTGCCAAGAAAGAATGCTCCACCACTTGTACTCTTTTTTTCATCAATGTTTCTTGCCCAATCAGCATCAATAAACACTTTTAAGTCCAGTTTGCCTCCAAATTTATACCACAAGCCATAATCTTTAGTTCCTCTCAAGTATCTCAAGATTCTTTTGATTGCCATCATATGATTTTCTTTGGGTTTTGCTGAGAACCTTGCTACTATACCAACTACTAAGCAAATATCAGGCCTTGTATGCACTACATAATGTAATTCTCCAATAATTGATCTGTATAAGGTCTAATCTACTTCTTTTGAATCATCATCTTTGGTAAGCTTTAGTCCAGTACACATGGGTGTACCAACTGGTTTTGAATCTTCCATACCAAGCTTCTTAAGTAATTCCTTGATGTATTTAGACTAAGTAATGTAGATACCATTCTTGTTCTACTGAATCTGAAGACCAACAAAGAACTTTATCTGACCAAACATAGACATTTCAAATTCTTTGTTCATTTTCTCTAAAAATTCTTTGCACTGATCATCATTCCCTGTAAACACAGTATCATCCACAAATATTTCTGCCAAAACAATTTTCTTATTTGGTCCTTCTTTGATGTACAAATTACTATTATCGTTCACTCTTTTGAAACCAATCTGAATAAGATAGTTATGTAATCTTTCATACCATGCTCTAGGGGCTTGTTTCAGCCCATACAAGTCTTTGTGTAACTTGCAGACCATATCCTTTTTGTTTGGATCAATAAAACCTTCAGGTTGCTCAATGTAGACTTCTTCATCAAGAATACCATTGAGAAATGCAGATTTTATATCCATCTAATATATCTTAAATCTTTTATGTGCTACATATGCAAGTAGAGTCCTTACACCTTCTAATCTTGCAATAGGAGAAAAAGTCTCTCCATAATCTATACCTTCTTCTTGAGAATATCCTTTACATACCAATCTAGCTTTGTTTCTTGATACTTGACCATCTTCATTCAACTTATTTCTGAATACCCATTTTGTTCCAATTACATTTTTATCTTTAGGCCTAGGTACAAGAGTCCATGTTTTGTTCTTCTCTATTTGTTCTATTTCTTCATTCATAGCCTCAATCCAACTTTCATTTTCCAATGCATCTTTGACATTTCTAGGTTCAAAATTAGCAAGGAAACATACTTGGCCAATATAGGTTCCTTGCCTCTTGAATGAGTTACATTGCCATCTTCTTGAATTTCATCTTCAGGTTCAGGTTGCTCAGGCTCGGTAGATATTTGTTTGGTAGCTTCAAATGGACACTCAATTCCTTGTGACTTGGTTACTATACTAGGCTTGGTAGATGTAGTTTCCTTATTGACAGATGTGTCTGGAAATGTATCAGGTTCAATGTAAACAAATCTTCTAAAATCCTCTAGTTCCTTTTTGCTTTCTTCTTTAGTCTTTTCTGCAAACTCATCAACTTTCACATGTGCACTTTCTATGATTTTGTGAGTAGACAAATTCAGACATCTATATGCCTTACTTTTACAAGAATATCCCAAAAATATTCCTTCATCACTTTTTACATCAAATTTTCCTTTTCTAGATTCTTTTAAAATGTAACATTTACTACCAAATACTTTCAGGTAACTTACATTGGGTTTATAGCCATACCATAACTCATAAAGAGTTTTGAATGTGTCTTTCCTCAATTTTACTTGGTTCAAGGTATGAACTGCAGTGCTAATAGCTTCCTTCCAGTATTTCATAGCAATTTTATTTTCAATCATTAAAGTCCTTGTACAATCCATGATAGATATATTCCTCCTTTCAGCTATTCCATTCTGCTCAGGAGTTCTTGGGGTTGATACCTATCTTTTGATTCCTCTTTCAATGCAAAAATTATTGAATTCATGGGAGATGAATTCACCACCTCTGTCTGATCTCAAGCACTTCATTCTTTTCCCTGTTTCCTTTTCTACTATTGCCAAATACCATTTGAACTTCTCAAATGCTTCTGACTTTTCTGTTAAATACATAACAGTCATCATTCTAGATTAATCATCAACAAAGAGAATAAATTTTTTTTCTCTAGTATAGCTTTCAATTCCAATAGGTCCACATAAATCAATATGCACAATTTCCAAAATATCTTCAAACTAATAGTTTTTACTTTTAAAGCTAGTCTTTCCCATTTTTCCAATCTGACAATTCTTGCATAGACCAACATCAAGTTTCTTCAAAGTAGGAATGCATCTTACTTTCTTGAATTTGCTTATTTTCACCATGTTATCAAAATTTACATGACATAACCTTTTGTGCCATAACCAACTTTCTTCAATTTAAGCAATAAAACATGAGCATTCACCAAGATCAAGATAAAACAGGTTACCTTTGGTTTGTTTGCCTGATCCAATCAATTTTCCCATGTCATCCAGTAGTCTTCCTTTGCCATTCATGAGTTCAACTTTGAATCCAATGTTGATTAGTTGTGCTACACTTAGAAGATTATGTTTTAGTCCTTCAACCCAATATGCATTATCAAATATAAGTTCTTTGGTTAGTGAAATTTGTCCTCTTCCTTTTATACAACAAGGTTCATTGTTTCCAAACCTTACACTACCACCATCATAGTCTTCAAAATGGTCAAACTTTGTTTTGTCACCAGTCATATGATGTGAACATCCACTGTCTATGATCCATGTATCATTTTTGCTTATATGAGAGATAAGTGCCATCTCATCTTCATCATCATCAGATTCATCTTTTACAGCAATGAAGATAATTTCTTCTTCACTATCATCCAAATCCTTAGAGAAAAAACATGTTTTCTTACCTTTATCCTTGAATGATTTGAAATTCTTCTTGCCATTGTACTTGTGACCTTTCTTCTCATCCTTGCTTTGCTTGTTTGGGCACCTAGCTGCAATATGACCAATTTCTTCACATGAAAAAAAGATTAAGGGAGTTTTACCTTTGTATTTACCTCTGCCTCTAGAATATTTCTTTGCAAGCAATGCTTCAATAACTTCAAGATCACTATCAAAACATTCCTCTGATTCTTCTTCACTTTCTAACTAGATTTTCTTGCCCTTCTTAAGTGAAAGTTTGGCCTAAAATGCTGATTCAATATTTTTATAAGTTGGAACATAGTTGTCATAGTTATCCAATTCAAAGGCTATCAATCTTCCAACTAAGGCATCCAAAGTTATATTGTGGTTTTCTTCACATCTTCTTTCTTGAATAGTAGATACTCTTATTGCATAGATAGGTAGTAATGTTCTAAGAACCTTACTTATAACTATTTCATCATCAATTGTTCCTCTAGAAGCTCTAATTGAACTAACACTTTCCTTGATCCTTTCAACATATTTTGCAATGTTTTCATCTTCTCTTATTTTCATCTGATCAAACTATCCTCTTAGGCTTTCTGCTTTGGCTCTCTTCACATTGTCATCACCACCATAAATTTTCTTTAGCTTGTTCCACATTGCATAAGCAGTTGTGTAGTCTTTGATCTCATCAAATTCTTTATAGCTAAGAGCTGATGCAATGTCTATCATCATGGTGTTATGGTTCTTTTTCTCTGCAATGTCTTCAATAAATAATGTGCTAGTAGGAACTGTATATTCTTCATCAAGCTATTTGCATCCTGAATCACCAATGGAAGCTAGATGAAGTCTCATGAGACCTTGCCATGCTAAAAAGTTATCTCTATCGAGCCTTGGAATTTCTCTCTTGTAAGACATCCTAATCTTTAGATTAGGTCCTTGAAACCCTTCCTGCAAGCACCAAAAGCTCTAATACCAATTGTTGGAAATATAGATGGAGTAATTGAGAGGAGGGGGGGGGGGGGGGTGAATCAGTTAACCACAAAAATATTACCACAGATCCCTTAGATATCTTATTAAATCATTTGCTGCTATTACACAGTAAACATCTAGAGAAATGTTGTAACTCGATTATTTCAGTGAGTATTAATTATAACTATTCTTAAGCATTCATCAGTGATTAACATGCATGCATAAAGAAAATAACATGAACATAAGACACACCAGATTTAACGTGGAAACCTAATATGGTAAAAACCACCAATGTAACTAGTTACTATTTTTCACTCTTTTGAAGTGATGCCCTATTAGGAGCCAACCCGGTAAAAGGTTACAAAACACACTATTAGGTGTGACCTTGTTAGAGGATTTAATCACCTTGTTAGGAGTGGCCTTGTAAGAGGTCTTTGAAAAATTCAATAGAAATATCACCTTGTTAGAGGATTTACAAAATGGTTGTTAAACCAACTCGGTTAAGAGATTTAGGAATCACTGCTACAATGGTAAGAAAGTAACAATGAAATGACCTGAATAATGATGCAACTGAATTGTTGATTACAAATCTTTGTTCTATTTCACTAGATCCTTCCTGATCAAATAAATCTTTGCTACTCCTCAAGGATATCTAACCATCCTTCAAAATTCACAGACACCTTCCTTCAAAATGATTTGCATTGTTTTCTCACAAACTTCCACACTTTCACTCTATTCATCACTCTTTGAATTCACCACTTGACCTTATATATATACCATTCAAATTGTCAAGTTGGCACTAATAATCATTACAAACATTAACACTCATTACAACAGTTGGCTGGAATAAACAAACTTTATTTCTCAAATTAACAAAATCCTTTATTGGGCTGACCTTGCTCGGTAAATACTAATCCTGAAAAGATTTCCTTCAGTGACCGAGTGAACTCGGTAAACACTATGAATTCTACAACATCCTTTGGAGACTAAGTGAACTCAGTAAACACTAACTTTCTTTCAATAACCATGGAAGCTCGGTTAACACTATTTTCTGCCATACTTTCCTTTGATGCTGGAAAGATCTCGGTAGACACTAAAAACCACCTATTGATTGACTGAGCTCGGTAGACACATAGAACTTCTTATTGATATGACATTTGTGTGACATCAAAGACAACACATAATTAGACAGTTGTATCCAACAATCTCCCCCAAAAAATTGTATCCAACATTTTCATAGTCATAGTGATACAAGAAGGTGGATCCATTGGTATTCTAGAATCTATCAGAAGATGCATTACAATTGCAATCACAGTTTATGGGTGAACTTGTTGGGCTCTCCCTCCAAGGTGATTCATGATAAGGTGGGAATCTTACTAGGGAAGGTAATCACTCTTTTCCTTTTCTCTCTTTTTAATTTCATGCTAGTAGGATAGGATCATGAAGCTATGTTATTTATAGTGTTTCTTTTATCTTTCTTATGTAATCATTTATGCTTTTATGATATCTTTCTAAATATGATATTAGTATGAGAAATATTTCTTAGCAAGGTTTCTTGTGCTAGTTGATTTGGGTTTGTTTTAGTACTAACCCCTCTTTTGTGTCTTTTTCCTTTTTTGTTTTCGCACCCTTGTGCATGTATGTTGAGTTAGAATCCTTAGCTTGGGGGCTTATGTCCCTAACTAAGTGTCATCCTATCTTATTTTTGAATCAACTAGGATCTCTTATTTCTTCTCCTTTACCAAGAGTTTACATCGAGTCCATACTCTTGCTAAAGTGGTGGATTAATGTATCATCTTAAAATGGAAGAACTTCCATTTTAAGAGCATTTAGCCCTTTGTGTAAGTAGTCTGGGGTCATGTCAAGCACCTTGATTAGGTCTTTTCTTGAATCTAGATTTCTCCCCCCGTTCTACTTCTCTTTGCACTTAATTTCACTTTATTTTTACATTTCCTGGCATTATGGACTGAGGTCCTAAGGTTTTTGACCTCAAGGTCAAAGTGGACCTTGAGGGTCAAAGTCGACCTTGAGGGTCAAAGTCGACCTTGACCTTGACCTAGGTCAGGGATGACCTTGATCCTGACCTAGGGTAGGGTCTACCTCATCCTTGACCCAGATTTCAAATTTTTGATTCCCATGATTTCCAAGTGTCGGGTTTCAAAAATATTTGTTTTCCCACTTCTAAGTCAGCCATTTTGGGTTTTGAAATGGTAAATATTTAAATTGCATCTAATATGGGTCCATTTCTATGGCTTAAGGCTAATTGGGATTTAATTCCCCAATGTTGGCCTTCTCTAGAGGTTTATGCCCTAGATCACTATAAAAGGAAGCCTTCCTCTCTCATTTTCTCATCCATCATTCACATCTCCTTTTGCCATCAAGCACTCAAGTTCTCAAGCATTTGCAAGGAATAATTCAAGTACTCTTCTCCATTCAAGTTCTCCATTGAAGATCAAGGATTAAAGCATTCAAGCCTTTGAAGGAATTTGGTTCAAGCATGCAAAATTCATCTTTCCAACCCTAGATCTATCCATCATGATGGTGTGATCTTCCTTCAAGATCCTTTGTTCCTCTTCTAAGATCCATTCATTCTTTCCTCAAGGTGGATTCCAAGTATACAATTGTTGGTAAACAAATTGTTATTTCTT
Source organism: Chamaecyparis obtusa (assembly GCA_027943335.1). NCBI lineage: Eukaryota > Viridiplantae > Streptophyta > Pinopsida > Cupressales > Cupressaceae > Chamaecyparis > Chamaecyparis obtusa. The sequence continues at coordinate 349,313 of BSBK01002437.1, read as the reverse complement.
GATTTAACTCTTAAATGCCTAAATTTGAGAGAATGATCAAATATTAATAGTTGGATAATCTATCATTAGGTTGATAGATTTCCTCTAAATTGAAAGGTACAGCTCTCTTATGAATGATATTCAATGAATTTTTTTATTCCTAAACCAATTGGGTACATTCTTAACCTAAGAATGAAAGAGATAAACCAAGCCAGCCCTAGACAGAACTAACTCAGGCAGTGAAATCAAATATAAACCTAGCCAACTTCAAGAATTCACACTTTCTATGACTCCCTAACATTGGTAATGCAATATGAATGTAGATTATGTGAATGCAATGAAGGAATGAAGATTTAATATTCTGATTCTTGCGATAGGAATGCATGTAAATATGCTCATCTACATAGCATTCATCATTTGACACAAGATGCAAGATAATATCCAAAACCAAATATAACAATGCTATGATTAATTATAAATAGAGAAGTAATAACCAAATTCTCTGAATCAAAATAAAACCCCTCTTTGTATTGAACACAACAAATAAGAATTCAATAATTTTATTTGCTTACAGCTTATTGCCAAATCTATTGCAAAACTAGAACAAAAATCTCAAATGCCTAAAATGAAATGCAAGAATGAAATGATGTCTTCCCCCTACCCCAGCACTTCCTACTCTTGTAGAAAAGAAGAACCCTCTAAAAGGAAAAGACCTTGCAATAAATAAACTTTCATTCTAACTGCTTGGTTTCCCTTATGACTTTTCAGTTACTAAAATTGACTTTTCCTTTCGTATAACTGCTTCTTTTCTATCCATGTAAAGTGGCCTTTGGCTCTTCAAATTCTTCTTTTAAATCTTTGATTTATTTCCCTCTTTGATCGATTTCCACCTTTCACAATATCTCATGGTGCCTTTCCATCTATCACTATTTTTTTACATATATTCCCATATCTTTGATAGGATAAGCTCTGTCTCTAACTACAAATGCTTTATATTCAAATAATTCACATCTTCACATATGTTTGGTTCTTGTTCAATTCTGTGATAATTTTTCATGTGAGGCCTGCCTTTTGCTACCTCCATAGCCCAAGCCTAGCTATCATGGTAGTGCCCTATTTTGAAAAGCAAGGCTCGATGAATCCATCTAGAGTCAACTATGAGAATGAGGATGGTCAGGTCTTTTGGAAGAGCCTGACAAGCTTATGAACTTAATCTCGTCTTACCTATCTTCATCGAGCATATCTATATGATCAGGCATTTAACTCCTTTGTCACATGACACAAGCCAAGTTCACTACTTTTGGTGCCCCTTCCTTAAGCATCTCCTTAAACAATTGATGCACACTCCCCCTTTTAAAATGATTTGGCACCGAGCATGTATATTTGGACCATTCATCATTGTAACTCTCAATATCAACTACTAAGGGCCGATAAGATGTAGAAGCATCGAGCCTTGGGAATTACTTTGGCACCATGTCTACTTAGGAGAGTATACTGATCAATTCAATCAATGTCTATTACAAATATATGTTCTCATTTTTCAGATGCCAACAAATCTCACTCTGATAAGCTGGAATAAAAATTTGAATGCTTGTGTCTAGTCTTAGGACATTTACCTCTCTCTCTATTTCAAGTTGGTCACACTTCTATATTTAGGTCTCTTTGTCATGCCATGGTCTTTTAAAAATGTAAATTCATGGCTTTAAATCTATGTCATCATCGAGTTCTTAATTTCATAACATCAGTGTCTCCATACATATGACTTCTTCAATTGATTTCCTCATGAATTAACATCTCTTCATTCGACTTATGGACTTAATGAAAAAGCACCACACGAACATAGAACTTGAGATGTATCGAAACCCCATAGGATGAAATGTGGTTTTGGTCTTCGTGCCTTCATTTCCTAATAGAAAAATAGGAGAGTCACTAATGCAACACAAGCCCAAAAACTATCGGTACCTTTCTACTCTCCATTGATTCTCATTAGCAAGCTCTATTTTAGTCTCAGCTTGAATTAAGACTATGTTTTCTATTCATGGTCAGTTTTAACATCACACTTGGTTTCCCCTACTACCCATGGCTTTTATATTGGGCCAATCATGAGCATTGTGTACCTTCAATCACAATTGATCAAGACATTCATGATGATTCCATTTTGGTTCGTGGATTGAAACTATCAACTGGATGTTATCTCCACTCAACTTCAACTTGAAGGATTGTCGTGTGCTCCTTGCAATTGACTTCCCCTACTACTGGTGTTTCCCTGTGAGGATTGTTACACCTCCCATATCTTTTCAAACATTGAATGTCCACTCCGTGTTCATGATTAGAGCCTTGGAATCTCTTTATCTCTATAAATGCTTCATCATCATTCCAGGTGTCTGTTAATAAATTGGGCTTCTTCAATATGGGTGAGAGAATCACTATAAGGGGATTCGATGTCTAACTTTCAAGATGAACAAGTGGCTGCTCTATTCTTCATCTCCCATGTTTCCTATGTGTCTTTGGAACATAGAGTCCCTTCTTCATGAAAGTTGTCTTCCAAAACTTCACTGTGAGTAGATGCAATGACAAACTGAAGCAATTATCACCATGCTCGATGTCACTCATGAGGAGGTCTCTATTCTTGGGGAATTGTTTCAGAGATGCCCAAGCTACTTTGGTATGTTCAAAATGATTGGCTTCCTCTTGGACTATCAAAATATTGAACCACACTAACTCCCATCTCTTTTCTATTGTGTTGAACACTCTTAGGAATTGGGTGTCATCTTCTTACCTTTGGACTACAAGTTTATGACTTGAGACTCTTTTTCTAATTCCTAGACAAAATGAATGCATCTCTGGTCTCAAAAGAGTACTTTTTATGATTAGCTATCAAGCCTGGGTCACTGTAATAACATCATGTGACAATGAATCTCATCTGACACCCGGTCATTCATGTAGATCAATCAACTCCGAAGTATGGATTCCAATGTGCCTTGGATCTTGTCATTCCTTATGGCTTCATCACTATGTAAGGTAGAATTTTTGAAATGGACTTCTCCAGTGGAAAAATTAACATAGGCTTCTCCATTTGCGTAGGAAAAAATGGATTTTCTGCTACAACATCTTCTTTTCTCTGATTAAATCAAATGATCATCTTAAACACTTCAAGCCAATTATCGATGATCATCTCAATTATTTGATATGTCATAATAGATTTCCAAAGGTCCTTGGTGAAAAATTGCTAACTGACTACTCCCAGTGGAAAATCTCAAACTGACTACAAAATGCACAACAAATTTCTCATTTTCCACCTCTCTGCTTCTACATCCCAATTCCAATTCTAATTCTAATTTTGAATTCCAATTCCAATTCTATTTTGTGAATTCTAGATGCACTTTTGTTTTCAGAATTCAAATTCCTTTGAACTTGGGAAATCTGGAATATGCATTAATTCTGCTGATTTGGACCATGAAACTAAATTTTGAATTATGAACTCCTTAAACATAACTTTTACATCTGCATGTTAGAACTTTGAATTTGACACCAATCCAACTGTTACCAAAATATGTTACGAAAAATGGGAATGTTGGGCAAAAAATTCATTGGGCTCACGTTTTAAAATTTTAAAATGGTGTACTGAAAGTGTGCCTACAACAATCATGGAGGTTTTGGATTTACATTCATGGTTTTGATTTACATTTTCCATTGTTGTATTCAAGCTTTCATATTAACATATTTGTTTATATTTGAAATACAATTGCATATCTATTGAATTACATAGCTCCATTGTTAGATCTATTTCTACTACTTGCTAGCATTCACAATTTCAATTTCAATAGTAAGGTTGATTCCAAACTGGGGTTTGACCAAGGCAAACCCCTTAAACAAACAACAAAAACCCTCTTTTTCTTGTAGGTATAGGTGCGAAATGTGAATCTGAGCTTAGATTTGGCTACCCTTTTTGGTGAACTTCTAATATCTACGAACAAAGTCAAAGTTGACCTTAAAAATATTAATGTAGCCTTTGACCTTTTATTAGGGTCAAAGACTACTTGCTATTAGAAAGATAAAAAAAATTTTGGGTTTTCTTCATCTCATCATTTCCAATCCAAAATCGATTGCAGAATTGCCTAAAACTACACACAGACATCAGAAATTGGCATTTTCCCGATCTACTCTATTTTGAGGTTAGTACTTGCCTTTCAATTATTTCAGATTTCAAGCACATCTCCTTTATAGGGAAATATAAGGTTTTCTTCCTCTTTCATATTCTCCATAGATATATATGATCATGCATTAACCTTTTGGTTGATCAATTTACATGTCTCCTTTGGGAATTTGGATTTAGAAGTAGATCTCATATTTCCCCTATACACTCTAGGGTGGACCTGATTTTCATCCTATTCAATACTTATAGCCAGTCAATTATGATTGCTAAGTGTGATTGTGATAGTAGAGAAAAAGATGCAAATCTATAGAGACAATCAATCATCAATTGAAGATCGATGTAAAGAAGAAGAGATTATAAGATATTTATTGGAATTGATCAAGATAGCAAGTCTACTTTCTAGTTCACCAAGATCTAGATATAGTGTGTATATATTATGTAGAAGGTTGTAGCCTTCACCATTTGAGTAGTGTACTCCAGACAGTGTGTCCTCATCTTTCACAAGGTTAATTATAAAAGACTCCTAATAGGGTCTAACCTTTGACCAGGTCACTGTACTTCATGCATTGTAAAGATCAACTCCTAATAGGGTTGTAAGATCTTCTAATAGGTATCATTATACTCTAGTGTAGTTTATAGTGGGTGCTAATTCCCACCGAAGTTTTTACCTATTTGGGTTTCCCCGTAACCAAAATTATGGTGTGTTGTTAAGTGTTATGTTATTGTGTATGTTCTTAATGTTATTTTATAATTAATTGGATAAAGAATTGAATCTTGTAGATAACTAATTCACCCCCCCCCCCCCCCCTTCTTAGTTATTTGTTGGGACTTTTCCTAACAATTGGTATCAGAGAAAAGTGCCTCGGAGAGGAATTTTAACATCTCAAGGTTGAACAGATAGCATTCTTTAGAAAAGAAAGTTCTAAGTTTTATGCAGAGAATTATCTAGACTAGAACAACAAAATGAAAACACATTTGTAGTGCATTACTTTTGAGATTTAGTAAGTAGCTACTAGAGAATTTTAGATTCCTTCTTTATCAGATCTTGCAAAATAAGATGCAAATATTAAGAAAAAGTAAATGTTCACTCAAAATGTAATTTCCAAAGAAGCCCTTATCAGCGCCTTTTCTAACAGTGAGTTTTCAAAGATCAAGAAAATAGATAAAGCCTACAAGCTATGGAAGTATCTAGAAGACATGTTTGAAGGAGGCATCCAAGCCAAGAATGCACACAAAAAGACATGGAAGAAAAAGTAAAATACATTGGAGATGCTACCTAAAGAGAGAATCATAGCCTACAATCAAAGAATTAATGAAGTAGTTGCAGGAATCAGAAATAGTGGTGGAGAAATTTTAGAAGAAGACATAATGGATAAGTTGATGACTACTCTAATAGTAGAATATGAGAGCAAGATAAAAATCCTAGATGAGACTATGTAGTTTTCAAAAGACTTCAGAAGAGAGACCTTAATCAACAAGATTTCAGTATTCAAGATATCAAGTTTGAAGAGAGATCCTAAAAGTGAGACAACCTTCAAAGCTTTAGTCCATGGTAACAAATCCTTGAGCACTTCTAGTAACTTTGATGATGAGGAGGAGGATAAAGAACTAGATGATTTCATTTCTATGATTTCTAAGAATGAAAGAAAAGGAAAAGGAAAATATGAAGGTCAGTTACCATTAAAATGTTTGTCATGCAACAAGATTGGTCACTTTGCATCTAAGTGTCCTACAAGAGTCAAGAAGTTCAAAGCTAAATATAAGCATAAGTATAAAAAAGAATGTTACTATGCTGGAGATGGAGTATCCGATGAAGATTTTGTAGAAGATTAAATTGGATTCATTACTATTGAAGATATGGAGAAATTTTTTGATGAAATGGATATTGAAGATGAAAAGAAAGCACAAGAGTTAGCATTAATTTCACAAGTAGACATCAGAATAGATTGGAACATTAACAGTGGTTGTTCACATCACATGATAGGAGAAAAAGATAGGTTTGTACATCTAGATAAGTACAAAGACATCATGGTTAGATTTGGAGACAACACTCCTAAACCTATCATAGGTAGAGGAGCGATCACCTTGGATGGAAAGAATAATATTGATGATGTTCTATATGTTGATGGTTTACAGCATAACTTACCAAGTGTTGGACAATTTCTTGACAAAGGATATTAGTTGGAATTCAAAGACAATAAGTTCATCATTAATAACAAAGAAGGAGTAATGATTGCATCAGGTTCAAAGACAAAAGGTAACTTTTTTCAGCTCAATTCAAAAGCAAGTTGTTTTGTTGCCAAAGTAGATGACAGTTGGTTATGGCACAAAAGACTATGTCACATCAATTTTGACAATAGTAAAGATAAGCGATGTAAAGGTAGTTAGAGACCTTCCTAGTATTGAAAAACCAATTCATACAATATGCAGGGAATGTGTGATGGGAAAACATGTGAGGAATTCATTTAGAAGGAAGCACAATTTGGCAAAGAACAAATTGGATCTAGTGCATACAGACTTGTGGGGACCAACTCAAACAAGATCATACTATGGTGAAAGGTACTTTATTTTGTTTGTTGATGATTATTCTAGAATGATATGGGTTTTTTTCTTAAAAGATAAACCTGAAGCATTTGAGAAGTTAAATATATTCAAAGATAAAGTTAAAAATGAGTCTGGATTAAAGATAAAATGTCCGCCTCTGATAGATTTTATGAGTATTGCAAAGAACATGGGATAATGAGATAGCTAAGTGCACCTAGAACCCCCCCAGTAGAATGGAATTGTAGAAAGAAGAAATAGGATCATACATGACACAGTGCACACTATCATGGTTGAAGGAAAACTTGCACACACCTATGGAGAGATGTGGTCAATACTGCAATCTATACTATCAATAGAATTCAATTAATGCTAGGCCCAGAAAAGACACCTTATGAGCTATGGTTTGTGAATGTACCTATAGTAAAATAATTTAGAATCTTTGGAAGCAAGTACTACATTAAAAGAGATGAAGCTATTGGCAAGTTTGATGCAAGAAGCGATGAAGAAATTTTTCTTGGTTACTCTACTAAAAGAAAAGCTTATAGAATTTTTAACTTAAGATTGAAGAAGATCATTGAAAGTGATCATGTAAAGATTGATGAAAAGTTTATGATTCAAGAGAAATATCATGATTATGCAACTATGATTGAAGAAGAACCTAGTCCGATCAGTAGAGAAATAGTTGTTGAAGAAATGTTTGAGAGCATTGATGTATTATTCAATGATCCTGAAACAAGTGAAGAAGAATCATAGAAGATAGATGAGAGAGTCACACCTAATGTTACAAAATTCACATCTAGATACCATTCAAAAGAAGATATCATTGGAGATTAGAACATAAAAATCATGACAAGATCAAAGGCAAAAAGCTCAACACTTGATGAAGTGGTATGTTTACTTTCACAAATTGAACCTTTAAGTGTTGAAGATGCATGTAATGATTCAGATTAGAATGAAGCAATGAAAGAAGAGCTAGATTAGATAATTAAGAATGATACATGGGAATTGGTCCCTAGACCTAGTGACAAGAATGTGATTGGAACCAAGTGGATATTCAAAAACAAGATGAATGAAGATGGTACAATAGTAAGGAACAAAGCAAGAATAGTATGTAAAGGATATGTGTAGAGAGAAGGAATTTATTATTTAGATACATTTGGCCCTGTAAGCAGATTGGAAGCCATAAAGTTATTTCTAGCCTATGCAACATTCAAAGACTTTAAAGTATATTAGATAGATGTCAAGTCGGCATTCTTGAATGGAGAGTTGAAGGAAGAAGTCTACATAGAGTATCTTGAAGGATTTACTTTACTAGACAAACCAGATATGGTATGCAGACTGAAGAAAACCCTTTATGGACTTAAGAAAGCCTCTAGAGCATGGTATGAAAGAATAGATGGTTACTTGACTAAGATTGGATTCAAGAAAGGAGCACCAGATTATAACTTATTCATAAGAGAGACACATGAAATATTATTACTAGTTGCTATTTTTTATGACATTATTTTTGGTGGTAATGAAAAGCTTAGTGCAGAATTTGCTAAAGAGATGCAGAGTGAATTTGAAATGAGCATGATTGGACATATCAAGTACTTTTTGGGACTGAATTTGAAGTAGACAAACAAAGGTATTTTCATTAATCAGTCTAAGTATGTGAAAGAAATATTGAAGAAGTTCAAGATGGATGATTGCAAGCCAGTAAGTACCCCTATGATAACAGGAAGAAATCTTTCAAAAGAAGATGATTCTACAATAGTAGACAAGACCCTATATAAGTCTATGATTGGTAAACTCATATATCTTACTCAATCTAGACTAAATATTTCTAATGCAGTTGGTATTGTTGGAAGATTTGCAACAGAACCTAAAAAAAATCATCTTATGGAAGTAAAGAGGATATTCAAATATTTGAAAGGAACTATAGACTATGGTTTATGGTATCCTAATTTAGAAAATGTAGAACTTTATGTGTATATAGATTCAAATTGGGTAGGTTGCATGGATGATAGAAATAATACCTTAGGAGGAGCAATATTTCTTGGAGATAGACTTGTTACTTGGACAAGAAAGAAGTAGAATGTTGGGAATAGTCCCAAGAGATAACTGAGAGGGGGGGTGAATCAATTATCTGCAAGATTCAATTCTTTATACAAAGAAGTATACTTAAAAATTAAGTATAAAAACAATGAAAGAACACAAGAACACAACACCAATCTTTTGGTTACAGGGAAACCCAAATAGCTAAAAACCCTGGTGGGAATTGACACCCACTAATATTCTACACTAGAGTATTATGATCCTTGTTAGAAGATCCTTAACCCTGTTAGCAGTTTCTTTACAATATATTTAGTACAGGAGACCTAGTCAAGGGTCAAACCTTGTTAGGACTCTTTTACAATTGTCCCTATTAGGGGAGAGGACACACTGTTTGAGAGCTCACTTCTCAAATGGGTGAAGGCTATAACCTTCTGAATAATAGATATACACTATATTTGGATCTTGGTGAATTGTGCTTAGACCTACTATCTAGATTAGTTCCAATGAATAGCACAAGTACTTTACTTGGTCACATAGACCTTCTTTTGATGGCTCAACAATTTGCACACTCTTCTCTGATCTACTTAATCAACCATGAACCACACTTTAGCAATCACAAACGACTACCTATAAATATCTTTCCTCCAAATGATATAATCAAGTTAGCCTATTAGAACCACCTTGAAATAATATTAGAGAAACCAAAACAAACTCCAATAAACATTCTGTCAGCTCTACTATGCACACAACACAATCTAGGACCTGTCCAATAACATTATTGTAGATGCACGCTACACACTATCGACTCTACCAAAATAACTAGAACTTTCTCTGTAAGCTAAATTAAATCATGCACTCTTAACCAAAATCAATAACTCTCCTCTAAGCTTAAATCTAAGAACACATATCCACAAGATAGGTGCAACTTCATAACCAATAAAATCTATGTCGACTCTTCAAAATAAACATAGGAAACTGTTGTCAGTGAATAGTGACTACATAAATTCACTTCTACTCATCAACAAACTATGTGTCCATAAGTGAAACATCACTAACATGTCTTCAACATATATCCAAGTGCACAAGGCTCCATGATAACTGTATGGACAACCATACATAGAACACTGTCTATAACTCTGTTAGGAACACTACTGACACAAGTTGCTATATAAATGTATGTACTAACAGTTAACCTCTATGTCCATGATATCATTCTAATATCATGTCCATGCTACATATACTGAAATATTACTACATAAGACTTCTACGCATGCTACTTTCCATATGTTTTCATCAATGACAAACATACAATTAGTACTGGCCTGTTGGAAAATCTCCAACAATCTCCCCCTTTGGTATTGATGGCAACATGTGGAATGAAAAACCACCAGCAACCCAAATGAACATTTCTTTTATAACATTATCCATTTCCTCTTCAAAAATCCCCCAAAGATGAATCCTCCATCCACTGTAATATTTTCTAATATTCTCAATTTCATCAACTGAACTGCTGTCAAAACTGACTATTGCTCCCCCTTAGTATGTTACTCCTCTTTTTCTTCTATTTTTCATGACTCTATATATACTCCCCCTTTGACATCAATGGAAAAGGGTGTCATTCATTTTAAGCACCGGTACTACTCCTGAGGTAGAGTACTCAACCTTCCATCAATCCCTGAGTGTTGATGCCTTTCATTTTTTCTTCTAAGCAGAATCAAGGAAGGGAATGACTCGCAAACTCTCCTTGAGATACTCAAAAGTATCCTTAGGAAAGGGCTTTGTGAATATATCTGCCAACCTATCTTTAGTACTCACAAAGTCCAACTTGACTTCTTTCTCTACTACTTTCTCTCTTAGGAAGTGATACTTGATCTCAATGTTCTTTGTCTTTGCATGCATCATAGGTCTCTTTGACATATTTGTTGGAGTTGATGAAAAATAACCCATAGCTCCCAAGAACACTTGGATGCAAACACCTATCATAGAAAGAGAGAGAAGCAAATAGCTATGGAGGCCTGAACATATGGATCCATGAGAGAGGAGAAATCTTGGATGTGCAAAAACAAAAGTTGCAATCAATAATGAAATGTCAGAAAAGGTTACAAAGTTTTATGAGATCAATCCTTATAAAAGGAGATTAGAAAACCTAAAAAGGTAAAACCCTAGGTTGCATAATAATAATTAATAAATTAATTAATTATTATATGCCTAAAGTTTAGCTTAAGTAGAAAGAGGTAATAAGTGACTGAATAATTAAATCAATCTGATTCAATTAATCAGTAAACACTTTATTACTCTAACACCCCCCTTTAAGATAAACTTTGGGAGAAGCTAAAAACCTAGAAAGAACAACTAAAAGCAAATGGGTCCTGGCAACAAAGGCTTGATTAGGTACCCAAGTAAAAAAGAGAGTCTCTACAAAATGGAGAAATAGAGAAAACCACATGGAAAAAACTCTACTCCAAAAAGAGACAAAGACTAGTCTAAAGGACTGAAGAAGCCTCCAAAACTAGGAATGTTCTAGAAAATAGGAACAAAGATGAACATATACAATATCACTAAAGCATGAAACTGCAAACTCTGTCAAGAAGAAACTGATGATCTGAAGATCCTCCATAGAAATATGACTAGGTAGAGAAGACTGTAATCTACATGAGTGCCCTCAAATAACACTACTCAAATCAAGAGGCAAACAAAGGAAAAACACCTAAAATCAAAGATACAGATGGCATAAACACCAAAAGCCTAAAGAGTTTATCAATCAAAGATGGAAGAGTGCATCCAAAAAATAGCAAAGAAAAGAGTGTCCATATGGTAAATGATCCATGTCACCAGAATGCATAGGTACCCAACCACTGCAACCACCTAGTACATAGGATCAAATACTGAATACATATCTCACACAATCGAACCAAGGAGGTAGTAGAACCAACAATAGAAACCCCCCCATACTGCTGACAAGGCAGTAATGATAGGTACACTAAAAAGATCATCCAATATGAACTAGATGATGAAGATGAATCTAAAACATCAAATGTGTAGAGAGAGTACAAACACATATAGATATACCTAAGGATAACGTCATTGGAGGAATGCTCACATGACAAAAGAAGAGGGAAAAAAAATGCAAACATCAAACCCCCCCGACACTTTATAATGGAGTGCGAGTACAAATAGCACAAACATGTGCAAGTTCCCATACATGAAATAGAATGGCACTTTATCTGAGTGTGTGTGCATAAAAAAATGATACAAAAGTGAATTATACACTACTCAAAGAAGATAGAAGGCTATTGAAATAAAAGAATAGCCTAAGACGAGCCATCCCTCAAAGGGAAGAGATCCCAGAACCTAAAACAACCAAGATATCCACCAGACAGCAAAAAAGAAAGAATTTGAATAAAATGAACCTAGAGAAGAATCTAGAAAAATGACTCACATTATTGAAAATATTTTTGAACAAGCTTTCCAATGATATATCATTTTCCAAAAATGGAGTCCGGATGTGCAAGATAGACCTCTCGAAGTCCAGAGCTAAAGATCTAGCTTTGAAAAAGAAAAACACCATCAAAAAAATAAAACTAGAAAATATAACATCTAGATCTTGAAAAACCTCAGAATCAGCTTTCTGACGATATCTCGTTTGTGAAATGTTGACACCGTATGCTCAAGATATGAGCAAAAAACCAATAGCTGCGCTGGAGGGCCCAAAGAAGGTATCTCCAAAGACCTAAGGATGGGTGATGTCAAAAAAAGGACAAAATTAGCCATGAAACCATGAAATCTAATAGAAGCTTAGAAAGAGATTTCTAGCAATATCTCATTTGCCGAAAATGGAGCCTGGATGAAAGAGAAATGGATCTTGGAATGCAGGAGGTCTGAAATGCCAAGATAATAGAGAACATCTAACTTTGATAGAAAAAATGGCATCAAAATGGAAAAATTAGAAAACCATACTAGAAAAATGGATTGGGCTTCGAACTAGCTTTTCGATGATATATTGCATGCCCAATTACAATCCCAGATGCCTAAGTTATGCGCAAAAAATCCTAGGTACCTCCAAAAAGCTCAAAAAAGGAACAAATCTCTACTGACATCAACAAATACTGAACCTAAATTTGATGGCCAAATGGTTCTCATGGCTCAAATCTATTGGGGGCTCAAAAAAAGAGGCCTGGTCACATGGGTGACTAGGGGCTATAAATTTTGGGCACTGGGGGCCTGGGGCTGGTCCCCCATAGGATTAGGTCCTCTACAGAAGGGGCCGCATGTCAGGGTTGCTAGGCAGTGGCTGAAGCGGTGGCTGCTGGGTGGTGTAGCTAGTGTGGGTGTGGAGTGCAAAGGAGTAGGTAGTGGCTTCTAAGCATGGTGGCCACTCGGCAGCACCCGGTGGTGCAGCCTCCGAAGCCAACTTGTCAAAAATTGACAAGGTTTATATGAATTTTGCCTATCTTGGGCCTGTCAGATGGAATCGTGAGGTCCGTTTGGGCCAGAAGTGCTCAAAAAAATAGTGATCACATCAAGATCTATGCTAGGGTTGATTGCAAAAAAAATTTCTCATAGATTCCAACTTTGTCCAAATTGGATAAATTTTATATGGATCTTGGGGTTCTTGGACACTCTAAATGCAACCATGAGGTTTGTTTGAAGCCAAGATGATGAGAAAAATAGATCCCCCCAGATCTAACTAGAAACCCTCACTAAAAATGTAGATTTGATGAACATGACCAAATCTCTCAATAAGAGGACAGGGGCAAGTAGATCTAAAGTTCTGATACCATGTTGGAGTTGATGAAAAACAACTCACAGTGCCTAAGAACACATGCACACAAACACCTGTCATAGAAAGAGAGAGAAGAAAACAACTATGGAGGCCTGAATGTATGGATCCAAAAGAGAGGAGAAATCCTTGAAGTGCAAAAACAAACTTTGCAATCAATAATGAAATGTTAGAAAAGGTTACAAAGTGTTATGAGATCAATCCTTATAAAAGGTGATCAGAAAACTGAAAAAGATAAAACCCTAGGTTGCATAATAATAATTAATAAAGTAATTAATTATTATATGCCTAAAGTTTAGCTTAAGTAGAAAGAGGTAATAAGTGACTAAATAATTAAATCAATACGATTCAATTAATCAGTAAACACTTTATTACTCTAACAATATTGATAGTGCTAGTGTTATCACAATGAATAACAATAGGATAATCAATCTGAATTCCAAAATCCTTTATCATTTGTTTGATCCAAAAAATTGGAGAATAATTCAAGGCTACTACAACATACTCCACTTCTATTGTTGACTAAGAAATACAATTTTGTTTCTTGCTTGTCCAAGTGACAAGTCTATCACCAAGAAACACTGCTCCACCTAAAGTAGTCTTTCTATCATCAACACATCCTGCCGAATCTGCATCAGTGTACACATGAAGCTCAACATTTTCTGAATTAGGATACCATAGACCATAATCTATAGTGCCCTACAAGTATCTCAATATTCTTTTTATTTCCATGAGGTGACTTTGTTTAGGTTCTACTTCAAATCTTCCAACTATACCAACTGCATTTGAAATATCATGTCTAGTTTGTGTAAGATATATAAGTTTACCAATCATAGACTTATATAATGTTATATCTATTATTGGTGAGTCATCCTCTTTTGTAAAATTGCATCCAATGATCATAGGGGTTCCTATTGGCTTGCAATAATCCATCTTGAATTGCTTCAATATCTCTTTCACATATTTTGACTGATTAATAAAAACCCCTTTTCTTTCTGTTTAACATTTAATCCCAAAAAATATTTGATAGGACCAATCTTACTCATCTCAAATTCATTTTTCATTTCTTTGGAAAACTTTGCACTTAGTTTGTCATTACCTCTAAAGATAATGTCATCAACAAATATAGCTACAAGTAGTAAACCTTCATATGTCTCTCTAATGAACAAATTACAATTTGCTGCTCCTTTTTTGAATCTAATCTTTGTTAATTATCCATCTAGTCTTTCATCCCATGCTCTAGGGGCTTGCTTTAGTCCATAGATGGCCTATTAGAAAGAAAAGATCCCCAAGATAACTGAGAGGGGGGGTGAGGTGAATTAGTTATCTAATAATTAAACCATTTATCAACTTCAATATCAAATTCAATAGCTTTGAACCATATAATCAATGCAGTAACCAACCATAGAAAGATAATCATACACAATGACACAATAACACAAGATATGTTAACTAGGGAACCTCTTGATCAAAGAGTAAACCCTGGTGGGAATGATGCCCACAAAATGATTCACTAATATGAAAGTTCCTTATTAGAGTATGGATCCTGTTAGGAGTCTTATGAAATACATTTAGTACATATGAATCCCTATTAGGAGATTTTAAATCTCTGTTAAAAGATTCTAACCCTGTTAGGAGTTATGGAAGACAGAAGGACCCACTGCCCAAACAGCTTCAAGGCAAGATCTCTAAAATCACTGTCCAATAGATCTAAGGATTATTCAATAGAATAATATGAAATATGTTATCTCCTTCACACAATGCCAAAACTGCACTCTCTGCTACACAAGATCACAAATCCAGATCTCTATACTTCACAAGTCTACCTTCATCGTTGAATTAGCTCTATTCTTCACCTCATGTATATATTCACATCACCACTTTCATAATTTCATATCACAAATATTACAATCCCATATTACAACAAGGAAAAAATTCCTACCTTTATACCACACTCAAATAATTACAAATGAGTCGCCAGGCAAATACAAAATAATAATTTCAACATCAAAATTACATAAAAACTGTCGGCTTCCAAATACAATAACTTTCCAATTGTGTCACTTAAAAATTTTCATTGTGAACCATGTCACCACCAATGAGTCTCAAACTTCCCTTTAGCTACACAGAATTATATTCCATCCCGGTTAGGAGATATCCTCCAATTACCAAAAATAGCTACTCAGGAACACTGCCAGAATACTGCTTCCACCAAAATGCTTATAACTTCCATAAATAAATGAATTAATTTTTGTGCTCTTAACCATAGGCTAATAAAAAACCAAATAACATACCATAAATTTCACATAACTCAATCTACAATATAACATGTGTGCAAAACAAAATTGTGCCTGCTTCTCTACTAAACTCCAGAATATCACTGTGTTGACATCAATGACAATCATAGTCATGAATAAAATGACCACTACTAAAAAATGACTCCCAAGGGTTTAGAATTCATTCCTAATAATCTCCCCCATTGGAATTGATGGCAACATAGATGAAAAACATCCAATGTTCCAAAAATCCAATCACTGCTACTCAACTACTCTATTGCTCTTCATCAATCAAATCTTGCTTTGTTTTCCTATTCAATCTCTCCAACAAATGTAGTTGGTCAATGTTTTTCATGATTCTCTCCCCCATTGACATCAATGATAGAAATTATATCACTGTGTCAAACAATAGCTCAATGTCAAAAGATGCTGTTCAAAAAAATACATTCACAAGAGTCCTCAATGACTCAGCTCAGATACACATACTCCCCCATAGAGGAAGTAACAACATCCAATCCAGAAAATAGATAGGGCCATATTCCAGTAGACGAAGGCAACCAACTACATCATTACTCAAAAGTAGGCTGGGGCATAACCCTAAGCATACCTCTCAAATACTCAAATGTATCCTTAGGCAAAGGCTTTGTAAATATATCTGCTATCTGCTCCTTTATGCTTATGTACTCCAGTCTGACTTCTTTATCTACAACTTTCTCCCTTACAACATGATACTTGATCTCTATATGCTTAGTTTTATAATGTAAAACCAGATTTCTTGACATACTAACTATACCTATATTATCACAATGTATAACAATAGGCTCATCAAACTTAATTCCAATATCCTTCAACATTTGCTTCATCCAAATTATCTAGTTGCAATTGTTTGTTGCTGCTACATACTCTACTTCTATTGTACTCTGTGAGATACAATTCTACTATTTGCTCAACCAAGAAACTAATCTTCCTCCAAGAACAAAGTGATGCAGGAGCATCCTGGGTGTAAGAGCAATCTTGCATCACCCAAAAATATTTTGTTTTTGTATTCATTAAGGGCTATCTTGTGCAGAGCTTCTATTTATGGGAACTTGATATTTTTAGTAAGTTGGTCGTAAATCTTGAAATGTTCTAATTTTACATGTGGAGGTTCATCTCATTCATATCAGCCCACCAGCAAAGTTTCATGGCTAGATCAGGTCTAGTTTTGAAGATATTGAAGATTTTCAGTATTGGCAGCAGGGTATAGAAACTTTGAACTCAGTTTTGAAGGCTTTAGAGGCCCCGAATGAGGTCAAAAATTTGGGTGATGGGCACTTGCATGGGTTAATCCTATAGAGCGCTTCATGCCATTTTTGAAATGGGGTTATAATGGTCAATCAAGTCAACTGGTGATGACTTATGGTCTCCGGAAGTCAGGCCACCTAAAATGGAAGAAAATAATTTTCCTTCAAAATTTCTGTTCAGGTTTCAAAAGTTATTTTGAGCTGAATTTTATGTAATAAATTGAAAAATAAAATAATTCTAAGTTTGGTCGGCCCTATGGGCTAAATTTCTGGAACCTTCTTAGGTGGTAGAAATTGCCTATATAAAGAAGGCCCATAGTGTTGTCTTAGGCAGTTCGGGACAGTTCTAGGTAGTAGATCTAGGTATTGATTCAAGACTTTGTCATACAGAATGTTGTAAGGGAATGTCCATGTGGCTTTGCATATTTTAATTCTAAAAGTTTGTAATTCCACATTTGTGGAGATAATAAGAAGCCATTTTTTTGTTCTTGCATATTGCTGTTATTTCTCTTATGTGTTTGTGGTATTAAGGGGAGCACCCTTCATCAGTGGTATTAGAGCACCCTTCATCAAAAAGGCTCCACCACTGGTGCTTTTCTTATCATCAACACTGCCTCCCTAATCAGCATCAGTATATGCACATAGGGTAAAATCATGAGAAGTTTCATACCACAATCCATAGTCCATTGTGCCTTTAAGATATCTCAATATCCTCTTTACTGCTGCATAATGTGACTCTCCAGGTTCAGCTTGAAATCTTGCTACCATTCAAACTGAATGTTGTATATCTGGTCTAGTGTGTGTCAATTACTACAATCCACCAATCATGGATCTATATTTCTTCTGCTCAACTACTGGTGTTTCATCTTTAATAGATAGTTTGTCATGTAACCATAGGTGTTCCAACTAGGTTACAATTCTCCATACCAAATATTTTCAACAAATCATTCAAGTACTTTATCTGACTTACAAAGATACCATCTTTGTTTTGTGTTATTTGTAATCCAAAAGAGTATTTCATTTCTCCAATCATGCTCATTTCAAATTCTGTCTTCATTTCATCAACAAATTTGTCACTAGCTTCATCTTCTCCTCCAAAAATAATGTCATCAACAAAAATAACCAAAACTAACAATCCATTCTCAATTTCTTTTGTATAAAAGTTACTATCAGTTGTTCCTTTTGTAAATCCCAATTCTAACAAATACTTATCCAATCTAGCATACCAAGTTCTAGGTGCTTGGTTTAGTCCATACATTGCTTTCTTTAGTTTACATACCATGTCTCCTTCTTGAGTCAAAGGAAAACCTTCAGGCTACTCAATGTAGACTTGTTCTTCTAATTCACCATTCAGAAATGTTTACTTCACATCCATCTGATACACTTTGAATTTCTTAAATGCTACATAAGCCAAAAATATTCTTACTACTTCAAGTCTTGCCTCAGGAGAAAAAGTCTCTTCATAGTCAATTCCTTCTTGTTATGAGTATCCCTCACATACCAATCTTGCTTTGTTTCTAATTACTTCTCCTTGTTCCTGAATACCCATTTAGTTCCAATCACATTTTTATCTTTAGGTCTAGGGACCAATTCCCATGTCGTGTTCTTTTCAATCTAATCCAATTCTTCTTTCATAGCTTTAATCTAATGTTCATCTTCACAAGCTTCATTAGTAGACTTCGGTTCAATTTGAGAAATCAAACATAAATGTACCTTCTTTCTAGTCGTAACTCCTATGTCCAAACTTCCAATCACTTGTTCAATAGGATGATGTCTTGATATATACCTGTTAGGTGTCATAGTCACTGATCTTTCTTCAACTGTAGATTCTTCTCTAGATTCTTCTCTGTTTTCTTCAACATGACTTTCATTCAACAATTCACTGTCAGTCTCAAAAAATTGTTCAGTAGTTTCAATGTTAGGCTGAGGGTTAGTTTCTTCATTAGATTCATAATCAAGCATTCTTTCCTAAATTTTAAACTTCTCATCAACTTTTACATTTTCACTTTCAATAATAGTCTTAGTTCTCTTATTGTAACATCTATATGCTTTGCTTTTCAAAGAATATCCAAGAAAAATTCCTTCATCACTTCTAGGATCAAACTTTCCTATATCATCATCTCTCTTAATATAACATTTTCTTCCAAAAATTCTAAAATACTTAACTAAGGGTGCATGTCCAAACCACAATTCATAAGGTGTCTTGTCTGTGTCTTCTCTGATTTGTACTTTATTTATTGTTTATACTGTTGTATTCACTACTTCTCTCCAAAATTTATTTTCTAAATCACCTTCAAACAACATAGCTCTAGCTATTTCAGTCACTGATCTATTCCTTATTTTTGCAATACCATTTTGTTCAGGTGTTCTAGGGGCTGAAAACTATCTCTTAATACCATTTCCTTCACAAAAAGTGTTAAACTCTTTAGATGTAAATTCTCCACCCCTATCAGATCTCAAACATTTAATCCTCATTCCTGATTCATTCTCAACTTTATTCTTCATGACCTTAAACTTATCAAATGCTTCAAATTTTTCTTTCAAAAATGCAATCCACATCAGTCTTGTAAAATCATCAACAAGAATCATAAAATACCAATCTCCATAGAATCCTCTAGTCCTAGTAGGACCACTCAAGTCTGTATGAACAATCTCCAACTTTTCTGTAGATGTGAACTTCTTGCTAGGAAATGAACTCATTTACTGCTTAACCATCACACATTCCTTGCAAATCATGTTAGTAGGCTTCATAATATTAGGTAAATCTCTTACTACAAGTGTAGAACTTACTTTCACAATATTATGAAATTTCATATGATAGAACCTTCTATTCCATAACCAACTATCATCAATCTTAGTCATCAAACATGTCATCTTAGTAGGGTTCAACTAAAATACATTACCTCTAGTTCTAGAACCTGTTCCAATCAGATTTCCATCTTTATCCTTAATCACACAAGTTTCTTCAGTAAACAAAACTTGATATCCCTTATCAACTAACTATCCAACACTCAAAAGATTATGTTTCAATCCATCAACAAAGTAAACTTCATCAGTATTAGTCATTCCATCAAGAGTAATAGATCCTATACCTTTAATCAAACAAGGTGCATTGTTACCAAATCTAACAACTCCTCCATCATAATTGTTAAACTTTATGAACTTTCCTTTATCACCAATCATATGATGTGAACAACCACTATCTATAATCCAATCAGCTTTATTTTCAACATGGGAAACTAAGTCTTTCTCTTCCTTAACATCCTATGTCATCAAAGTTATCATTACCACTTTCACTCAAATGTCTTTCAAATCCAGCTTCAATTTCTTCATCATTTGCATAATAAAATTCTTTAGGTCTTTTAGGCTTAAAATTGTTTCTATACTTCTTAACTCTCTTAGGACACTTAGATGCAGAATGACCATATTCTTGACATGTACAACATTTAAAGATTTTCTTACCATCTGGTTCTCTTTTCACAAGCAAGGCAATACCTTCTTCAATCTTCTTATCTTCATTAGATTTGGATCTACTACTACTGGCATAATCTCCATTCACACTTGTACTTCTAGATAAAGGAGGTCTGATGCTAAGGACACTAAATGTTGTCTCCACTCTAGGTAGTTCTCCTGATAATCTCAAATTCATCTCTGCTGCTTCCAATCTTCCAAGAAGAGTCTCTCTTGAAAAGTTTTGTGTACAAGGTATCACTTGTTCAATCATTTGTGTAGTCTACCTGAATACAGATGTCAATGTTCTCAAAATCTTCCATATTACTTCATTCTCTATCTTTTCACCTCCACAAGACTTTATTCCTGCAATAATTTCTGACATCCTACCAATATAGCTTCTAACAGATTCATCTTCCATCATTCTTATGTCTTCAAATGCACAAATCCAATTATGTAACCTAGCTTTCTTTGCATGTTCATCACCTTCAAAAGTAGAATGTAAAGCTTTCCAAATATTATAAGATCTAGTTAAACCTTTTACCTGACTGTATTCATTCTCTAAAAGTGTTGATAAAAGTGCTTCTCTTGCAAGTATGTTACACGTGAATAGATCTACCTCATCTTTAGTACTTGTTTTTGTAATACCCCAAAAATGGGCTATAATTTCATTAACCTCCTATATCGACATATCGAATGAAATCAACATCGAAGTCCTAACCAAAGGCACAATCTGAACATCATCGAATCTTAGTTGATTATCTCAAATTCTGCATCGGGGAATATTCCTAGTAATATTCCTAATTATCTTAATTATCTTTAATTTTATAATTATTTACCGATAAATCATATTTATCCTAAAGTTTGATTAATTGAATATTCTAAATATTTAATTAATTAGATTTAATACTGCCACTTAATTATTTAATTGAATTTAATTCCATTATTCCTAATTATGATATTTAATTTTGACAATAAATCCAAAATCTTACAAATAATTGATTAAATATTTTATTTAATTAATTAAATCATTTTGTCAATTTTTAATATTGTAATTTTGAATAAAAGTTTCAAAAATAATTGATTAACCCATAAATCAATTGTTTTATTTTTCAAAATCAGTTAAGTTGAGAATAAATCACTTTATTTATTTATTAATTCATAATTATCCATGTGCACAATCAAAGAGCAGTTAAACTTCAAATCAAAAAATCAATGCAAGTTATTGACTTTTTGGAACTCAACATCATTTTTGAGTTTTAAAGTTGAACTAAACTTCTAATTTGAGTTAAAAAGTTGTTTTTGCATGATTTGCATGTTTTTGTGAGTTAATTATTCTTTATAATCAGATAACTCAAAAATCAAGCTGAGTTATTTGAATGATTTATGGCTTTTATCCATGCACCTCTAAAGCCCTGGATTTCTATAAATTAAGGCTTCAGCTCATCCCAAATCATCTCATAATTTGTGAACTTATGCTAGTGAATTGCTATTTGGAGATTCAGAGCTTCTTTGTGAATCAACCACGTTTTGTGAGATCACTTTTGTTTTCATATTATTGTTAGATCATTTTACCATATCAATTTCCATATTAGCATAGATTCATATCAATTTTTCATCTTATTGCACAAAAAATATCAAAAATATAGATTAATTTGCATTCATTCCATATTTAGATTTTGCATTAATATCCTTCATTTAGGTGTCGTCAAGGTCACTGATCTCGCTAACAATCTGAGAACATCATACTTGCACCTATTAGAAGGCAGTAAATCACCTGGTTAGTTTAGCTTTCAATTCATTGCAAGATTTTATTTTTACTAACCTCTAATGTTTTACTAAAGTGTTGTGTCTATAGATCAGGTACAAAATTCACACACAGTTTCAAGATTGTCTTCTTCAATTATAGTCCTTTCATTCTTTTTAATCAACCAATAACTTGGTCCTAAACACAAGAGATGTGTCTTCATCTTTTCTTTCTAGTTGTCAAAATTTACTCCATCAAACTTAGGGCTTGCTTTCTTGAAATTTTCCATAGATCTCCTTAAGTTGTTAAACTTCTCTTTCAAGGACCTGCCGCTCTAATACCAATTGTTAGAAAGCAAAGATCCCCAAGATAATTGAGAGAGGGGGGGGGGGGGGGTTGAATCAATTATCTAATAATCAAAACATTTATCAACTTCAATAGCTTTGAACCATATAATCAATGCAGTAACCAACCATAGAAAGATAATCATACACAATGACACAATAACACAAGATATGTTAACTAGGGAACCTCTTGATCAAAGAGTAAACCCCAGTGGGAATGATGACCACAAAATGATGCACTAATATGAAAGTTCCTTGTTAGAGGATGGACCCTGTTAGGAGTCTTATGAAATACATTCAGTACATATGAATCCCTTTTAGGATATTTTGAATCCCTGTTAAAAGATTCTAACCCTGTTAGGAGTTATGGAAGACAAAAGGACCCACTACCCAAACAGCTTCAAGGAAAGATCTCCAAACTCACTATCCAACAAATCTTAAGATTATTCAACATAATAATATGAAATATGTTACCTCCTTCACACTATGCCAAAACCACACTCTCTACTACATAAGATCACAAATCTAGATCTTTGTACTTCACAAGTCTTCCTTCATCACTGAATTTCCTCTATTCTTCACCTCATGCATATATTCGCATCACAACTTTCACAATTTCATATCACAACTATTAAAATCCTATATTACAACAAGGAAAAAATTCCTTCCTTTATACCACACTCAAATTATTACAAATGAGTTGGCATGCAAATACAAAATAATAATTTCAACACGCTACATCAAAATTACATAAAAACTGTCAGCTTCCAGATACAATAACTTTCCAATTGTGTGACCTTGAAGTTTGCACTATGAACCACATAACAACCAATGAGTCTCAACTTCCCTTTAACTACATAGAATCAAATTCCATCTCAGTTGGGAGATGTCCTCTGATTAGCAAAAACTGCTACTCAGGAACACTGCCAAAATTTTGCTTCCACCAAAATACTTATAACTTCCATGAATATATGAATTTCTTTTTGCACTCTTAACTATAGGATAATAACACACCAAATCACATACCATCAAATTTTCATAACTCAATCTACAATATAACATGTGTGAAAAACAAAATTGTGCCTGCTTCTCTGCTAAATTCCAGGATATCACTGTGTTGACATCAATGACAATCATAGTCATGAATGCAACAACCACTACTACAAAATGATTACCAAAGGCTTCAATATTCATTTATAAGAGGGCCTTTTTCAATCTCAATACCATATCAGGTCTATTTGATAAGATGAATCCTTCTGGCTTCTCAATGTATACTTCTTCTTTCAAATCACCATTCAGGAATGCTGACTTGACATCCATCTAATAAAATTTGAAGTTTTTGACTATAGCATAAGCTAGAAATAAATTAATAGCTTCTAATCTACTCATAGATGCAAATGTGTTAGAATAATCAATGCCTTCTCTTTGCACATATCCTTTACATACTAACCTTGCTTTGTTTCTTACTACAATACCATCTTCATTCATCTTGTTTTTGAATATCCATTTTGTTCCAATCACATTCTTATCACTAGGTCTTGGGACCAATTCCCAAGTGTCATTCTTAACAATCTGATCAAGTTCTTCTTTCATAGCATCATGCCAATCTGAATCATTACATGCATCTTCAACACTTAAGGGTTCAATCTGAGATGGTAAACATACCACTTCACTGTTAGCTAAGTTCTTTCCTTGGGACCTTGTTAAGACTTTTGTGCTCTAATCTCCAATGATGTATGTCTTGGAATGACTTCTTGATGTAAACTTTGGAACTTTAGGTGATGCTAAATTATCATCCTTAGGAGTCTCTTCTTCACTTGTCTCGGGGTCATTGAATAACACATCAATACTATCAAACATTTCTTCAATAACTGTCTCACTAGTGGAGGGTCTAGGTTATTCTTCAATCAAGTGTGAGTAATCATGATACCTTTCTTTAATCATAAACTTTTCATCAATCTTTACATGAGCACTTTCAATGATCTTGTTCAATCTTAAATTGAAATATATATAAGCTTTACTTTTAGTAGAGTAACCAAGAAAAATACCTTCATCACTTCTTACATCAAACTTGCCTACTGCTTCATCCCTCTTGATGTAAAACTTGCTTCCAAAGATTCTAAAGTATTTTACTATGGGAAAATTACCAAACCATAGCTCATAAGGTGTTTTGTTAGCACCTAACCTTAATTAAATTCTATTAATGGTATAGACTACTGTGTTGACTACATATCTCCAATAGGTGTGTGCAACTTTTCCTTCTAAAATAATGGTGCACGTTGTATCAAGGATGATCCTATTCCTTCTCTCTGTAATTTCATTCTACTAAGGGTTTCTCAGTGCACTTAACTATCTTTTTGTGCCATGTTCTTCATAGTACTCATAGAATCTGTCAGAGGTGAATTCTTCTCCTGTATCCGATCTCAAACATTTTATCTTTAGTCCATATTCATCTCAACCTTAGCTTTGAGTATTTTGAACTTCTCAAAGGCTTCTAACCTATCTTTCAAGAATGCAACCCACATCATTCTAGTATAATCATCAACAAATAAAATGAAATACCTTTCACCATAGTAAGATCTTGTTTGAGTTGGACCACATAGGTCTGTATGAATCAAATCCAATTTATTCTCTACTAAATTTTGGTTTCTCTTGAATGAATTTCTTACATGCTTTCCCATCACACATTCCTTGCATATAGTATCAACTTGCTTTTCTATGCTAGGTAGATCTCTTACTACCTTTACATTGGTTATCTTCACTATGTTATCAAAATTGATATGACATAGTCTTTTATGCCACAACCAACTATCATCAACTTTAGCAACAAAACAACTTGCTTCTGAATTGAGTTGAAAAACATTATCTCTTGTATTTGAGCCTAATGCAATAATAATACCATATATTTTTTAATGATACATTTGTCATCTTTGAACTCCAACTGATAGCCTTTTCCAAGTAACTATCCAACACTAAGAAGGTTATGTTTCAAACCATCAACATAAAGAACATCATCGGTACTATTCTTTCCATCCAAAGTGATGGCTCCTCTACCAACTATTGGTTTAGGAGTGTTGTCTCCAAATCTGACCATACCTCCATTGTATTTTTTCAAATGAACAAACCTATCTTTATCACCTATCATCTGATGTGAATAACCACTATCTAAAATCTAGTCTATCCTTATGTTAGCTTGTGAAATCAATGCAAGCTCTTGATTTCCTTTCTTATCTTCATGAGCTGTCTTGTTATTCATTTTGTCTACAATAGAAATGAATCCAATTTATTCTTTACCAGATTCATCATCTGATACTCCATCTCCAACATAGTAGAATTACTTAGAATACTTAGGCTTGTAATCCTTTTTGAACTTTCTAGCTCTAGTAGGAAACTTGGATGCAAAGTGATCGATCTTATTACATGAAAAGCACTTAAATGGTAATTAACCTTTGTATTTTCCTTTAACTTTCTTTACTCTTTTAGCAATCATAGAAATGAATTTTTCTAGAGTTTTCTCTTCATCATCATCATCAAAATTACTAGAAATGTTTCCAGATTTCTTACCATGAACTGTTGCTTTGAAGGCTATTTCACTCTTTGGTTCTGTCTTCAATCTTTAAATCTCAAAAGATGAGAGTTTTTTGATCAAAGTCTCTCTCTTGAAATTTGATGTAATTTTCATGGTCTCATCAAGGATGTTAATCTTTCTTTCATATTCAAGAGTAAGATTAGTCATCAACTTGTCCATGATGTCTTCCTCTAAAATCTCTCCACCATTGTTCCTGATTCTAGCAACTGCTTCATTTATCCTCTGATTATAAGCTCAGATGTTTTCTTCAAGCAGCATTTCTAATGCATTGCATCTTTTCTTCCATGTCTTTCTACGTGCATCCTTTGCTTGTTTGGCTCCTTCAAATATGTCTTCTAGGTGCTGCCATATTTTGTGGGCTGTATCCACCTTTTTTATTCCTGAAAACTCACCATTAGATAGGGCACTGATAAGGGCTTCTTTAGCAATAGCATTTTGATGAAACAATTCCTTTTTCCTATTAGTAGCATCTTCTTGTGTAAGGTCTTCTAGGGTAGGTATCTTGGCTTCTTTGATATTCACATCAAAAACTTCAAAACCGATGCACTACAAATGGGTCACCATCTTGTTCTTCCAATCAAGATAATTCTCTCCATCAAACTTAGGAATTTCTTTCCTAAAGTACACCATCTGATCAACCTCAAGCTATTAAAATTTCTCTCTGAGGCACTTAGCTCTGATACTAATTGTTAGGAATAGTCCCAAGAGATAACTGAGGGGGGGGGGGGGGGGGGGTTAATCAGTTATCTACAAGATTCAATTCTTTATCCAAATAAGTATAATTAAACATTAAGCATAAACACAATAAAAGAACACAGGAACACAACACCAATCTTTTGGTTACCAAGAAACACAAATAGGTAAAAACCTCAGTGGGAATTGACACCCACTAATATTCTACACTAGATTATTATGTTAGAAAGTAAAGTCCACCAAGATAACTGATAGGGGGGGAGGTGAATCATTCATCTAATAATTATAACTTTTATTAACTTCAACAACATTAAACCATGTAAGCAATATAATTACCAACCATTGAAAGATATTCATACACAATAATACAATGACACAAGATATGTTGTCTAGGGAACCTCTTGATCAAAGAGTAAACCCCGGTGGAAATGATGCCCACAAAAGATGCACTAATATGAATATTCCTTGTGAAAGGATGGACTCTGTTAGGAGTCCTATGAAATACATTCAGTACATATGAATCCCTGTTAGGAGATTTTGAATCCCTGTTAAAAGATTCTAACCCTGTTAATAGTTATGGAAGACAGAAGGATCCACGGTCGAAATAACTTCAAGGGAAGATCATTGAACACACTGTCCAACTAATCTTTGTATTACTCAATAGAATAATACCAAAATATTACTAATCTCAATAATATGTTACCTCTTCTCTGACTATGCCAAACTGCACTCACTGTTTCACCAGATCTCAATTTCATATCTCTGTACTTCACATGTCTTCCTTCACAAATTCACTTTCACAACTGCATTAGCTCTTTTCTTCACTTCATGTGAAAATCAACATATCCAACCATATTAAAATAAGTAAAAACATTCCTTCCTTTATACCACACTCAATTAATTACAAATGAGTTGGCATACAATTACAAAATAAAAGTTTCCACACGTTATATCAAAATTACACAAAATTTTCAGCTTCCAACTACAATAATTCTTCACTAGTGTGACCTAGAAGTTTGTACTATCATCCACTTCACTAAAAATGTGTCTTCAACTTTCATTTAACTATGTAAAACTAGATTCCACCCTGATTAGGAGATATAATCCGATTTCCACAAACCACTACTTAGGAACACTACCTGAATACTGCTTCCACCAAAATGCTCACAACTTCCATGAATAAATGAATTAATATCTAAGCTCTTAATCATAAACATAAAAAATATCAAAGAGTATATCCTCAATGTTGCATAGCTCCAACTATAATATCCCTCGTGCGCTAATCCAAAAACTGTCTACTTCTCTGCAAGTCTTTGGTAAATGACTGTGTTGACATCAATGACAATCATAGTCATGAATGAAACAACAATTTATATAGAATTGCTGCCAAACATTTAGAATTTTTTGGTGTCCAAAATGACGGTTATGCTCTAACAAGCTACCAGTATACCCTCAGATGGATTTTAGGAATGGTTAGCTCCAAAATTGATATGAGGTCTTAGGGTAATTAGACCAACTATAGGGACAAGACTGCCCTCTTCTGCTTCTGGCTCTGCAAAACCAAGGCAGGTGCACCTAACCTAGTATAAAATATTCTTCATACACCAAGAACTAGGTTTATATAATAGATAAGTCGATAGCAAGAAAGTATTGAATGTCAACCACACACTCATTGACTCTCCATTGCTATAGGGTAGAACCACAAACAACCAAATGCTGAAAATTTATAGAATGGTTCTTGATTTATGCTTTTGAGATCATAACAATAATAATCAGTATTTTTTGATAATGAGATAATCATTTAGGGTAGTGCCTCATCCATTGGGCAAGATCTCCTAGAACAAGAATGCTATACACACCAGACAATAGCTGAGATTCAAAGCCATAAACACACTTACAATCCCCTTTACTACTTATAAGATATCCTTACATAGACAATCAGATAGATCTATATCCCATCTAAAGCATCATTTCATATAATCCTCGATTAGAACTTAAGAATGGATACATATACATAAAACAAATATGCAGAGAACTAGAAAGTTCAGAACCTATCTAAGTTGACACAAAGGAGAGATAAGAGTCATGTATTTGCATTAAGTATGAAGAATCCTTAAGTATAAACAATCAAACCCAAGGAGTCAAGCTTGCAAATTACAGCTTAGACCTACAACTTTTTCTTTATCATCAACAAAATACCAAATGCCAAAATGTTACAATCCCGACTGGGCAGAAAGACTCACAACCAGAAAATAGTTTGAAAACCTAACTCCCAATGCTTGAAAATGATCATAAAAAATCCCTTTAATGATCATTTTCAAAATCAAAATTCAAATCCACCTAATCCCACCAAGAATTTAACACAGACAAGACCGGGATCAGGCCGCAACATGCAAGCCTAAACAATCAAAATTATCAGCCAACTAGCCCCGTACTGGTTTAAGTACCAAATCATCATCAAGCCCTAAGAAATTTGGCCAAATTGACCCCTGCAACACACTTCAAGGTACTAATTCATTTATTTCTCTATGTTGAAACATCTCCTCTGCTATCATCTCACATTCTAGAGCACACTAGAATGGTGGAGAAGATCAGTTTCACCAACTTTACCCCTTTTTGTCATCAATTTTGGTCCTTTCAGACAATAGAGACATCTCAAAGATTTGAATTCAAACTCCAATAGCTAAGTCTTGGCACCAGCAGCACATTGGTGGTCCTCGTATGAATCCCTGCTATCTTTAAGTCATGACCGTCTGATCAATCTCTACCTTCACGACTTACTTTCTTTTTAAAATAGTGCCCCGTTATATTCAGTGAACTAGTGACAAAGACCTCCACCAATTTGTGAGACATATCATGCCTTTCACTAAAACTCTAGTGACTACGCGACCACTGTTCACCAAGTTGCTAGAAATCTGGAGATCTACCAAATCTTCTCACGAATGTGTGACAAGACTATGCTTATCGGCACCACCAACTCTTTTAATCCATACCGCTAAAAACTTGGACCCCACCTGGGTTTGCCTAATGCCACCTACCACCACACCATTCATTGGTTCATGCTCAGTCACCGAAAACACTGGCCCCACTTTATCTGGCAACCACATGACTGAAGGTTTTTGCAAACCGCCCAGAGGATCACTAAATGTTAGCTGATAACCACAAGACATTTGGAGATTGCATGACTGAAGAAATAAGACCACCCACCAGGTCACTAAACGTTAGGGACTTGACCCCTAGAAATCAGTGAACAGGAGAAAATCACCAGTCGCCAGGTCACTAAATACTTCATAGCCTTAGGCCCCCCCAACATGCTACCACATCATTCCTTCTACAACCAATAAAACCCTGCCACCACAGCATCCTCTGACATCAGGTCCACCTATAACACTGCTTGGAATAGGGACCCCCATTACCAGAATACATGACTAAAGAAAAGACATAAGCTACCTACCAGGTCGCTGAATATTTGCTGGTAACCGTTAAACATTAGGAGAATACATGAAAACATAGTCGCCAGATCGCTATATAGAAGATATAACCATCTGAGGATTTGGAGACTTGGCGACTGAGGCAAGACAACATACATTCGTGGGTTCACCGAATAACATAAGGCATGAAATAATATTAAGTGATTCAGGGTACAGGAAGAAAGAAATATAACCACATGCAGAAAAAGGGATTTAAGTGGCCCAAAAAGGTAATGAAGAAATATAACAGGGCTAAGGCATTTAGGGCTTCTTTCACATAATGGCTAGATTTATGAATTTTGCAAGGGTTTTTAGCCACAAACATGAAAAAGGACTACAAAGACTAGAAGAAAAGACATAGCCATGGAAATTCTTTGCAGGTGCTAACAGTGGCTCTAGTTGGGGATGCATATCTCTTACAGGCATGGCAAGGATTTAGAATCACTGGGAGAGCAGACCAACTCAAAATTCTAACACAAAAAACATAAAGCAGACAAAAATAAGGGAAACCTAAACTACTGTTCATGGAAGAGATACTTCAAGAGAAGTAAAGCTTTAAGAATTGTCCATGAATAGGCAATTCCAAAGTACCACCAGTTAGATCCTTCAGGATATATGAATCTGTTCCCCACTTTCTTTCAATCAGATAAGGGCCCAACCAAATAGGATCAAATTTTCCATGCTTTCCCTTATCCTCCAGCCTTGCATTCCACATCAGGACCAGATCATCAGCTTCAAAGCTCCTTTGAGTTG
Organism: Chamaecyparis obtusa; assembly: GCA_027943335.1. NCBI lineage: Eukaryota > Viridiplantae > Streptophyta > Pinopsida > Cupressales > Cupressaceae > Chamaecyparis > Chamaecyparis obtusa. The sequence continues at coordinate 318,212 of BSBK01002437.1, read as the reverse complement.
CTCTCCTATCAAACAAATTTTTACACTGCCGCTGCAATGTCTCATTTTTCTCATGTGCATCCCTCCTTATCTCCTCTAACTGGATCAATTCATCCATTCTCACCCTCATCTCATCATTTAAATCTTCATCATATGCCTGGATGAACCTGTACATTTGCAACAAATTGTTCTGAGGTAATCTAGCACTTATAGACTAGGTCAAAAGGGGCACAACCAATGACTTTCTTTATAGTTAGTCTCTCAGCCCACAATGCCCACCATAACTTAGAGTCCCATGCTTTCTTATTTCTATCCAACACCCTTTTGAGAATCTTTATAAGGCTCTTGTTACTAGATTTAGCCTGGCCATTTCCCTGTGGATGATATGTTGAAGAAAATGAAATGTGTATCCCATATTGCTAACAAAAATCACCAAACTCCTATGATCTAAAACACATTGCATTATCAACCACAACTATCTCTGGATAACCAAATCTAGTGAGAATGTTTTGCATTATGAAATCAGTAACAACTTTACTAGTAGCCCTCCTAGTAGGGATAGCTTCAACCCACTTGGTAAAATAGTCTATTGCCACCAGTATGTATGAATGACCACCACTAGACTTGTTTGGAATTTCACCAATAAAATCAATACCCCACTTCTGAAAAGGAGTCTAAACTGAGATAGGCCTGAGTGGCAAATTCCCACTAAACTTCAACTTTCCTGCAAACCTCTGGCATGCATCACACTTTGTCACAAACTGATGTGTGTCCTTAAAGATAGTCAGCAACCAAAATCCAGACCTAAGGATTTTATGGGCTGTGGTCTTTGCCATATAGTGTCCTCCACACACACCTTGATGCATTTCTTCCAGTAGAGTTTTAGATCTTTCATGATCCACATATTTTAGCAATACTCCATTACTTCTCCACCACAACTCACCATGAATAATGGCATACCTTGCTGATTGTAACTTGACAGTCCTTCTCTTACTCTCATTCATGTCAGGGGGAAGAAACAACCTCTATAAGTAATTGATGATATCTTTATACCAATCACAGCAGTCCAAATCACAAATGTATGGCCTCTCTTCCTCTAGCATATTCACATGGTTTGCCACCAAATTACTCTGAGCCATTAACTTTGCAAGGCCTAAGCCTCTCACCAATTTTGTAATCTAGATATCTATATTGAATTCTTGGATCCTGTTGATCCATCTACACCTTTTTCCTGAGACCTCTTGTTGCACTAATATATCTTTAACAGTAGCACTGGGGACATAATCAACCACCTTGGCTCCCATAAGATAACACCTAAAAGCCTTGACTACTTTGACTAAGGCATAAGCCTATTTCTTAGTGATACCATACTTTAATTTTTCTACATGTAAGGATTTGCTAAAAAATGATATAGGTTGCTCATATCTATTTGGATTCTTTTGTAATAAGACTATTGCAACCATATGATAAGAAGCAAAAGAAAAAATCTACATGGGCTTACCATAATCAGGGGTCCTCAAAATAGGGGCATCCTTGATGGCCTATTTGATATTCTTGAAAGATTCATTTGCTTCTTCATTCCACTCCACTTTTGCATTTTTCTTCAACATTCTAGAGATGGGAATACAAATTTCTTGAAAATTAGTAACAAATCTTCTTAGAAAATTTACCTGCCCAAAGAAAGACTCTATTCCCCTAACATTCCTTTGTGGTGCAAGCTTGTCTATTGCCACAACCCTTTTAGGATCAATTCTTACTCCATCCTTAGACACAATGTGTCCTAAGAGCTTACCTTCCACAACACCAAAAGAACACTTCTTTGGATTCAAATAAATCCCATACTCTAGAGCTTTGATAAAGATCTTTTCAAGATGCTCACAATGCTAAATATTCCTTCTTTGAATATGTTGTGAGATCATCTTGATACACGACTAAAAACTTATTTATGAAATCAGCAAAGGCCACGTCCATAGCCCTCTGAAAAGTTGCTCCTGCATTTGTCAGGCCAAAAGGCATCCTAACATACACATAGGTCCCCTAAGGAGTTGTGAATGTAGTCTTGAATTGTTTTGACTCCTTGACCATGACTTGATTATATCTAGAGAAGCCATCCATCATTGACATTAACTCTGATCCAGTGACTCTTTGCAGCATGTTTTCCATATTAGGGAGACCATAGTTGTCTTTCAAAGAATTGACATTCAGATTTCTAAAATCAACACACAGCCTAATGTCACCATTCTTTTTTCTGACTAGAACCAAATTTGACACCCAAGTAGAATGTCTGACTGGCTTTATAATACTAGCATCCATCATCTTTTTGAGTTCATCTTGCATTTTCAGTGCCAAAGTAGGGTTCACAGGCCTTAATTTCTACCTAAAGGGTTTAGTTCCTTCCTTTAATGGTATCTCATGTTGAAAGAGATCTTCTCTATATGCCTTCAAATCTCCATAAGACCATGCAAAAACATGTCTAAATTTCTTGAGAAGATCAATCAGATTTCTTCTAGTTCTTTGAGAAAACATTTACCTATGTAAACATTCTTTGGTTCTTGGCTTGTCCCTAGATTCACTTCCCCCAAATCATTTATCTTCTCTACAACTCTAGCAACACAAGCCCTCTCTTTGTTATCAAATGCTCTCTCAAGAGCAACCAATCCCCTTGGGATTCTATTTGACTTCAATTGTAGTCCCTCCTTCTCAAGGACACTCTCTTTTCCATCTCTGATGTCAACATAGGTACTGAAATCCATTTCCTGACCATCAAAATGAGATTCACACTGCAAGAACCTCAAAATGTCCTGATCATCAGAAAATACTTGCCAATTCTCAACATTATCTGGGATAGAAGGCCTGGACTTACACTCAATTTTGGATATCCCTGCAAAGGTAACATCCTTTAACCTTAAGGCTATGTTTTCTAGTAAATCTTCCATACTATTTTGGCTTCTATCCACCCAATCAATACCAAAAGCACTGAAATATTCAATTTCATCCCATACAACATTTCTATATTGCTTCAACCTTTGATTCTTAGATGCATACTTTGATCTAATCTAAGAAGAAATTAACTCAAAATCACCAATCACCCTAACATGTTTGATCCCATATTTTGATGCTTATCTCAAACCAATCAATAGGGCTTCATACTCAGCAACATTGTTTGTGCAAGGAAACAAGAGAGTGAAAAAAAACTTAAAAGTCTTACCACTTGGGGATATCAATAACACTGCTACTCCAGCACCTTCCTTAGAATTTTCTCCATCAAAATATAATGTCCATAGGACACTATCTTCTACCATGTTACTCTCATCATCGGCCAAAAGGATAGGCATGACCTTTTCCTGCATCTCATTCTTCTGAACTTGGAATGAACCAATGTCAGTGTCAACAAAACAATTCATACTATCCTTTTCATTCTCCTCAATCATATGTGGAGTTCTAGCTTCCCTTGACACCTTCACCTTCTCTCCTTCAATGTCAAAAGTAGAAAAGGAAAATTCACATTGAATACTTCCTCCCATAGAGGCACTCCATTTTCTAGATAACAACATTTCATATTGAGGAGGAATGTCAACTACAAGAACACTCATAGTCAACTGTTTGTTAGAAAATGCAACTAATTTATAAGGTAAAGCCTTGATGGTACCAATAACTGGCACTTCTCTTGATTCCATAGCTTGGTATCTCCCATGAGGTGTATCAACCTTTAGTCCTAATGATTTCATGATCTCTACAGGCATGACAGTGTTTGATGCTCCAGAATCAATCATGCAATTCTTCAATATTTTACCATCAATCTCAAGGGACAAAAAGAAAGGATCAACTATCCCTATTGCATTGTTTACAATATTTGTATCTAAGAAGATTTGAGGGATCTTAGAAATAATTTCTTCACTCTTACTTTTAGGTGTGTCTTCCAAGGAAGCCACATGTTTGTCATTTCTACTCATTTCTTGGATTCCTGTAGAAGAAATGCCATTTACCCAATTCAAGGCCTTGAACTTGTGTTCTTCTATTCTCATCATTTCTAAAAGTGGAACCTTGACAGTGATCTGTGAAAGCAATCTAGACATATCAATTGGAACATACTTTTGGTTATTCATGTCTTCATCAAAAATAGTGACAACCTTATCTTTCGTGAAACTAGATTTGTCCCTGAGAGAGGATTCCCCTTCCTTCTGAAAGGCAGGAACAACCACATCATATGTCTTTGCTTTGTTCCTAGGTGCTGAAGCAGGTACAACCTCCTTCTTACTTTCACTTGGTTAGTATCATCAGCACCCTTCCCCTTTTCTCCATGCTGTTGTGCACTATTTTCTATCCTCTTGATAAACAAACTGCCTGGTCTACCAGTTGCATTTCCAAATGTCCTATTCCTCAAGTTGTAGTTGCTTCTACCTTGAGTGACCATGTCTATAGTAATTTGAGCAATTTCTTCATCTAATGGTCTTCTTAAAGAAACTTTCTCCTCACCCCTCACTGTACTACACCCAACATCATCAAACTCTTCTCCTTCTTCATCAGTAAAGTTAGCTTCATTCCACACATGTGAAGAGGTCATACCACATCCTTCCTTATCATACTACTCCTCACTTTCCTGATTATCAAGTAAATTCAAAGCAATGACACAATGCTCTGGACTATGAGGAGACTAACAAGCAGCACACCATGGAACCTCATCAGCTAAATTCACTGAATTTCTCTGCAAAGGATCAGGGATCCTTCCATCAGGCCTTTCTTGCTTGGTTGGGAAAATAGTCTTGCCATCTTTCCACTGAGTGTTGTAAGGATAATTCTACATCCTTGGCTGTCTGCTAAAGTTGTTCAGAGATGACCTCTCCATAGTCACAACCCTATTGTTTCCTTTTTCACCAGGATTTAAACCTTCTAAAGTCTTCAAGATTTTTTTTAGATTGTCATCCTCTTTGGGTTTAGAGTCAACAGACCTTCCCATTTCTTTCTTATTCTACATTTGAGGTCTGCTATCATCTCTTCTTCCTATCTTTCCTGATATTCTCCTATTGCTCTCTATATTGATGGCCAATTTGTAAGCCTCCCCAAGACTTCTAGGGTTCTTATCTCTCAAGAGGTATCCCATCTTTGCATCAAAGGAATTCAAGTATGTCACAAGGCACACCCTGTCATCTAATTTGATAACCTACAAGAGCCTATGCATAGCCTTTTGGAACCTTATGTTAAATTTAAGGACCTCTTCATTCTGATTCTTCTTTATGTTATTGAATTCATTCAAGATAAAACCCTCATTTTTTTTATCTCCATAATGTTCCTTAAAACAATTTTTGAATTCATTCCATGACCCTATACTAGCATGGGGTAACCCTCTAAACCAATCCCTAACATCCTCAATCAGGGATTATACAAATAGTTTCATTATAACATCATCATGCTCTACATTATAATCATCTATTACATCTATGAAATTTATTAAGTGTTCTTCACATGTGATAACATTATTTCCAGTAAATTTAGGAAGCTTTTTTCTAATCTCATCAGGGATTACATTAGGATAACTAGGAATACCAAATAAGGTAAGTTGTTTGTACCTTTCATGAATAGGAGCTCCATGTGGTGGATCCATTCCTTGAGATGTAGATGTTCTTGTGTTCGAACCACCAGGAACTCTAGCAATACCTGGCACACCATTTGCTTGAGCTGCATTGTTACCCTAATTTCCACCTTGTCCTAAAAAGGAAGAAGGAACATGTGAAGGTCTTGAAGTATGCCTAAGAAAATCTATCTTTTTTCTGATCTCTGTAGTAGAAGCCTCCAACTCAGCCTTCTCTAGTTCTTTGTCCAATATCTCTTTCTTCCTTCTAGCTATCTCCAAATCTAAATCTAATCTCAGTCCTGGATTTGATGTTCTATCAACAACAACTTGTTCATTGATCTGAACTCCAACAGCCTTCTGTTTACCTTTATCTCTTGGTCTAGTTTCTTCACATATTCTTTGAATAATAGGCTATTCATCTATTCTTTCAAGCTCTGGGACAAAATTAATTGCCTCCAAATCCAACAATTGCCTCTTTAGCTGATCAACCCTTATCATGGCTTGTCTTACTTTTTCTTCTTTGTCCTTTTCTCTTTGTTGCCTAATGGCAAGCTATTCTTGAACTCTTCTTTCTATTTCATAGACCTCCTCAAAGATCTTTTTTGATTCAGGGAGTGTGGTCTCTGACTCATCATCTCCCACTTGAGTTTCTTCCTCATACTGGTTCAGTTCCAAGTCAATAGCAGCCTCTTCATATTCTGAATTGTCTTCTTCTTGACTAGGCCTGGCTTGGGTCTCTTATCTGGTATCTTTCTTGTTTCTCCAAGTATAAGAAACACCTCTCCTTTTCCTTCCTCCCCTTGTCTGACTAGGCCTAGAAGTACTTGGAATGCCTTCTTCCATTATATCTTTAGGATGTTCCTTTCTCCGGGACCTAGTAGCTCTATAACTCATCTTGCAAAATAAAACAATGACTAGTACTGCTACCAAGATTTTTGAGTCACCACCCAAGTGTATTGGGAATATTATATGATGATTTATTGACTTAAAAAATGCTCAAATAAGTTAAAGGGACAAGGGACAAGGATAACCCTATTTTGCAATGATGACCTACTGGTTAAGATGAACATGTATAACACTTCCCTAGTAGAGTCACCATCTTGTTGGTGACTCAGATGGGCCAAACCAATCTGGTCAATAAAGATTTTGAATACTTCAATAATACTGCAACCAGAGTTCCTTAAAAGATTTTCTTTTAACACTTCCCCAGCAGAGTCGCCATCTTGTTGGTGTCCAAAATGACGTTTATGCTCTAACAAGCCACTAGTATACCCTCAAATGGATTTTAGGAATGGTTAGCTTCAAAATTTCTATGAGCTCTTTAGGTAACTGGACCAAATATAGGGACAATACTACTCTCTTCTATTTTTGGCTCTACAAAACCAAGGCGGGTGCACCTAACCTAGTACAAAATATTCTTCATACACCAAGAACTAGGTTTATATAACAGATAAGTGGATAGCAAGAAAGTACTAAATGTCAACCACACACTCATTGACTCTCCATTGCTATAGGGTAGAACCACAAACAACCAAATGCTAAAAATTTAAAGATTCTTGATTTATGCTTTTGAGATCATAACAACAACAATCAGTATTTGTTGATAATGAGATAATCATTTAGGCCAGTGTCTCATCCATTGGGAAAGATCTCCTAGAACAAGAATGCTATCCACACCAGACAATAGCTGAGATTCAAAGCCATAAACACACTTACAATCCCCTTTACTACTTATAAGATATCCTTACATAGACAATCAAATAGATCTATGTTCCATTTAAAGCATCATTTCATCTAATCCTGGATTAGAACTTAAGAATGGATACATATACATAAAACAAATATGCAAAGAACTAGAAAGTTTAGAACCTATCTAACTTGACATAAAGGAGAGATAAGAGTCATGTATTTGCATTAAGTATGAAGAATCCTTAAGTATAAACAATCAAACCTGAGGAGTCAAGCTTGCAAATTACAGCTTAGACCTGTAACTTTTTCTTTATCATTAAAAAAATACCAAATGCCAAAATGTTATAATCCCGACTGGCCAGAAAGACTCACAACCAGAAAATAGTTTGAAAACCTAACTCCCAATGCTCGAAAATGATCATAAAAAATCCCTTTATACTAGGGTTATAATACAAGCACAATGATCATTTTCAAAATCAAAATTCAAATCCACCTAATCCCACCAAGAATTTAACATAGACAAGACCAGGATTAGGCTGCAACATGCAAGCCTAAACAATCAAAATTATCAACCAACTAGCCCTGTACTGGTCTAAGTACTGAATCATCATCAAGCCCTAAGAAATCTAGCCAAATTGACCCCTACAACACACTTCAAGGTACTGATTCATTTATTTCTCTACGTTGAAACATCTCCTCTGCAATCATCTCACATCCTGGAGCACACTGGAATGATGGAGAAGATTAGTTTCACCAACTTTACCCCTTTCTGTCATCAATTTTGGTCCTTTCAGTCACTGGAGACATCTGAGAGATTTGAATTCAAACTCCAACGGCTAAGTCTTGGCACCAGTAGCACATCGGCGGTCCTCATATGAATCCCTGCTATCTTTAAGTCATGACCGTCTGATCAATCTCTACCTTCACGGCTTACTTTCTTTTTAAAATAGTGCCCCATGATATTCAGTGAACTAGTGATAAAGACCTCTGCTAATTCATGAGACATATCATGTCTTTCACTAAAACTCTAGCGACTACACGACCATTGTTTGCCAAGTCGCTAGAAATCTAGAGATCCGCCTAATCTTCTCATGAATGCGCGACAAGACTATGCTTATTGGCACCGCCAACTCTTTTAATCCAGACCACTAAAAACTTAGACCCCACCTGGGCCAAGCTAATGCCACCTGTCACCACACCATTCGTTGGTTCATGCTCAGTCACTAAAAATAGTGGCCCCACTTTATCTGGCGACCACACGGTTGAAGGTTTTCACAAACCACCTGGAGGATCACTAAATGTTAGCTGATAACTACAAGACATTTGGAGATTGGGTGACTGAAGAAATAAGACCACCTGCCAGGTCACTGAATGTTAGGGACTTGACCACTAGAAATCAATGAACAAGAGAAAATTGCCAGTTGCCAGGTCACTGAATAATTCATAACCTTCGGCCCGCTTGACATGCTACTATATCATTCCTTCTACAACCAATAAAAACCTACTACCTCAACATCCTCTGACATCGGGTCCACCTGTAACACCACTTGGAATAGGGACCCCCATCACACAAATACGTGACTAAAGAAAAGACATAAGCCACCCGCCAGGTCACTGAATGTTTGCCAGTAACCGTTAAACATCAGGAGAATACACAAACACATAGTCACCAGATCGCTATATAGAAGATATAACTATCTGAGGATTTGGAGACTTAGCCACTAAGGCAAGACAACATAGATTCGTGGGTTTGCCAAATAACATAAAGGCATGAAATAATATTAAGTGATTCAGTGAACACGAAGAAGGAAATATAACCACATGCAAAAAAAGGGATTTAAGTGGCCTGAAAAGGTAATGAAGAAATATAACAGGGCTAAGGCATTTAGGGCTTCTTTCACATAAGGGCTAGATTTATGAATTTTGCAAGGGTTTTTAGCCAAAAACATGAAAAAGGACTACAAAGACCAGAAGAAAAGACATAGCCATGGAAATTTTTTGCAAGTGCTAATAGAATTAATTCCTAACAATCTCCCCCATTTGAATTGATGGCAACATAGATGAAAAAACATCCAATGTTCCAAAAATCCAATACTACAATACTGCTACTTTAAGAAAATATTTCAAGTCCTTTTCATCAATCAAATCTTGCTTCAATTTCCTATTTAGATAGTACAAATAGTTTTTTCATGTACACTTCTCCCCCATTAACATCAATGAAAAAAATCTCATCATTATGTCAACAACAACTCCAATGTCAAAAGACACTATTTAGAAAATACATTCACTAGAGTCCTCATGAGTCAGCTTAGATACACATACTCCCCCATAGAGGAAGTACAAACATCTAGTCCAGAAGAAAAATAAGGCTTATATACCACTGGACAAATGCAACCAACTGAATCACTTCTCAAAAGTAGGCTAGGGCATAATCCATGGCATACCTCTTATATACTCAAATCTATCCTTAGGCAAAGGCTTTGTAAATATGTCTGCTATCTACTCCTTTGTACTTATGTACTCAAGTCTAACTTCTTTCTTAAGAACTTTCTCTCTTACAACATGATACTTAATCTCTATATGTTTTGTCTTAGAATGTAATAAAGGGTTCTCAGACATACTAACTATGCTAGTGTTGTCACAATGTATAAAATCAAGTTCAACAAACTTTATTCCAATATCCTTCCACATTTACTTCATCCAAATTATCTAGTTACAATTGTTTGCTACTGCTACATATTCTACTTCTACTATGCTTTGTGATATACAATTTTTCTTCTTGCTTAGCCAAGAAACCAATCTTCCTCCAAGGAAAAATGCTCCACCACTAGTGCTATTCTTATCATTAACACTACCTCTCCAATTAGCATTTGTATATGCACATAGGGTAAAATCATCAGATTTTTCATACCACAATACATAGTCCATTGTGCTTCTTAAATATCTTAGTATCCTCTTTACTACTACATAATGTGATTCTCTAGGTTCAGCTTGAAATCTTGCTACAATTCCAACTAAATGTGCTATATCATGTCTTGTATGAGTCAAGTACTACAATCCTCCAATCATAGATCTATATTTCTTCTATTCAACTACCAGTGTTTCATCTATGCTAGATAATTTATGTCCAATTACCATAGGTGTTCCAACCAGTTTACAGTTCTCCATTCAAAATATTTTCAACAAGTCATCCAGGTACTTTGTCTAACTCACAAAGATACCATCATTGTTCTCTATTATTTTTAATCCCAAAAAGTATTTAATTTCACCAATCATACTCATTTCAAATTTAGTTTTCACTTCATTAGCAAATTTGCCACTAGCTTCATCTTCTCCTCCAAAAATAATGTCATCAACAAAAATAACTATAACCAGCAAACAGTTTTCAATTTCTTTTGTGTAAAGATTGCTATTAGTTGTTCCTTTTGTAAATCCCAACTTTAATAAATACCTGTCCAGTCTTGCATACCAAGTTCTAGGTTCTTTCTTTAGTCCATATAAGGCTTTCTTTAGTTTACATACCATGTCTCCTTCTTGAGTCAAAGGAAAACCTTCAGGCTGCTCAATGTAGACTTCTTCCAACTCTCCATTCAAAAATGCTAACTTCACATCCATCTAATATACTTGGAACTTCTTATAAGTTGCATACGCCAAAAATATTCTTACTACTTCAATTCTTGCTATAGGTGCAAAGTTTTCTTTATAGTCAATTACTTCTTGCTGTGAGTATCCCTTACATACCAATCTTGCTTTACTTCTTACTACTTCTCCTTGTTCATTCATCTTGTTTATGAATACCCATTTAGTTCCAATAACATTCTTGTCTTTATTTCTAGGGACCAATTCCCATGTCTTGTTCTTTTCAATCTGATCTAGCTCTTCTTTCATAGCATTAATCAAACTTTCATCTTCACAATCTTCACTAGTATTTTTGGGTTCAATTTGAGAAATCAAACATAACTGTTCTTGTACCTTATTCTGAGTTTGAACTCCTATTTTAATGCTTCCAATAATTTACTCAATAGGACGATTTCTTGATAAATTTCTATTAGGTGTCACTATCTTAGATCTCACTTAAGGTGTAGGTTCTTCAATGACTTCACTATGGCTTTCATTCAACAAATCACTATCAGTCTCATAAAATAATTCAGTAGTTCCAGTGTTAGGTTTAGGATGAGCTTCTTCATCTAATTCATAATCAAGCATTCTTTCCTAAATTTTGAACTTTTCATGAACTTTAACATTTGCGCTTTCAACAATAGTCTTAGTTCTTTTATTGTAACATCTATAGGCTTTTCTTTTCAAATAATATCCAAGAAATATACCTTTATCAATTCTAGGATCAAACTTTCCAATATCATCTTCTCTCTTTATATAACACTTGCTTCCAAAAATTCTAAAATACTTAACTGAGGGTGCATGTCCAAACCATAATTCATAGGGTGTCTTGTCTGTGTCTACTCTGATTTGTACTCTATTCATTATATACATTGTTGTGTTCACTGCTTCTCTACAAAATATCTTTGCCAAATGATTTTCAAATAACATAGCTCTTGCTGCTTCAGTCACTGATCCCTTTCTTCTTTTTGCAATACCTTTGTTCAAGTGTCCTAAGGGCTGAAAACTATCTCTTAATGCCATTTTCTTCACAAAAGGTGTTAAACTCTCTAGAAATAAATTCTTGACTTTTATCATATCTCAAACATTTAATCTTTATTCCAAATTCATTCTCAACTTTATTCATAATGATCTTAAACTTATCAAATGCTTTAGACTTTTCTTTAAGAAATGCAATCCACATCATTCTTGTAAAATCATCAACAAGAATAATAAAATACCATTCTCCATATAATCCTCTAGTCCTAGTAGGACCGCTCAAATCTGTATGAACAATCTCCAACTTCTCTATAGATGTAAACTTCTTACTGGGAAAAGAACTTCTCTTCTGTTTAGCCATCACACATTCTTTGCAAATCATGTTAGTAGGCTTCATAATTTTAGGAAAATCCCTTACTGCAAGTGTAGTACTTACTTTCATAACGTTGTCAAAGTTTATATGACAAAACCTTCTATGCCATAACCAAATATCATCAATCTTAGTAATAAAACATGTCATCTTAGTAGGATTCAACTAAAATACATTACCTCTGGTTCTAGATCTAGTTCCAATCAGATTTCCAACTTTATCCTTGATCACACAAGTTTTCTCAGTAAACAAAACTTGATATCCCTTATCGACTAATTTTGCAACACTTAAAATATTATGTTTCAATCCATCCAAAAAATAAACATCATCAGTATTAGTCTTTCCATCAAGAGTAATAGATCCTATACCTTTAATCAAGCAAGATGCATTGTTTCCAACTCTAACAACTCTCCATCATAATCGTTAAACTTTATGAACTTTTTCATGTCTCCAGTCCTATGATGTAAACAACCACTATCTATAATCCAATCAGCTTTCTTTTTAACTTTAGAAACTAAAGATTTTTCTTCCTTAACAATAGTGTCAGGATTCTCTTCTTTAATTGCTACAAATCCTATGTCATCATTATTCTCAGTATCACTTTCACTTAGATTTCTCTCTACACTAGTTTCAAGATCTTCATTATTAGCATAATAACATTCCTTAGATTTTCTATGTTTTAAATTGTTTCTATACTTTTTAACTCTCTTATGACACTTAGATGCAAAATGACCATATTCTTGACAAGTCCAACATTTAAAAAATTTCTTACCATCTGGTTCTCTCTTCACAAGAAATGAAATACCATCTTCAATCTTCTTGTCTTCTTCATTTCTAGATCTATTGTTGCTAGAATAATCTTTTCTCACACTAATGCTTCTCGAAAAAGTAGGGAGAACACTAAGAGCACTAAATGTTGTCTCCATTCTAGGCAAGTCCACTGATAACCTTAGGTTCATCTCTGTTTCTTCCAATCTTCCAAGAAGAGTCTATCTTGTAAAGTTTGTTGTACAAGGTATAACTTGTTCAATCATCTGTGTCATCTACTTAAATATAGGAGTCAATGTCCTCAGAATTTTCCATATCACTTCATTCTTTGTTTTTTTTCTTCCACAAGATTTTATGCCTGTAACAATTTATGACATTCTACCAATATAGCTTCTAACAGATTCATCTTCCATCATTCTTATATCTTCAAATGCACATATTCAATTATGTAATCTAACTTTCTTTGCATTTTTATCACCTTCAAAAGTAGAGTGCAAAGCTTTCCAAATTTCATAAGATTTTTTCAAACATTTTACCTGACTGTACTCATTCTCTAGAAGGGCTGTCAAGAGTGCTTCTCTTGCAAGTATGTTACGCATGAATAGATCTCTCTCATCGCCAGTACATGTTTCAAGATTATCCTCTTCAATGATAGTCTTATCATTCTTTGTAATCAACCAATAACCTAGTCCTAATCACAGTAGGTGTGTCTTCATCTTTTCTTTCCAAATGTCAAAATTTACTCCAGCAAACTTAGGGCTTTCTTCTCTAAAATTCACCATGGATCACCTTAAGCTTTTAAACTCCTTTTTCAAGAACTTGTTGCTCTGATACCAATTGTTAGAAAGAAAAGTCCACCAAGATAACTAAGAGGGGGGGGGGGGGGGTGAATCAGTTATCTGATAATTATAAATTTTATTAAATTCAATAGCATTAAACCATGTAATCAATATAATTACCAACCATAGAAAGATATTCATACACAATGACACAAGATATGTTGACTAGGGAACCTCTTAATCAAAGAGTAAACCCCAGTGTGAATGATGCCCACAAAAGATGCACTAATATGAATATTCCTTATGAAAGGATGGACTCTTTTAGGAGTCTTATGAAATACATTTAGTACATATAAATCCCTATTAGGAGATTTTGAATACATGTTAAAAGAGTCTAACCCTGTTAAGACTTATGGAAGACAGAAGGACCCACTGCCCAAATAGCTTCCAGGTAAGATCACTGAACACACTATCCAATTGATCTTTGTATTAATCAATAGAATAATACAAAAATATTAATGATCTCAAAAATATGTTACCTCTTCTCTGACTATGCCAAACCGCACTCACTATTTCACTAGATCTCAATTTCAGATCTTTGTACTTCGCATGTCTTCCTTCACAAATTGGCTTTCACAACTGCATTAGATCTTTTCTTCACTTCATGTGTACATCAAAAAATCCAACCATATTACAACAAGGAAAAACATTCCTTCCTATATACCACACTCAAGTAATTACAAATGACTCAGCATACAATTACAAAATAAAAATTTCCACATGCTACATCAAAATTATACAAAATTGTCGGCTTCCAACTACAATAATTCTTCACTCATGTGACCTCAAAGTTTCCATTGTCATCCATGTCACTAAAAATATTTCTTCAACTTCTCTTTAACTACAAAAAACTAGATTCCATCCCGATTAGGAGATATCATCCGATTTCAACAAACCACTACTCAAGAACACTGCCTGAATACTGCTTCCACCAAAATGCTCACAACTTCCATGAGTAAATGAATTACTATCTATGATCTTAATCATAAAAATAAAACATATCAAAGAGTATATCCTCAATTTTGTATAACTCCAACTGCAATATCCTTTGTGTGCTAATCAAAACACTGTCTGCTTCTCTACAAGTCTCTGGTAAATCATTGTGTTGACATCAATGACAATCATAGTCATGAATGCAACAAAAACTACTATAGAGTGGCTACCAAACATTTAGCATTCATTCCTAACATATTATGATACTCGTTAGAAGATTGTTAACCATGTTAGGAGTTTATTTACAATATATTTAGTATAGTAGACCTGGTCAAGGGTTAGACCCTATTAGGAGTCTTTTACAACTATCCCTATTAGGGGAGAGGATGCACTGTCCAAGAGCTCACTGCTCAAATGGGTGAAGGCGACATCCTTCTTAATAATAAATATACACTATATCTGGATCTTGGTGAACTATGCTCTGACCTATTGTTTGGATCAGTTCCAATGAATATCACAAGTACTTTACTTCATCACATAGACCTTCTTCTGATGGCTCAACACTTCACACACTTTTCTCTGCTCTACTTAATCAACTATGAACCACACTTTAGCAATCACAAATGACTGCCTTTATATATCTTTCCTCCAAATGATATAATCAATTCGACCTATTAGAACCACCTTGAAATCATATTAGATAAACCACAACAAACTCTAATAAATATTCTATCAACTCTACTATGCACGCAACACAATCTGGGACCTGTCCAATAAGATAATTTTAGATGCATACTACACACTATCAGCTCTACCAAAACAACTGGAACTTTCTTTGTAAGCTAAATTAACCCATGCACTCTTAACCAAACATCAATAACTCTCCTTTAAGCTTAAATCCAAGGGTGCATATCCACAGGATAGGTGCAACTACATAACCAATGAAATCTTTCTTGGCTCTTCTGAATAAACATAGGAAACTATTATTGGTGAATGGTGACTGCATAACTTCACTTCTACTCATCAACAGACTATGGGTCCATAACTAAAACATCACTAACATGTCTTCAACATATATCCAAGTGTGCAAGGCTCAATGATAACTGTATAGACAACCATACATAGACCACTACCTATAACTTTGTTAGGAACAATGCTGACACAAGCTGCTATATAACTATCTGTACTAATAGTTAACCTTTGTGCCCATGATATCATTCTGATATCATGTCCATGCTACATATACTAAAATCTTACTACATAAGATTTCCACACATTCTACTTTTCACATGTTGTCATCAATGGAAAACATATAGTCAGTACTAGCCTTCTGGAAAATCTCCAATAGTAGAATTGTATTTCTCAGTCCAGAGCAGAAGCAGAGTTTGTAGTAGTAGCATTAATTTTTTCTACAATTGTGTGGATCAAGAAAATGATAAAGGATTTTTTAATTCAAATTGATTACCCTATTTTTATTCATTGTGACAACACTATCACTATCAATATGTCAAAGAACCTTGTGATGCATGCAAAGAAACAATACATTGAGATAAAATATCACTTCCTAAGAGAGAAAGTTGTAGAAAAAGAAGTAAACTTGGATTATGTGAGCACAAAAGAATAGCTAGAAGACATTTTCACAAAGCCTTTACTGAAGGATACATTTGAGTATCTCAGCGAGAAGTTGAGCTTAAATCCCTTCCTTGGATCTGGTTAGAGTTTGCAATAGTGCATTAGTCCTCAATGATTGATGAATGGTTGACTACTCTACTTCAGGAGTAGTACTCATGCTTATTTTTTTTGGCATCCTTTGCCATTGATGTCAAAGGGGGAGTATATAATCATGAAAAAACAAAATAGTTGATTCATTCTAGAAAGGGGGATATATATTCAGAGCATTCAACAGTAGATGGAGGATTCATCCTTGGGGGAGTTTGTTGAGGAAATGGAGAATGTTATAAAATAATTGTACATTTGGATTGGTGGTGTTTTCCATTCCATATGTTTCCATTAATGTCAAAGGGGGAGATTGTTGGAGATGTACCAGCAGTCAGTGTTGACTATTTTTTTGTTATTAATGATAACATATGGTAAGAAGTGTGTGTGTGAATTTTGTACCTGATCTATAGACACAACACTTCAGTAAAACATTAGAGATTATCTGAAATCAAAATCGTGCAATAAATGAAAAACTAAACTAACCAGGAGATTTACTGCCTTCTAGTAGATGAGAGTATGTATTCTTAGATTATACCAAGACCAGTGACCTTGACAACACCTAAATGAAGGATTTGAATGCAAGATATCTGTGAAGTAATGAATGCAAATTAATCTATATTTTTGGATTTTAGATGCAATAAGATGATAATGAAAACTTGATATGAATCTCTGCTAATATGAAAATTGATATGCTAAAATGATCTAACAATAATATTCTAAATGATATGGATACTATGCAAAAATAATGAAAATCTCACAACAACTTGAATTCTCAAGATCAATTCTTCAGTCTCTAATTCAGCAATGTGAGTGTGCAATTCGTGGATGGATCATAAATGAAGAGCTGAAGCCTTAATTTATAGAAATATAGGGCTTTGAGGTGCATGGAAAAAAGCCATAAATCACTCAAATAACTCAGGTTGATTTTTGAGTTATTTTCAAATAAAGGATAATTAACTCACAAAAACATGAAAAAGCAGAGTTTAACTCAAAATAGAGTTTAGATTTAATTGATAATTTATAGTTGTTTGTTTTTCTAATTGTGCATGTTTTATTTATGAATTGATTTAATAATAAAGTGATTTATTTCCAACTTAACTGATTTTGAAACATAAAGCAATTGATTTATGGGCTAATCAATTATTTTTCAAACTTTTATTCAAAAACAATATTATTAAATATGACAACTTTCTTTTAATTAATTAAATAAGAATTTAATCAATTAATGATAGAAATTTTGATTTATTGTCAAATTTACATAATAATAATTAGGAATAAATATAATTAAATTTAATTAAATAATTAAGTGGAAGTATTAAATCTAATTAATTAAATATTGAGAATATTCAATTAATCAAACTTTAGGATAAATAGGATTTATCGCCAAACAATAATTAAATTAAAGATAATTAGGATAAATAGGAATATTACCAGGAATATTCCTTGGTGCAGAATTTAGGATAATCAATTAGGATTCGATGATGTTCAGATGTACCTTAGGTTAGGACTTTGATGTTGATTTCATTTGATGTGTCGATATAGGAGGTTAATGAACCTATAGCCCATTTTTTGGGTATTACATTGTGCCCCTCTTTGAATTGCTATGCGAAGTGCAGTGGTTCAAAGATAGTCTATGTATGATATTGAAACTGATGTTTGAAATTGATATTGATATGAGACAGAAACTGATTGAATTTGATATGAAGATAATAGGTCCTGAATGACCAAAGATAATGTTAACTATAACAGCAATGAACTAATGATTGTGAAAAAAAGTGTCAAAATGCCTGATTCTGAACCTTATGATTGCAAAGAAGTGAGTGACCAATTCCAGACCCAGGTGTCCTTATATTGAATCACATTGGTATCACATTTGAACCCTTTAGTTTCTGAAGAACTAAGGAAATAACACAATTGAACTGATAGTTACAAAAACTGATACAATTTACAAGATTAAGAGAATACCAGATTGATATGGATCTCGATGAATCTAATATGCCCTGAGTGATGATTGATTTGCCCCAATCGATAAGGTCTTTTGATGAATTAGCAACTAGACATGGTTGTTGTCTTGATTACTAAGGAAAGATAAGATTTCAAATTTAGACTACAGACTTGAATGATGTGCAATACCATGCCCCCTTCGGGATTAAAATTGAAATTTGACAAGAAAAGTCAGCATTATGGGTTAGAAGCATGTTAATTGATTTGAGAAGTGGTTATACACATCTGAGAATGCATTCTGCATCATTTGGAGATCCTGAAGACCAAGTTTGACTAGGTTTGACCATGAGTTGACCATAGTTGACCAAGTTGAAATTTGGATAGTTTGATGTAAGATAATCAGTTAAGTTGAATACTAGATTTTTATGATGACAGAAGGTCGATTATGCAAGCAGTAGACCGTCCTAGGTCTAAAAATTTTAAATCATGATTTTGACATAATAAATGATCTCAGATTTGAATTTTGATCCCAAAAATGGATTCAAAATGTTCAAATTAGCCAGGGGTGCAATTTTTGTAAAAAATGGAGCACTTTTGAAAATTATGTCAAAAGCTATATAAAGGCCGGAAGGGTCATTTTCAATTCATTTCAACCTTTTGACTTTGAAAAACTTTGTGGAGCCCTATGAGCAAAATGGTAGATAGAGTAGCAAAACCAAAGGTACCTATGAGTTTGCATCAATTTGAGCATAGCTGGACACACCAAAGACCCTGGCAATATGGACATCCGGTAAGTGGACCTCTGTGCTTCTCTGTCAATTCCATTTTTGCATGTTTGTAGCATGTTAGGATCATTTTCATATGTTTTTAACTTTTTCAATTTTCATTCCATGAAACTCATATGACCATGTAGCGAGGCTCGTACGACTTTCTGATAGTAGATAGGTTTTCATTTCATGACCCCTAAAGACTCGTACTAGAGGGACCCATGAGTCATATGACATTTCATTAGGTCCCTCATAACTCATACTAGCAGGATTCCAGTGTCATGTGACTATCCTTTGTCATTTGGTTTTATGTGGAAATTCATATGACTTTTGATGCTAGTCTGTATTGTCGTATGGAAAATAGCAAGCTTAAAACTCATATTTCGGTCCAAATTTTGAAATTTCTGATGCTATAGCCTGATGCCTGACCTATTAACCTACCTTTTGAAATACTGAACTACCCCATTTCTATCTGTGTAACCTATTTTGTAACCTAATTACTAAGAGGTGTCCCTATTTTGGTTCTGTGTAGGTCATATGCCTAGAGATGCATGTTCAAATCTCTCATCCTGCCACACAGAGATTGTGCGTTTCACTTCTGAATCTGATGAGGGTGCATCTTGCTGCCTATGGTTTTGAGTACTTGATAGATTTACTTGAGCTTAGGGTAAATCATGGATTATTGACTACATTGATTGAGAGGTTTTTCTCAGAGATCCAGACTTTCCACTTACCTACCGGGGAGATTACCGTTACCCCTGAGGATGTTTATAGGATATTATGGATTCCTTTCCATGCTCCTAGGAGACCAGAGTATGTGAGTTTTGGGAACTCGAGATTGCTTTCTTTTAGATGCATCTTCAGAGATGATACCCAAATGACCTCATCTATTTCCTAGGAGTTGCTTGTATAGAGATATGGACAAATGCACCGATTAGAGTGTATTATTGCTGGTATGATTGGTGGTATCATTATGTCCGATCATCAGTAGAATGGTCTTTTGATGGGCTAGGCACCCATGGTAGGACATTTGATGGCCACTCCCTCTGAGTTGGTGTGGGGCCAGTGCCTCCTTGCCCACATGTTTTAAGAGATGCATGAGATTGTGTATCATGATACTAGATCATTTGCAATGGGAGCCCTAGTATTACAAATATGGGCATGGGAGCACATCCTAGTTGTGAGACTAGTGCATCAGACATAGCGGTAGCCATAGGAGCTGGTTATATATGTTTACACTGGATATGTTACATAGGTGCAGATGGGTCACCCTGAGTATTGGAGGTGATGCCTTGATCACATGACTTTTGTTCACTGGAGACCTTATGTAGGTATTGAGCCATGGCCTGCTGCATGAGAGCAGTTTAGTTACTTCTTTCAGAGCTAGATATTGATAGGCAGATCCTCTACTATCCTTGAGAGGTTCATTATCACTAGAGTATGGTGAAAGTATGGGTTGATATAGGATGCCCCTAAGGATTATGCCACATATGCTCAGATAGCTCAGGAGCTCAGGCTTGGGTGGTCAGCAAGGCTCTTGTATGCCTTGTGCACATAGGAGTATAGTGCTATTGTAGGTAGAGATTGGGAGTAATAACCTTAGGTACTCAATGCAGGTGTCATACATGGTTTCATTTCATGGTTGGTAGACCATCCTATTCAAAATTTTTTAGATCTGATAGATCTGATTCCCTCCATGGAGGAGGCGATGGATGTTACAAGTGTAGCTATGCCACAAGGACCTAGACCAGCACAGGCTCTAGTGATACATCCCACACCACCGAGACCTAGAGTGATGGCTCCTCCTTAGAGGCAATCTGGATAGATTAGGCCCCCTTGTCCCACTACTTCCATAGTAGGGAGATCTACCGGTACACAGAGATAGAGTAGAGAAGAGAGTGGTACATTTGGTGGAGTTTGTTCAGTAGATGAGGTACTTGTAGCTAAGTAGGTGGTAGGTGGTGGTATGGACTTCATAGAGGGGGATACTGGTTTTGATTTAGGTGCTGAGGTCAGACGTTGCAAGGTGTAGAGAGCAGAGACTACAAAGCAGGTTGCCCCTGATATAGATATGCCAGATGTTGATCCAATTATTCCTCTAACCCCATAGGAGACCATTAGATGTCTCAAAGTTTAGGTCAGGGACCTGAAGATATGCAATGCTAGGTGGGAGGAGAGATTCATAGAGGCTGATAGATAGCGCGCTACACTCACTAGAGAGGTAAAACATTTATAGGAAGAGGTGATTCATCAGACCTTTAGATCTACATATTATGTATTAGCTTACTATACTATAGTTCCTTTAGCACAGAGAGTTCCTACGTACTCGCAGTTCATGATGGCATCAGAGGGAGCTAGGGCACTGAGAGCAGAGCCAGTGCTTGATGCACCACCTCCACCTCCACTAGATGGTGAGGATTAGGCTGACATTTGATCGGTCCTTGTGATATATTCTGATATACTATTCTTCTCTTTTTGATATACTATTCTGACATTGATAGCTCACATGAGCTCATTCTTTTGTACATTGTGCCAGTAGTGCACCCCTAACTAGTTCAAGATTTTTGATATATATGAGATTGATATTTTGGTTGTGAATTAATAAGTACTTGTCATGTTTTGATTTATGATGATATCATGTGATGCTAATGCTATGAGTAGAGTAGAATGTATGTATGGATATATGCAATGCAATGATTTCTTTCATATGTATAGATGTTATGCAAATGTATTTGATTATGGAAAGATGTATGTATGAGTTATGCTTATGCACATGGATGAATTGTAATGCAACAGATGATTATGATATGTAAATGCAATGAGACACATGATATGTTTTTCAGGTATTGATGAAGACAAGTACTCAGTCTTATGTCAAATGGGATTATTAACCCAGGAGGATAACTACTTGCAATTTGATTGAAGAGACCTTTGAGTTAGGTTTCAGCTCTTGTTATATTTGAAGAGATATTTGAAGAATTGTTTAAGCATTGAAGTTCGTTTAACAATTATGAGATCATGCAACATGCAAAATGAAAAGAAACATGCAATATGAAATGCAAACCTAAGACCTAGGACCTAGTCACTGATCATGTGTCGGTCATTCTCATCATTGAATTTTTAGGTAACTAGATGAATCAATACAATGCCAACTAGTTATGAAACCATAGACATATGAATATTGATTTGTATGCATAGGAATCAATACAACACCCACTGGTCAAATGACCATGGACATATGAATATTGATTTTGTTTTTAGAATGTCGGATTAGATATAAGCACCAAGGCACAAATGCCAGGATGACCTGAATATCATGTCCATTTTGATATAGAAATTTTTATAAACATCAAAAAATAAACGTCATGATGACCTGAATACACCTTGCATTACAAACACATCAAGTAGTCAAGAGATCATTCAAAATCCAATGTGAATTATCTATAGTGACCCTTTATCATTCATATCCTTAGGTAAGATCGTATTTCACAATAGAAGAAAGAACTCACTAAAAAAAAAAGATATTAGTTAGATCAAACTTCCTTGAATTTTCTGGGTATCAATGGTCAAGGTATGCATGGCCATCCAATTCAAGATAGAGGCTCTTACAGTTGGACACCATTTCAATCCAAAATTTCCAAAGTTGTTAGATTTTCACATACAAGCAGAAACAAAGAAAAGATTATGCCCCTAGTCATCACTCTCTAAATCCTATAAAGGACATCATCAAAGAGCTTGAAGGGACATAATATGCAAAAATCTCAATGCTAATTAGTAAGCATACAAGGAGATAAAAGGATGTAAAAAGCACAGATTATTTTTAGTTTGTGTTTGATTACATTGTGGTAGATGTAAAATCCTTTCTGGAGACAAGATGGACCTGACTGACTCAAATGAAGCTTCAAAGGACTTTGAATGGATATGATACATCTAAGATACATTGGAGACCATAGGATATGACATTGATTGCCCCAAAGTTTTAACATTGATAGGATATAGATGCTTGAGCTAATTGGTGTACAGACTGACTTATTGAAAATAGGAATGCAAAAACAAAACCAGGAGGTATGTACAAACTAACGCAAGACTAAAAGCTAGGAAAGACCAAGATTTCACTGATATATGGAGCATTTTGAAGCAGGTGGTACCTATTTGCCAAGTTTTCACCATCTTGGCAGGGATTCTATTTTTGCTACCAAGGTGCCTGTTTCCAGGTTTTCACCAAGGCACTTTTTCTTTTTCTCATTTTTTTGTATTTTCTTTTTTTTCAATTTTTTTGTACTTCTGATATTTTTTTATTTTTTCGTGAATCATTAAGGCACCTATTTCTAAGTTTTCACCAAGATGTTCATTTTTTCAGGACTTTTTCCAATTTTTAAGATTTTTTTTTCAGGACATTTTTCCATACACTAAATGCCTTAGGCATAGAATTTCTTCAGATGGAGAACGTTGATTGGTTCTCAAAGTTGTTCTCCTTCAATCATTGAGATTTGATAGGCAATAGGAACCAGAGCAAAAAGTAGTAGTGATAAAAAAGGGACCCAACTAGTTGGGTTCAAACTTCCCCTTGTGTTCTCTATGTGATTGATTTTTAGGATTCTCTCTCAAGACTAGATCACCAACCTGAAATTCTCTGTGTCTGACTTTCTTGTTGTAACCTCTAGACATTCTTTTCTGATATACTCTGAGATGATCATATGTTTCTTATTTACACTCATCTAGTAGTTCAAGTTCTTGCAACCTAGACACTTTGTAGTCATCATCAGTTACTAGACCATGCATTCTGATTCTTAGTGATGGGATTTCAACCCCAATAGGTAGTACCACTTCAGACCCATAAACTAAAGTGAAAGGTGTAGCCCCAGTAGGCATTCTAATACTTGTTATGTAGGCCCAAAGAGCTAGATTGATCATGAGATGCCAATCTCTTCCCATTTTATTAACTATATGGTGCAAGATTTTCAATAGATTCTTGTTAGAAGCCTTTGCTTGTCCATTCCCTTGAGGATAGTAGATAGGTGACCAATGTTGTGTAATCTTGAATTTGGAACATAAATCATCTAGATCTTTGTTCTTGAATTGTCCACCATTATCTATGATTATAGAATGTGGGATCCCATATCTGCATATGCTATAGTTCAATATGAACATAGATATTTACTTTCCAGTTGCTTGTGTCAAAGGGACTGCTTCTACCCATTTTGTAAAATAATCTGTAGTTGTGATTATATGGGTATGTCCATTAGAAGAATGAGGATGTATAGCTCCTATAAGATCAAAGGCCCATTGATGAAAAGGCCATTGTGTATTAAAGGGAGTTATATCTCTCACTGGAGCATGAATTAAGTTGCCATGCACTTGGCACTTTTGACAGTTCTTAGCAAACTTAATAGACTCTTTCTCCATTTCAAGCCAATATTACCCAGCCCTAATAAGTTTTTGAGCTAGTGTTAAACCATTTGAGTGTGACCCACAAATACCATCATGGACTTCCTCTAACACATGTTGAGACTCTTCCCATTCTAAACATCTAAGTAGTGTACCATCTAGACCTTGTTTGTAAAGATCATGACCAATGATGACATATCGGAAGGCATTACGGATAAGGTATCTCTTTTCATGGCGGTTGAAGGTATCGGGAATGATTTGGTCTTGGAGATAGGAAAATAGGGTTTTGTATCTAGATGAATCATGACCAACAATAGTGCAAATCATGTGGGTTTCAGGGGAATCATATGTAGGATAAGATAGTGATTCCACTAGGAACTTGTAGTGTAGCTCATGCTCAAGCTGTTGTAATAAAGTAGATAGTATTGACATTGCATTGGCAACCTTGCTCTCTATTCTAGGAATTCACTCAAATGTGATAGATAGGAAATACTTCTTTAGATCATCTACCATTCTCTTGTAAGGAATGATCTTTTCATCTTTAGTTTGGTACACACCATTGACTTGATGAATAAAAAGTTGAGAGTCTCCATGAATGTGTAGCTCTATTACTCTCCATTCAATTGCTATTTTCAAACCATTCAAAAGGGCTTCATATTCTACACTATTATTTGTGCAAGGAAACTTTAATCTGAATGCTTTTGGTATTGAGTAGCCTTGAGGAGTTATGAAAAATATGCCTACTCCTGATCCATTCTATGTATAGGAGCCATCAAAGAACAACTGCCATTCTCTAGAAGAAAGAGTCATTATAGAGGAATCTAGAAATTCCATTTGCATTGATCTATCATCAATCATAGGTGCATCTACTAATTGATCAGCAAGAACCTATCCTTTGATAGCTTTTTGTTCCACATATTCAATGTCAAATACACTTAAGAGTATGACCCATTTAGCTAATCTACCTATGAGGGAAGCTTTGTTTAGTAGGTACTTGAGTGGATCAATCTTAGCTACCAATTGTGTGATATGAGCTAACATGTAGTGTCTTAGTTTCTGTGATGCAAAGATCATAGCTAGACAAGCTTTCTCAATCATGGAATAGTTCTTCTCATATGCAACCAATGTTCTATTGATATAGTATATAGCTCTTTCCTTTTTGTTCTCATCATGTTGTGCTAGCAATGCCCCCAGTGATGTATCTATAGCAGAGACATATAAGATCAAAGGCTTCCTTGGAATGGGAGGCATCAAGATAGGCAAATTTGATAGATACTTCTTGATATGGTTAAAGTTGTTCTCACATTATTCATTCCATGCAAAGGTCACACCTTTATGTAATGTTTTTGTAAAAGGTTGTGATATGTCTGCTAGCTGGAATATGAATCTTCTGATAGATTGAACTCTTCCTTGCAATGTCCTCATTTGACTAATATTCTTTGGAGGTTGCATTTCCATGATAGCCTTTAATTTAGCTAGATCAACTTCAATGCCCTTCTTTGAAACTATGTATCCTAAGAGCTTTCCATAAGTGACACCAAAAGCACACTTATTAGGATTTAGTTTGAGACTAAATTTTTCCATTCTATCTAGTATTTTGCTCAAGTCATTTAGATGTTCAGCTCTAATCAAAGATTTTGCTAAAGTATCATCAACATAATCTTCCATAGTTCTATGCATAATGTCATGAAAAATAGATGCCATAGCTCTTTGATATGTAGCCCTAGCATTTTTAAGCCCAAATGGCATGACATTCCAATAGAAGGTGCCCCATGCACATGTAAAAGCACTTTTCTCTTGATCCTCTGGAGAAATTTTTATTTGATTATATCCATAAAAACCATCCATTAGAGAGTACATCTCAAAGCCCATAGTCATGTCCACTATCATATCAATGTTAGGTAGTGGAAAATCATCCTTAGGGCATGCTCTATTTACATCTCTAAAATCTGTGCACACTCTAATTGATTTATCTAGTTTTGAAATAGGTACAATATTAGAGATCCACTCTACATAGTCAATAACTCAAATGAATCTGGCTTTTAGGAGCTTTTCTAATTTAGCTTTTACCAAGAGTGCAACATGAGGATGCATCTTTCTCAATTTTTGCTTGACGGGTTTGACATTTGGAGCTATAGATAAATGATGCATTATAAGATTAGGATCCAACCCTGGCATATTTGAATATTTCCATGCAAATTTGATCTTCTTTTTTGTTAGTAATGTAGTAAATTTTTGCTTCTCTTCTTTTGATAAGGATTGTGCTACATGGATCAATTGTGGTTCTTCTATTGTTCCCAAGTTGATGGATTGAGTGGGCTCAATTAGAACTGGAGATATGTCTTATAAATGACTCAAAAGGACACCAAATATCTCATCCTTAGGCACCTCAGAGAGGTTTTCACCTTTGGATACATCTTTTATTTTTAGTTTTGTAGGTTCTGAGACTACCACAAAGTGGTTTTCACCCTTAGAACTCCTTTTCTTTTTATTCTTATTCTTATTTTTCTGACTAAAATACTTGATGTTTGACTTCATCATGCTAACACTCAAATCACTGATGGAAGTACTCATAGGCTCAACTGCATTGAGGTAACAAGCAAGTGCATATTCATTTGGGAAGGTATAAATATCATGGCTTAGATTTGTGGAGGTTTAATCAATAAGGTCTGGATATTGGATAGTCAAAGTGGGGAAAGATTGGGAGATAGTGTTTACGGATATGGATCTATCATCATTGGTCCTAACCTGATGCTCAAGTTCAAAAGTGATATTAAAACTTAAGACAGTCAATTCATGAATAGGATCAATATCATTGTGGAAGTCCAATTCAGCCATAGGATGATCAGACTCGATAGGTTCATCATTTCTCTCTAGACTTACATTGGGTTCAAGTGCATATTGGAAAATAACATCAACATGTTTCTTTGTAATAAGCTCATCTTCTTCTGGAATGGCTTCCCATTCATAGTCATCATATTTTCCATCTATGCCTCTAGGAAATCTGAAAACATCAGTAAAGTTAGGATGAATACCCCAAGAAGGGTTACCCTCAGATTTTGATTTGAATTCATACTCATGAGAATCTATCTCAGAATAACTACCACCTTCCTCTTCTTGATTATTTTCAAGATTAGTTGGTTCTTGTGTTGCAAATATCTCTTGATTGATAGTAGGTTCTTATGTTTCTACTACATTAATTCTTTTGATTGGATCATCTTTATTATCAAGAAGGTCTTTGATTTCTTTAGGCAAACACTCATAAGGGATAAGTTCAAACCTATCTAAATCACTATCTGATGGTTTGATTTCTTCCTTCTTAAGAAGAGGTTCCCCTAGTGTGATCTACTCTATGACATGAGAACAATTACCTTTGAGGTGGAAGGGTTTCTTTTTAAAGCCTAAGCTAATAGTATCCTTGTTTTCCCTACCAGTATGTGAAATAGGTGTTATAAGACCTTATCCTCTAACTCCTAGAGGTCCTTTACTTGAATATCCCATCTTAGCTATTAATTTATCTCCTAGACCATATGCCTTAGAAGGGATTTTGGATACTATAGAATCACTAGTTTGGACAACTTGAGATTCGGGTTCATCTTTGTAAAGCCATGCAAGCATAGCTTCATCCTCTTCAAATTCCTACTTGGAGACTTGTTTTGGTACAAAATTCTTTTTATATGCCTCAAGAGTTTCTTTAGAGTCTGGTTTGGATTGTTTTAAAGATTGTCCATAAGACTTAGGTGAGATAGGTAGAGATGTCAAAGATAAGACTGGCTCTATAGTGTATTCTCACATACCATTTTCTTTGATATTGACCTCTTTTGCAATGTCTTCCATTTTAGATGTGGATACTTCTTTTGTTGGCTTAATGAAAGATTCTCTTTTATTAGGCACAAGTTTATCTACACTTTCCTTCAATGTATTGCAAGTGGTGGATATGTCTACTAGAATAGTGACCTCTACTCCTTCATAAAGAAATTTCAAGCATTGGTGGAATGTAGAAGGAATAGCCTTCATCTCATGTATCCATGGTCTCCCTAGAAGAATGTTGTAAGCCAAAGGTAGATCAAGAACCTGACATATAGTATCTCTGATAACTGGACCTGCTCTGATACGTAAGACAATGGTGCCTTTAGAAGATCTTTCTTGTTCATCATAGGCTTTTATAGTTATTTTCTTTCTAGGATCAATAGCCAATTCTGAAAATCCCAATTGTGTGACCAAGTTGTAAGAACAAATATTTAGGCCAGCACCTCCATCTATCAACATGCATTTAACTCTGTGATTTTGGATCAAGACCTCTATATGAAAGGGTTGGTTATGTGGGTGACTCAAGGAGTTGTCATCTTCCTCTGAAAAGGAGATATATTATAGAGATGTAAGATGTCCAACCATAGTCTAGAACCTGTCTAAATCAAGGTCATCAGGAACATTGGATCCAAGCAAAGCTTTGTCTAGAATAGCTCTATGAGCTGGAGATATCCAAAGCAACTCAAACATGGAGATTTTTGCATTAGTGTGTTGGAGTTGTTGAATAATGCTATAAGATGTTGGCCTCATATCTTTGGGATTGGAAGATTTAGAAATAGCCTTCTATTTGGAAGTAGAAGAAAGATTGAAGGGCATCTTAGGGACATTTGATGAATCTGGGATTTGTCTGTTCAGATGTGCCTGAGCTTGTGATCGAGTCACTGCATTAGCTGAAGTATGATCTCTATCTCTTCTCACAATTGTGATGACATTGCAATGCTCAGAGAGACAAGGTTGAACCATATTGATAACAATATTATTTCCAAGGTAAGCATAATTGACCTTTGCCCCCATATTAGGCTAAGAAGATAAAACTTCTTGACCATGACCATGTTTCAGAAATGGTTTTGTGAATGTTGTATGATCATTATTGCTCTTATGATTGTCAATGGTGATATCTCCCTTATCAATCAAATCTTGAATAGTATGCTTCAAGTGTAAGTAGTGATTATTTTTGTGACCTTTACCTCGATGGAAATCATAGAATTCATTCTCTCTCCACCATTTTGGTTTAGGATCAGGATCAGATTGTCAGATCTCAAGAAAAGAGATGATGTTATTAGCTAGCAGAGTTCTTATAGCTGATTCTAAAGATTCTCCAAGCTGATTGAACATTCATTTATTATCACCAGACCACTTTTTATACTCTAGCTTCTTTTGAGATGGTTCAAACACCTTCTGTTCTGAGGCTTTGATTGCTTGGGTGCCAATAGTTAGATTAAAAGCCAGTGCCTTTGATGGGGCATGGATAGTATCAACAACACCATCTATGACAATGCCTTTATTCTTGTTCCAATTTTTGTTCTTGTCTTTAGAACTGGATCCTGATTCGTACTTGTCCTTTTGAAGTGTGATTTCTCCTTTTTTCACAAGTACTTTTTCAATTTTGATTGCATTCTCTACCATTTTATCAAAAGATGTATGATCTTGCATTTGTAGAGGATAGTTGATTTCTGGGATAAGATTGTTGATGAAGATTTCCAGTTTCTCAGTTTCTCGAATAGGCCTAGCATGTAGAGAGAATTTCTTCCTCCATCTTTTGAGAAATGTCAAGAATGGTTCACCTAGATATTGCTTGAGATTACAGATATCAATCATGGTGACTAGATGTTGAATGTTGTAGGAGTATTGCTGATAGAAAAATTTGATCAACTCCTCAAAATTTTTGATAGTAGAAGGCAATCTAGAGAACCAATGAATGGTTTCTCCTCCCAGAGATTGAGGAAAGAGATGCATCAGATAGGTTGGTTCATGCATGAACTCCATAGATTATGTATAGAATTCTCTGACATGATCTTGAGGATCCGAGTGTCCATCATACTTATCATATTTTGGCATGTCCACTCTTTTTGGAAATGGTGGCATGTACAAGTCTTTGTCAAATGGAAAAGGACAAAGGGCCTCCATGGAGAACTCCTTGGGTTCCTTTTCTTTCTCAAGGTTATTAAGTTTGACTTGCATGGCATGCATCTATTTCATCATAGCTATGAGTGGAGTTTCTTCTTGATGTGTAATGATATCTTCAACATTAAATTTGGGAGGAAGTTTAGCTCCTTGATGAGCTAATTGTAAAAAGTATGCTTCTCTATCCTCTTTCAAGAAATGCTTCATCAATCATTTGAAGTTATCATCATTTTGGTATTGAGAAATTTCTTCAGGTGTGGGTTCCTGATATGCACCATGTTGAGATTGAGCTCTTTAAGAGCCAAATTTTTTTCCTGCTTGAGACATGGTGGGAGTTCTACCTAGGATAGATTGATGAGTAGTTTGTTGATTACCTTCGTGAGTTGATTAAGGAGGAATGTAACCAGATTTTAATCAAAAATTGCCAAGACCATCATCTTCATAAAGACCAGAATTGTAGAGTTGCTCAAGATTTGGACCCCTGGTAGTGGTTATAGGTAAGGTATGGGATGCTTCTCTAGATTTCTTGTGAGAGGAAGCTCTAGTTTCTACCATTAACCTTGGGTGAAACAAAAGAATAAGATGAAGACAACTAAAGAATGAATTGATACAAGATGATCAGATGATGCAACCTTGTCAAGGTTTGATTGATTGAAGCATAGATTAGACTTAGATGAGGGATACTATGCCCTGGATGTATGGGTAGATGCCCAAAAGATAGCGGACAAGATATCACAACACTTAGTCATTTTTGAAGATTGATTGAAGATTGACAGTTATGACAAGGTTTTGACACAAGATGATAAAGACTCAAAGTGATTACATAGAAGGCTAAATTGGATTCCAAAGGCCACTTTAGGAAAATGATTGGATTCTTAGTAGCTTGCTACTCTGTTCCTGACATAGTGATTTTCTTGATAGACTCTGGAAATAGGTTGGAAAAGTTAGATATCTAGCAATCTTGACAACTTTCTGGCAAGTTTTCAAAACTTCTCAAATGACTTTCTGTAGGTTTGTACAATAGTGGGTATAGCATGAAACAACAAATGAAAAGCTCATACAACAGTTGACAATAGGAAAGTTGACTTTTGAAAATGACTGGCAGAAACGCTTGTACGACAATATACTAGTTACCATACGATAATCAGGGGGTAATGAAATGACTCTTGACCAACACTCGTACAATTTTTACTCCAGAAAGGAATTTCACTTCAATTTTTGCAAATTTTTGGGTTTTCAGTTTTAGATTGTTTGCAAATTTTAATGTCCAGATTTTGAGGATTGTAACAAATTTGTTCATTTTCAGTAACCAGATACATAAGCAAGCATGCAAAATAGCAAGCAAGTGATTTCAAGCATGTCTAAAAATAATGAACAAGGGAAAAAGCAACCTTGCACATGAACAATCAAGTGACTTAATTGTACTAATCCTTAGTAGTGCTAATTATGTATGTTCCAAAAACTTTTTCAGTAATGCACATATTCCTAGAAAATGAAAATGTGGCCTCACTAGGGTTTTTAGTAATGGTTTGACTCTGCAACATTTATGATCCAAGAGGGTGAAATCCAATCTAGGCACGTTGGGGTTTTGACATAGTCTGAGAACTTAATCTTTAGGATTTTCTAGGGAGATCTGACAGCCCAACAAGAGACCACACCTATGGAGATTTCTTCCAATAGGACATTTATATAGTGGTTGTCACTACCACAGTGAAAATGGCTATTACCACTTGAGGTTCTGTCAATGTGGTTGACCCAATTAAGACAATGTCCACTATGGTTAACCCTCTCTAAAGGTGACTCACAAAATATACCACATGAGGACTAGATTAGATTCAAGGATTTAGGTTTCTAGTACTATCCAAAAAGGAAGTAGAGCATAATCCCCTAGCCTCTTCACTTCACCAAAAAAAAGTAGACAAATAAATCCAACGCGCTAAGACTAAGATTATCTCACAAGATCTATGACATCAACCCCTTCTGATCTATCAACCTCTCTGGAGAGAGAATGCATCGATCAAAAGTTGAAGACACACAGATCTAGTAGAATGTGAGACTCCCTCAGTATCCTCCCTACCTACAAGGGTTCCTTCATTGAGAAAAGTTTCACTGGAAACTCACTCTCTCAAGAGCCACGAATAGTATTCATAGGGCCTATTTACTATGTGTAACAAAGATGCTGAAAGCAAATCTATGTTCATTTTTAGAGCCCAAATTAAATGTGTGATATGAAAGCAATAAAGGTCACACAAGCTTGACATGCAAGAGTTCTTTTTAATCCAAATTGAAATATTATCAGCTGAAAAGATTACCTTAATTCCTTGCAATGTGCTTAGTATATTCTTACCTATTTTTAGCAATTCTTGCACTTTTTCCAATCAAAAACTAGTGAAAATCAATCAAAAACAAAGAATTTCAATTGTTAGGGTTAGCTATTAGTTGAAATTTGAAAACTAAATCTAACAAACTAACTGAAAAAGAGAAATGACAATTGAACCTTGGCACTGAAACTTGTACTATAGTGGGTTACCTCCTAGACAACAATCTAGAAGCTTGTATGACAATGGGTGTCAGATCATATGACAATTGAGCTTCCAGATGACAGTGGGTCTCATCTTGTGTGATCCTTGATAAAATCAACTATCATATGATAGTGGGTATCTCTTGGTATGAGTTTCTGAGAAAACTCGTATGAAAATTGTATGGACAGAGAATAAAAATCATAGCTTGGAAAATAAAAAGACAAGAAAATGATAAGAATTGATAAAATTTGAAGGGAAACCTGTTTCAGGGCCCCACGGTGGGCGCCACAAATGTGTGTGTGAATTTTGTACCTGATCTATAGACACAACACTTTAGTAAAACATTAGAGGTTAGCTGAAATCAAAATCATGCAATAAATGAAAAACTAAACTAACCAGGTGATTTACTTCCTTCTAGTAAATGTGAGTATGTATTCTCAGATTATATCGAGACTAGTGACCTTGATGACACCTAAATGAAGGATTTGAATCCAAGATAGCAATGAAGTAATGAATGCAAATTAATCTATATTTTTGGATTTTAGATGCAATAAGATGATAATGAAAAATTGATATGAATCTATGCTAATATGAAAATTGATATGCTAAAATGATCTAACAATAATATTCTAAATGATATGGATACTATGATAAAATAATGAAAATCTCACAACAACTCGAATTCTCAAGATCAATTCTTTAGTCTCTAATTCAGCAACATGAGTGTGTAATTAGTGGATGGATCATAAATGAAGAGTTGAATCCTTAATTTATAGAAATATAGGGCTTTGAGGTGCATGAAAAAAAGCCATAAATCACTAAAATAACTTAGGTTGATTTTTGAGTTATTTTTAAATAAAGGATAATTAACTCACAAAAACATGCAAAAGTAGAGTTTAACTCAAAATAGAGTTTAGATTTAATTGATAATTGATAGTTGTCTGCTTTTCTGATTGTGCATGTTTTATTTATGAATTAATTTAATAATAAAGTTATTTATTTCCAACTTAATTGATTTTGAAACATAAAACAATTGATTTATGGGTTAATCAATTATTTTTCAAACTTTTATTCAAAAACAATATTATTAAATATGACAACTTGCTTTTAATTTATTAAATAAGAATTTAATCAATTAATGATAGAAATTTTGATTTATTGTCAAATTTAAATAATAAGAATTAGGAATAAATATAATTAAATTCAATTAAATAATTAAGTGGCAGTATTAAATCTAATTAATTAAATATTGAGAATATTCAATTAATCAAACTTTAGGATAAATAGGATTTATCGCCAAATAATTATTAAATTAAAGATAATTAGGATAAATAGGAATATTATGAAGAATATTCCCTGATGCAGAATTTAGGATAATCAATTAGGATTCGATGATGTTCAGATGTGCCTTAGGTTAGGACTTCAATGTTGATTTCATTCGATGTGTCGATATAGGAGGTTAATGAACCTATAGCCCATTTTTGGGGTATTACAAGAAGCATGCATTGAAGTCTTATGTAGAGAGCCTTGAGAATATGTTTCTTACATATTTTATCAGCATGATATCATAGATGCAAAGGTTGATTCTGAGTATAGATAGTTGTGTAGTTGTTTGTATCAGTAATGTTCCTAATAGTGTTACAGGTAGAGCTTTGTATGTGATTTTTAGTATGGTTATGATCGAGCCTTGCACATTTATATTTGTGTCGTACACATGTTTATGATGCTATGTTCATGGACATAGAGTCAATTGTGTAGTTGAAGTTGAGTAATGATGTTTATATTTGTCAATAATACTTTCTTGAGATTATCTAATGGAGCTTACAGTATTTTTATTGTTTTAGAAGTTGTGCCTATCATTTTGATATGCATGTTTGGTTTCATGTTTGGTGATGCATTAAGAATGTTTGGTTAAGATTTCATAATGTATTTCAGCATAAGAATAAAGTTTCAGTTAATTTGGTGGAGCGGATTGTGTGAAGTGACGTGTCTACTCATATTGAGTTGTGCAGTCCTATTTGTGTTGCGTGCTTGGTTTAGCCATTGGACATGTTATTGAGGAGTTATATTGTTTCTCTATTATGATTTCAAGGAAGTTCTAACATGCTATCTTGATTATATCATTTGGAGAAAGGTACTTATAGCCATACAATTATGATTGCTAAGTGTGATTGTGATAGCAGAGCAGAAGATGTGAATGTACTAAGACAATAAATCATCAATTGAAGATCTATATGAAGAAGAAGAGAGTATAAGCTATTCATTGGAACTAATCAAGATAGTATGTCTACATTCTAGTTCACCAAGATCCAGATGTTGGCATTAAGCAGAATTGCCACTAGTGACAACACTTATTTGCATTCTGGATATAAACCGAGCAGACAGTGCAAACCGAGCAGACAGTACAAACCGAGAAGACAGTGCAAACCGAGCAGACAAGTGCAAACCGAGCAGACAGTGCAAATCGAGCAGACAGTGCAAACCGAGCAAACAGTGGAAACCGAGAAAGTTAGTACAAACCGATCAGGACAATGAAAACTGAGTAACATTTTGTCTACCAAGTCACCAGTACTTACCGAGTTCAAAACCTACCGAGTGATCAGTATGAACCGTGCCTTCACTTCTACCGAGTGCATGACGATGCCGAGTAATGCAGTGGACGCCGAGTATCAGAAAGTCACCGAGTCAGTTTGAAGGAACCGAGTAACCATATTTGGGCCGACTTAGTAGCACTTATGTTTATTTGTCAAGCCGACTGTGTAATTGTAATTGTAATTAATTGTTTAAGACCTGTATATAAGCAATGTTGTAAAAAGATGAAATGCATCAAGGAGAATAAATGTGAAAGAAAAAGAAAGGCAGAAATAAGCGAATTGCAGAAGGCTTCAGAAGTATAAGGTACAGCAAAGACAAATTCATCACAGAAGGTGATCAATACATCAGAGAATCTCAATCAGCAATCCAGTTGCAAAGCAGAGATCTACTGTTTCATTCTAACAGGTGAATCAGTACTAAATCCTTTAACCGGGTAGACTTAACAGTCTTTGTATAAATCTCTTTACCGAGTGCATACTTCACTGTATGTTTGTA
The DNA here is from genome assembly GCA_027943335.1 of Chamaecyparis obtusa. Lineage (NCBI taxonomy): Eukaryota > Viridiplantae > Streptophyta > Pinopsida > Cupressales > Cupressaceae > Chamaecyparis > Chamaecyparis obtusa. The sequence goes on along the minus strand of BSBK01002437.1, from coordinate 282,102 downwards.
AATCCTTTAACAGGGTGGATTTAGCAATCCTTATTGCTCCTAACAGGGCAGATCATCAGAAGTGATCAAATTGTAAGCCTTAACCGGCCAACTTTATTCTGCAGTATTAAAGCTTTGTGGGTTTCATCCCCACCCCAGTTTTACTTTCTTTTGGAAGGTTTCTGGGTAACCAAATCTATGTGTCATTATTGTGAATGCTTTCAAGTTTCATGCTTTCTGTATGCAAAGGTTAAAAGGTAAAATACATGTTAAAATTAGAAGAAAATTTGGAGTTACTGATTCACCCCTCCCCTCTCAGTAACTTGGTTAATTCCTGAATATTTCCAACAATTGGTATCAGAGCTGCATTGGTTCTCAAGACAAAGCTTAACTAGCTTGAGCAAAGATCCAGGACTATGGAGGTATTCAAACTGAACAAGGTGATTGAAAATGAAAAGCTAGATCTAGAAATGGCCATAGCTAAACTCAAAGAAGCAAAAGAACATCTTTCCCAATCCCTAAGGAGAAGGAAGGAGCTTGCAAATCAGATGAATGATCAGAATTACATTGAAGAAAAGATTGAAGATCTTCTTCCCTCAAATAACTCAGATGAAGCAAACAATGCTATCAAAGAACTTCTAGAAAAGAATGGGTCTCTGCAGGAAGAAGTGAGAAAATTGAAAAGAGAACAAGAACTACACTCTACAAGATTCTGTGAGATCTTGGAACAAAGAAACAAGTTGAAAGATGAATTAGATGGAAGAAACATTGAAGTCCAAAACAAAACCCTTCAGCTAGAAAATCTAATTGATCAGATCTCTCATACAAATGAAGAAATTCTAAATCTAAGTTCAGAAATAGAAAACACAAGAGAAGAACTAAGATCTGAAAAGGAAACCAATCTAAGATTGATGGATGACCTAAACACTGAAAAACAAATCAATGAAGGAATGTTGAAAAGTCAAGAAGACTTGAATCAGCTGTATGAACAAAATCTTCATAGGCAAAAAGGAAAAGCAGGACTTGGATAAAAAGAAGAAGGCGAATCCTCTAAGCAAGGTACTCAAAGAAATCAAAAACCTACTTGTAATCATTGTGGTAAAAAAGGACATACTTCAAATAAATGTTGGAACAATGAAAAAGCAGAATTCAATGGAAAATGTTATAGCTGCAATCAACCCGGTCATAAAGCAAATGAATGCAGGGAAAATCCTAGATTCAGAGGTAATTGTCACAAGTGCAACAAACAAGGTCACAAGGCATCCGAGTGCAGATCCAAGACATTTAATCCAGAAGAACAAATTGTGAAAGCAATGTTTGGATGGGACTACAACACCTGGTGTAGATGTCATTACTGTGGAGAATATGGACACATTGGCATGAATTGCATAAAACATCATCTAAGGAAAAGAGATACTACCATAAGATGTTTCAAATGCACTAAACTTGGTCACATAGCCAGAAACTGCATGAATGCTAGTGAAATTGAAGAAGGAAAGAAGAATGAAGCAACTAAGGTCAGGAAACAGGTGAGACAAAAATGGATTCCTAAAGCTACCGAGCAATCCAGTCCAAGTAATGGAATGGATGGCTCTACCGACTCAAACTAAATTTCCAAGGAAGCACTGGAACTGTACTCTCATAGATCAATCTCAAGCAGTTCCAGAACTGAAATTAAAAGAAAAGTCTAAATTAGCATGCAAGATGCAGTGAGATCACAGGGAGGTCGGTATAGTCTTCACCGAGCAAGGTCGGTATAGTCTTCACCGAGCAAGGTCGGTACCTATCTTTACCGAGCGAGGTCGGAGCATTATGAATTCTCGAGTTCACCAAGTTGCGAAGTCTTTTCCGAGCAATTAATTCTTGGTGGGTGACAGTCTGTCAGAATTCCTACCCTAATTTGAAATGAGCATTAATGACAGAATTATAAACAAAAAGCAAGTAATCGAACTCATTCTTCACCGTGAATCTTTAGCACTTTGAGAGCAGAAAACTTCAAGGGCAACCCGGCGATTTAATACTTTTGCGAAAGGATTTTTTTGTGAGCTACCATGGCATCATCCAGCACTTCAGTGAAGAAAGGATCAGATATGTTAGTCCAAGGGGAGTGGAAAGCACCAGAATTTAAGATCGTGCCCGCAATTGCAGCAGCCCTAGATCCGAACGGAGCTCAATCTCAGATTCCTCCTAAGGTACTGCTTATCAACGATATCCGTAATCATTTTAACTGTTCAATTCAAGAAATGGGAAACCTAGAACTAGACATTGTGCGTGAGGAACTATGTGTGGATGGTATTTTGAAACCCGAGCACAAACATCTGGAAGATAAGGGTTTAGTTCACATTGCACATCTTCCTCGAAACTTTCGAGAGAAATGGGTTAGGTACATTCTCAGCCAAGTACATGATGGCAAGATTTGGCTTGAGCAACCTATTGAGATCACAAAGAAAATGATTCAACAAATCACCGGTCTTCCCATGTTGAACAAAGCTAAAACTACCAAAACCCTAGGTCGGACAGAACTAGAGAAGAAAACCCTAGCCGAGTGGGATGGTAGAGGCATGAAAGTTAGCAGCATTACCGACGCCGAACTGAAGTTTGGTACACATATCATTGCCCACAAGATTTACAGTTCTAGTCGACAGAACAGTGTCTCTTGTGAAGCTGTTGACCTAGCATACAAAGTGGTCAAAAACAACTTGACATTTGACCTAGCAGACTTATTGTTGAAACAGTTCAACAAGAACATGGAAAGCATCAAAACTTCCAAAAACAATCCATGTAAGTTTGGATCCTTGTTAGTCTGTTTATTCTTCTATGTTCAGAAATTCTTCCCTTCTAAAGGAAAAGTTGTATGGAGAAAAGATGTGCCAGTACTTTATGAAATAAATGAATACATTGCAGAAATGGGTGAAAACTTTGAAAGCATCATGGATAATTATTTTGAGTCTTTCAAAGAGAAAATGAATGACAAATTCCGGATTCCACAGAAGTTGGTGGAAGATTACAAAGATGACATCTCTTTTATGGTAGATTGTGATAATGTGTATATTCAAGCAGTTAAACCGAGAACTGTATATGTAAAACCTCTTCCTTATGAGGTAAATATTGATGAAACCAAGAATATCATTGAAGCTCTTCTAAATCAGCCTGTCAATCCCAAAGCTCCATATTTTGGAACATATGATGAAGCTAAGGTGAGAATTGAACTAAGCATAAAGCTTCCACAGGCGGTAAACAAAGGAAAGAAGAGGATAGCCAAAATGCAAATGATAACCGAGGACAAAGAAGAAATAGATGAAAAAGAAGAGGAAAAGGTTGAGAAAATAGAGGAACCAGAACCTGCAAAGAAGAAAGGAAAAGTTTTCATCACTAAGGCATCTGTGCCTCCCACTGCTGTGTTTACAAGGAGAAATACAAGAGGCAAGGCAGAAAAGGCAGATAAAGACATAGTATTCAAAAGGCCTCCTCTACCCTTCAAGAAAAGCTCAAACTTTTTAGAGATGGATCAGGATCTAGAGTAAGTAACATAAAATCCTTGAAATATGAAACCAGATCGGAAGCAGAACAGAAGGAAATAGAAGATGCTGTTGTTGAGAAGATGGGATAGTGGAAATACTCTCCTGAAGAAATTACCCCACAGATTCCAGCAGTTCTATTGAATCCAATAAGAATGAGATGGAGCAATGCAAGGCAAACTATGATAGACATATTTGATCAAAACCTGAGACAGTTGATGCCGAGCTTGAAAAATGATGAAGTAAAGAAGGCACTAAAAGAAAATGAAAATAAGATGACATTGAAGTTCAATACTTGTTTGATTTTGATCAACAATATTGAATCGGTTGTGAAGGCTGCAAAAGCCACATGGAAGAACATATACCACCTTCACCAACCGAGCATTGAAACTGTAATAATAAAAGATATTGAAGATGACAGCGATGAACAAGAAGAAGACACCGAGGTAGATGATACTGTAAGGATAGCAGCAGAAGTCATTGCATCCCTTCCTACCTCTCCAGTGAAAATCTCTACATCCAGCCCAGAGACACCTTCAAGCATGGTTGTGACAACTTCCACATTTGTCCAATCATCCCTAGCAACATCAGAGGCAGCTACCATTTCTTCTACCGAGCTGCAGTCTCCTGTACCAGTAAGTTTTCCAGCTTTTGAATCTTCAAGTATAAATATTTTAAGTTCTCCAGTAGAAAGTATACCAGTGTCAATAGCCAGCCCTACTTTATCTACTGTCACTACTACAAGAGCATTTAGTACAGATAAGCCTAAGGCTCTACCGAGTATAAATTTTTTGGGTAAAAATATAGTTGAGGATATAGACCTAGATGAAGAGATAGAGATTCCTACATTAGATTTTGCAAATCTCTCAGCAGACCAGATGCAGAACATAGGTGAGATCCTCCAAAGGAAAGCAAAACAAAAGAAGCTTAAAGAGGAGAGAGACAAGGAGTATCAAATCATCAAGGATGCTAAGGACATCTTGTCTGATGCATTAGGCATTAAAGTAGACTCCTCCCAGCATGTTTTGTTACAATTAGCAGAAGCAGTTGAGAAATACAATGAGGACTGATCCGGGACAGAAAAGTTAGTTGAAAGAGCCGAGAAGAGATTCAACAATAAAGTGCTTGAGCACATTGCTCAGCACATAGCTATTAACCAAGTGGAATTGTCTTCAGTTTTGTCTAACATAGAGTCTATTTATTCGAATGCTACCTCTCTTTTGGCCAGACTATGCAATTTTGTCGAGTTCACAAAGGATGTTAAAAATAAAATGAATAAAATGGATGAGGATATGAAGATTAGCATACAGAAGCTGCAATTTGAACCAAGTTCAAGCTCTTCTCATCACATGACAATTTCACACCTATCTAATATGCAGTCTGCTCTACTGAAAGAAGACTCAAGGATCCGGTCCACACTACTAGACATCCAACACATGATCCTTCCCATCATGAATACAATGTATAAGCACATTGAACAATCCAAAACATTGATTCATGACAATCAGTTCTCTATAGCAGATCACATGATTGAACTCTCTGCAAAAGTCCAAATTGCTATACAAACATGTAAGATTCTGCAAGAAAGTTGGGACAGAACCCTGGCACTAATAATGAAGGTACATTCTGATTTCTTATCAAATTTTGGATTCTCTCTGTAAATAACTTGTATATGCACCTTTGGCATTATCGTCAAAAAGGGGGAGATATGTATAGAAGGAGAGATATGTATACTGTATAGATTTGTATAAGAAACAGTTAGCACATTGAAAGGGGGAGACAATGTATAAAGCCCTATAACAAAGACAAATTTTGAAAAATCAAAATAAAACTCAGCATGATTCGGTGTATATAAATTTTGGCCAATAAGTGTTTTTGTCACTAATGCCAAAGGGGGAGATTGTTGGCATTAAGAAGAATTGCCACTAGTGACAACACTTATTTGCATTCTGGATATAAACCGAGTAGACAGTGCAAACCAAGCAGACAGTGCAAACCGAGCAGACATTGCAAACCGAGCAGACAGTGCAAACCGAGTAGACAAGTGCAAACCGAGCAGACAGTGCAAACCGAGCAGACAGTGCAAACCGAGCAGACAGTGCAAACCGAGCAAACAGTGGAAACCGAGCAAGTTAGTACAAACCGATCAGGACAATGAAAACCGAGTAACATTTTGTCTACCGAGTCACCAGTACTTACCGAGTTCAAAACCTACCGAGTGATCAGTATGAACCGTGCCTTCACTTCTACCGAGTTCATGACGATGCCGAGTAATGCAGTGGATGCCGAGTATCAGAATGTCACCGAGTCAGTTTGAAGGAACCGAGTAACCATATTTGGGCCGACTTAGTAGCACTTATGTTTATTTGTCAAGCCGACTGTGTAATTGTAATTGTAATTAATTGTTTAAGACCTGTATATAAGCAATGTTGTAAAAAGATGAAATGCATCAAGGAGAATAAATGTGAAAGAAAAAGAAAGGTAGAAATAAGCGAATTGCAGAAGGCTTCAGAAGTATAAGGTACAGCAAAGACAAATTCATCACAGAAGGTGATCAATACATCAGAGAATCTCAATTAGCAATCCAGTTGCAAAGCAGAGATCTACTATTTCATTCTAACAGGTGAATCAGTACTAAATCCTTTAACTGGGTAGACTTAATAGTCTTTGTATAAATCTCTTTACCGAGTGCATACTTCACTGTATGTTTGTAAATCCTTTAACAGGGTGGATTTAGCAATCCTTATTGCTCCTAACAGGGCAGATCATCAGAAGTGATCAAATTGTAAGCCTTAACCGGCCAACTTTATTCTGCAGTATTAAAGCTTTGTGGGTTTCATCCCCACCCCAGTTTTACTTTCTTTTGGAAGGTTTCTGGGTAACCAAATCTATGTGTCATTATTGTGAATGCTTTCAAGTTTCATGCTTTCTGTATGCAAAGGTTAAAAGGTAAAATACATGTTAAAATTAGAAGAAAATTTGGAGTTACTGATTCACCCCTCCCCTCTCAGTAACTTGGTTAATTCCTGAATATTTCCAACACCAGATATAGTGTGTATCTATTATGCAGAAGGTTGAAGCCTTCACCATTTGAGTAGTGTGCTCCAGATAGTATGTCCTCACCTTTAACAAGGTTAATTATAAAAGAATCCTAACAGGGTCTTCCCTTTGACTAGGTCACTATAATTCATGCATTGTAAAGATCAACTCCTAACAAGGTTGTAAGATCTTCTAACAAGGATCATTATACTCTAGTGTAGTTTATAGTGGGTGCTAATTCCCACCAAGGTTTTAACCTATTTGGGTTTTTCCGTAACCAAAATTATGGTGTTGCATTAAGTGTTATCTTATTATGTATGTGCTTAATGTTATTATTTACTTAATTGGATAAAGAATTGAATCTTGTAGATAATTGATTCAACCCCCCCCCTCTCAATTATCTCTTGGGACTATTCCTAAAAAATTCATCATCAATGTTTCCATTAGCTCCTCTAATTGCATTCACCGCCTCATTAATTCTACCACAATATTGAGGAATATTTTCACCTTCTTGCATTTTCATTTCATCAAACTTATCTCTCAAAATTTCAGATTTTGGCTCTCAGTACATTTGTATCTCCACCATAGATAGTTTCAAGAGTGTCCCACATTTTCTTTGCATTAGTACAATCCTTGATGTCTTCAAATTTAGGATAGCTTTGAGCAGATGCAATCTACAATATTGCTTGATTGTGTTCTTGTTTTTATTTCATCTCCTCAATAGTCAAAGGTGAAGTAGGTATAACATAGTCATTTTCAAAATAGTACTTTGCTAAATCACCAATAATCTAGGTGTAATTTCATCAAACTCTACCATGGAGGGAATCTCTGTTTGTTCAGCTTCAGTACCTCCTTTTTGTACATCTTGATCATTAGCTTCAAGTACCTTTGAAATTTTCTCTGTAAGCACCAAAAGCTCTCATACCAATTGTTAGAATGATTTTAGAAAAACTGAGAGGTGGGGTAAATCAGTTATCCTTAGGTCCAGATGTACCAATTGAACTTTCTAGTACTTCAACAAACTTGGATCTTATCAACAATTCAACTCGGTCTCTATAGCATATATCAGAAACATATAACATGTAGCCCACTATCCAAAAGCAATTAACTTGTAGAATATAAAGCTTTAATCAACATTCACATTAAAATCATTCACACAAGTAGAACACTAGGATTTATAGTGGAAACCCAATTTGGTAAAAACCACTTTGTAACATGCTACTGATTTTCACTCTTCTAAAGTGAGCTCTATGAAAAGCCAACCCGGTTAAAGGTTTACATACACATTGTTAGGTGTGACCATGTTAAAGGATTTAAAACACTTCGTCAAAAGTGGCCTAGTTAGATGATTTAAGAACATTCCATTAGAATGTCACCTTTCTTAAAGGATTTATACAATGACGGTTAGGCCAACCTTGATTAAAGGATTTAGACTAATACAATGGTTAGAAAGTAACTGCAGGTTCTGATTTGAAAAACATATAACTAACTTTGCAAATACAGATCCACTTCACACATATGTTGATTTACCAATTGGCCTTCATTTCCATCTCCATCTTTGATTTTCTTAGTATTCATTTCAAGCAATAACAACTCTATTTAGCTCCTTCACAATTTCACCTTCAACCTTTTGCTTAGACTTATCAGTTAATAACATCAACCTCTTCTCCTCTCTCTTTGTAACCTCAAAGTTAGAAGTATCTTGTACCTCCTTGATCATGTAGATCAATATTTTTTTTCTTCATCTCCTCCATAGATCTTAGGTTTAGGTCAGATTCATCGAATCCTTCCATCATTATGTTTGCCATCTTTTCCTTCTAGGTACATCTCCAAAATTCTCTTTGAATTCAAAATAAAATGATTTACCATGCATTAAATTCTCCATACAATTCATTAATAATGTCAACACATTTTATATATCCCAAGAATTCAACTATGTTGAATGGGATCCTCAATTCTTTCTCCAAATGTAAATTACTGACACTCGGTCAATACTGTGTTCATCTCCTCAGACATTATAGTGTATCCCAGTCATCACCAAAAAATGTCTTCCTTAGCAAACATTGTCTTTTCTTGGTAATTTCCTATCACTTAGAAATTACTGATGTTTGGTCAACACTAGATTTACTCAGCATATACTGGCACTCAATCGACACTAACATCACTCGGCATAAACTAGATTTCTTCACTTTTGCTCGGTTAAGCCTACATTTCCAGTATTTCTTCTTACTTAATAAACAACACATTACCTCATTAATGTGCCAACTAATAAAGTACACATAGAATTATCACATAGCTCAACCTTTCCTTAGGTCCTCTTGTTATATCCTCTTTTCAAATCCTCTTCATCAATCAAAAGATATGGTACTATCCTAGAGAGCAACTGTCTTACCAGTTAAGGCTTGCATCAATGGCAATATAACAATTGTTTCAATTGTATTTTCCAATAGATATAAGTTGAATGAGTTAAGAAGAAGAAGAAGCAAGATTTTATGAAGATGAATAACTTAATTGGGCAACTGATACAGATCAAACAATGTTAAGGTTGTGATGATATAATTATTTTCTACCTAGCATATGACTATATCAAGCTGGTAAAGTATGGTAAAGAAGATTAGTCAAGTAGGTAAGAAAAATAATTTTGGCTACTGAGCAAAAAATTTCATTCCATAAAGAGAAAAAGGTAATTCGGTAAAAGAAGGAAAGTTTTGGTAAAGGAAAAGGAAAAGGAACGCAAGACATTGAGCAAAAAAGTTTTAGACATTGAGTGAAATTAACTGAAATTTAGAGGTATTTACTTAGAAAGGAACATAAATTAAATACAAGGATCAGAATGACATCTAATGATTAGCTATGATGATTTGGAAGACCATGATGATAAGAGAAAGATAGTTAAGAGATCTACGATTAGGAAAATTTAAGATAATGATCTATGGCTAAGATATGAATGGTTAAAAAGAGAACGAACAAGTTTCAAGAAAGTTCAAGTTCCTAGGTGATGAGAAAATGTTTTACCAAGATCTAGATTCAATGTAAAATGAATTGGAAAATTGAGATTAATCAAAGGAAATTGTAATAGAGGATATTAATTGGAAAAATATGTCTATATAAAGGATGGATTTGTATGAACAAACGCCTAGAAAATTGAAGAGTTGATAAGCCACAGACTGATGCGGTGAACAAGGAAAAGATCAATTATGAGTCAAAAAGTAGAATTTGATGAAGTGTTGAAGCCAGTGGAATGTGAAGGATTGAAGTGAAGATAGAAGAGAAAACAAAAGGATCTAGTTATCCAAAGATAGTTGTGAATTTATAGTTCAAACTATTTAATATTTCTTATTAACATTTGTAGAAGATAAATCTCTTAACTGAGTGGACTTAACCGTCTTATTATAAAATCCTTGAAAAAGGTAACATTCTAAAGAGTGTTTGAAGCCCTTTAACCAGGCCACTCCTAATAGGGTGAAGATCCTAGCAGATCTGAGACAAATCCCACCAGGTCACACCTAGAAGTGTGTATTGTAATCTTTAATAGGATTGGCTCTTAATTGAGTGTACTTCAAAAGTGTATTTTCCTTAGTGGGTGAAAATTCCCACAATGGTTTTTCTTAAAGCTAGGTTTCCATGTTAAATAATGGTGGTATATGTGATGAATGATTTATGTGATTGATTTGGTGATTGTTAAAGTTGATTTTTTATTGTCGGTAAATAGTGAATTGTGTTTAACCGAGTTAATCGGAGAAAGTTTTTTAAGGTATAGAGAATCAAGGATTACTAATCCACCCCCCTCTCTGTAATCCAACACTTAACTAGGTTATGTATATTTGTCCAAAGATACTTGTGGGTTGCATCTCCACCATGGTTTTTCCCTTAATAGGGTTTCCACGCAAAAAATCATGGTGTCATGAGTTTGTGGATATTTTATTTGTGTTATTTGTTTACTTTTCATTTTGATTAGCTTATGGTTGTGAAATTAGATAAGTCAAGTTAAAAATCAATGAACATTAATTCAACCCCCCCCACCCCTCCTCTCAGTATTCCTTAATACCAACAATATCAACTAGAAGGAGATACAAATATATGCTTATTATCATAGTTTAATGATAGTCATGTCTAGAACCAAAGGATGTGTCACAACAACCTCAACAATTTGGTAAGGATAAGTTCAATAAGTGTAGATAGAGATTTTCCAAGGCTGACCAAACTAGTCAACATTATCTACAAAGAATGTTAAGAAGGAAAGTAGACAATAGAAACGTTCAGAGGAAAATAACAATCACCTACTGGACTATTGGATCTAGCACATAGGGAGATATTTCATTCTTTTAATTGATGATTATTCTAGATTAACTTGAGTAGGATTTTTAGGAGAAAAATCAAAGGCATTAGAAAAATTTAAGATACTTAAGGCAAGAGTCAAGAATGAAATTAAAAGAATAATCAAGTGTTTAAGATCAGATAGAGGAGGAGAGTTCACTTTTGATAAATTTAATAATTTATGTGAGAAACATGGCATTAAAGACAAATATCTACCCTAGAACACCATAATAGAATGGTGTAGTAGAAATAATGAACCAAAAAGTTCAAGAAGAAACTAGAAAAATATGTTGGAGCTCAAAATTTCAGGCTGTGATTTTGAGTCCATGTTCAATAAATTTATCTAAGTGTCAGAATTGTTCCTTTGAAATTCATTGAAAGATGCCTAGTTTGAGTGAGTTGAAAATGTGGAAAAGTTGATTTTCATGATGATTCACTTGGATAGGGCGTTCATCACCTATCATTTGACATATTTAATAGGTTTGAGGTCCTAGGTTTCAGTTCTGACATGTTTAAGAAGTGGTTGTTTAAAGGTTCCCAAAAATATGCATTGTGTTTCCTGATTTTCACTGAGTAGCCCACTTTGGAGGTGTGTGTCTTTTTCCCTGTTGACTATCATAACATGTAGGCTATTGCATCATGTTTTAGGCATGAGAAAGAGTTTTCATACCAATTTTATACCCCCATGTTCCCATTTGACCTATTTGCTAGAGCCATTTCATTTGCATATTGTTAAGTTTTAACAAGAGTGCATTGTTCAGTTTTCTAAGTGACCTACTTTGTGATCTTCTAGTTCACACCCGGCTTGAGGTCAAGCATAATTGAGAGATGTTCCATACTATAGACCTAGAATTATACTTTCCCAAGGATTTTAAGGTCTCTTCCAATCCGTCTAGTCACTTTCCTAGGCCATTTCTAAACCCAGTTTCTGCATATTTCATTATGTGGGGGTGAATTAATGCCCAAGTTTCTAGATCTTGAAGGTTTCAGTTGATAAGTTTTAATTGCCAATTCTGGAGGTGACTTATGTTAATTTGGCAATGCGGACGGTTTTATTTTTCAAGTGACCATGTTTATTCACTCGCATCTTTGGACTCAAATCTTTCTAAGTTATCTCTTTTAGTTAGTGTGCTATCATGTTGGAAATGATCTTGGGTCTCTGTTGGCGCACTCCTATGGGGCCATTTGATTAGTTTTTGAGGCTAGTTTTGAAGGCCAGTTAGTGTTATCAAAAAAATTTACAAAGTGCACTGTGAGATTGCAATTTTGATATGGTTTTGTCTTGACTTCATTCAAGAGATTGCATTTTGAATGATTAAAGGGTAAAAGTGAAGTTTAGAAGGGATATGTCATCTATTGGTATTATCTTGAATATGTTAGTGACTATGCATTTTTAAGTTGATGCTGGCATAACAATTACTTTACAACTTTTAGTGTCTAATATAAAAAGGGGATTTTCTTGCATGTAAGTGGAGGCACATTTTTGTTGAACAAAGGAAGCATGTATAAGTTTGAATGGGGCCATGCATGTATAAGGGTGAAGGGGTGAGTTTTCAAGTGAGGACACACACACCACGAAGAATGTTATGCATTAAACACAACAAAGGAGAATGTGAGCCTTCAAAAGGCTAGTGTAAGGACCCAGACAACAAGGAGGAGGCATTCTACAAGCATTGGAGCATGCATGAGTATGCTACTATGAGTAAGCAACCAATCACCAAAGGACTCACACAAGAAGGAGTAGGAGATTCACACAATGTTAAGAACAAGAACAAGCCCAGTGTTAAGTGAATGAAAATATGCAAAGGAGGACATCTGGACATAGATCAAAGGATGTGTGTGAGCACTAGAAGGGCCATAGTGCATGAGACCAAGAAGGGGCAGGATCCTCACGTGGGGGGGCTACTAGCACATCAAAGATATGTTGCATGAGTGGCCAGTCACCAAAACACTATATGAAAGAAGCTTGAGAAAGGTATTGCAAGGTAAGTCAAATGGAGACTATACGCACTTATGGAGACAAGAAATTAAAAATGTCTCACGCATAAACTAGGTTGGAACACGCACACAGTCAGTTGAAGGAGAAAAATGCAAATAGTGTGCATGTGGATTTATCCCACATGCACATCGTTTGGGTGTTTTAAGATGTTTATATCAATGAGCACCCATGATAAAGGTAAATGAAGAAAGAAGAGAGGCAAGGCTACCTCTACCCTATAGGCCCACATGGATGTGCATGCCAACTAGCCCTAAGGCACAAATTTTTAATTTAAACATTTAAAACACTTATGATATTATTCCCACATTGTTCCCGAAATGGAGATCTAAGATGTTTAAATGAAACACCACTCACATATGAGCTAGAAGGAAGAGCAAGAGGCTCTGCAAGTGTACTTGGGTAGAGGTTCCTTCAAAAGCATGTTCATGGCCCAAAGAGACATAAGGAAATTTTGTAGACAAGTGGTGAGATGATGAGGAGGAGGAGGACGCCTGGCACCCAATCATGTGATCGCAAGATAAACCCAGTGGCTAAGGAGAAATCAAGTGACCTAGAGGTGGCGGTTAGTTAGCCACGGTCACATATTCATGAGATGCTGGTAGTTAGAGGACAAAAATTTGGAGATTGAAAGATTGCTCAGTCACCAAGTCACTAGATAAGGTGGCAGTTAGCCCAAACATTCCGTGATTCAGTGAGCGCTCAGTCGCCCATTCTCCAAGTGCCTTGTAGTTAGTAAGAAAAATTTGGAGATTAAGAGAATAACATGGTCGCCCATTCTCTGAATTCTTGGTAGTTAGAGAAATGCATTCTGAGATTTAGAGATTGAAGGCTTGATCACCTATTCGCTGAATTTAACCTGAACTTAGAAGTCCATTCCAACATTCAGAGATTGAAGGGATTTACCAAATTGACAGATGTAACCGGGGTTAAGGAGTTAATTTGGAGATCTAGAGAATAGTGTCATTCACCCAATCTCCAAATCAGGGGTCAAAGGCCAAGGTTAAGTCTTAGCCAATCTTATTGCAACACTTGTCACATTCTAGTGAAGTCTAGTGCTTTCTTAGTTAAAAGTGTAGAAAAAGGCATAAGGGAAAATTTAAAAGTAATTAAAAAATTGAAACAAGTGCATAGTCTAGACATTTGAAATTAAATCCAAAAATTTAAATGACAAAACCTGCTCATGTAAATGATATCTGGAGGTTCATTTTTTTATCAAAACATGGACATGTTATATTTTTCTGAAAATGGAAGCAAATAAGGAATCTTATGGCAATGATTGTTTCCATATTTGACTTAGTGGAAGAGATCAATATGGGTTGGCATTTCAGGATTAGAATCAGTTGGTGAAAGTCATAGTAGGCATGAAGAAAGTTGTACAGAATCAAATAGAATCAACAATGATGAGGATATTGAGATATTTTCTTGGAGAATTGATAGTTGTTAGTTTGTTTTGAACTGGTTCTCTTCTCCTATATCTCCCTTCTTTTTCATTTTTGTAAAGGATGGTGAATTTAAGAGTTGAACAGTGATAGTCTTTCTAGGGTCTTTTCTACTATTCTGCCATTGATAATGTACTGATACAAAATATTTTTAATGAAAACAAGTTGGAATCCCATCTCATTGGAGTGTATTTCTTCTTACAATTGATCTTGGATTTTATATGTTAGTTTTGCAAAGTAGGTTAGCATATGATTTACAAAGTATGTCTTGAGATTATTTTTGAGTTCCTACCAAAGGTAGGATTAAATATTAAAAATAATTTTAGAGAACTCAATGTCTTTTAAGGATTTGATGTCCAAGTGTGAGGGTGAGAGGAATAATAGGTACAACCCTTATTCTAGATTATGGGTGTGTTTGTTTTAAGTTTTCCATTATAATATGTTATTTTTGACTCTATGCCTTAGGTTAAGACACTGGTCTAATCTTGATAGGAACTTTCTTCATCATCAAATCAAATTTATGAATGATAATATCCTTTAGTTAATATGTAAAAGGCTTTAATGTATATTTTTTGTGGTAGATGATACAAAGCAAGTTTCTGATTCCTTTTCAAGAAGTGAATCTGAGGTATACCCACTTGAGCAATTTAAGCCTTGAAGTGTAGGAGGATCATAGTCTTGATCCTTGTTAATTGTCCCCTTTTTCTTGCATGATTTGGAGTGGTTTTTATGAGTCATTGACACTAGAGAGAATCTATACACATGACAATTTACACTCTTAACAAAGTACATTTTTGGAGGAAGTGTGGAAAGACATCATATGAGCTATGGATAGAAGAGCTCCAATAGTAAAGTAATTCAAACATTTTGGAAGTAAATGCTACATTTAGAGAGATGATGATAATCTTGGAAAATTTAATTGTAGAGCTTATGAAGGCATATTTTTGGGATACTCTACAAAAATCAAAGTGTACCAGTGTTATAACAAGAGATTGAATGAGATAGTTGAGAGTGTGAATGTGAAAGTTGATGAAGATATTAAAAGAAATCCCTATACACATATTGGGTATGAATTAGATGACTCTAGTGACAAAGGAAAAGAAGATAAGAAAGAAGAAGAGATAAAGAAGGCTGCAAAATCTATAACTAACACTCCAAGGTATATACATAGAAAACACTTATAAAATAATATTACTGGATATAATAATAAAGGAATTATCACAAGAAGTAGAGTTGCTCACAAAAAAGTATTATTTTGTTTACTCTCAGAAACTAAACCAAAGAATATGGAAGAAGCCTACAATCACTAGTAAATTTTACCCTATTTTTCGATGAGGATTAGTTGAATTTTTTATACCCATTGGTCAAACAGATGACCAAAACTGTTGTTGAACTTTTTTCATTGATCATTCAATAGGAAAAATCATCATCAAAATTTTGACGTCCTTTGTGGTTGAATTATCGACTGAATCTTCATATCAAACCTTTTATCTAAGTGACCAATGTTTGTCAAAATTAAGACCAACATTGGTCAGAATCAACGTCGAACATATAGCAGCCTCATCGAAATGCCAAAGAGAGTTGGTCAAAATATCGACATACAATTTAATTTTTTTTTTTTAAATATATATACAAATTTTAATTTCACTATTTTTATTATTTATCCAATAATTACTCATCATATATAATTATAATAATCATAACTTATGTCGATATTAAGTATCGACCATATATCTTATTGTTGTATATATTTTTTGTACGTTGATTGAGATCTTAAATTATTGAGCTTCTCTTTGTTTCAAGTAATAGTTTAATTAACATTCTCTACTTAACAGGGCCAATTGTGTGAAGGTGGAAGCTCATCTGGCCCCTCCAAGGATCCTCTTATGACCCTTTACGACACTTTAAGACCTCTAAGATGTATTCTTAGAGATCCTAATGGGTCATAAAGGGTCATAAGGGGTCCTGGGACACAACAGCTGAGAAACATAAATGTACACATCATGGTCACAATTGTTTGGAGATACAATAAAATTGAATTCTATACCCAGATGATGCAACACAACCACTACTCTTGCAGTTCTAAGTGGACACTACAGGATCTAAAAACCAAAAATAAATTCCTTTTCTTTGGTTTTTGGATCCTGCAATGTCCACTTTGAAATGCAAGAGTAGTGGTTGTGTTGCATCATCTAGGTATAGAATTAAATTATGTTGCGTCTCAAAACAATAAGGACCATGATGCTTACATTTATGTTTCTCAGCTATTGTGATACCTACATTTATGTTTTGTAGGTGTTGTGTTTATTTGCATGTTTTTTGTGTTTGGCTTCTCTCCCCCGCATCAAAAATAAGATTTTCCCACTCTGAATCGAGAATGCAGGTGCAACACAAGCAGCATATGCACAAATAGAATGTGGAGCTAAGAAGACCCAACATGTTTACAATGTTCATGATGGTCTAACTTAAAATACACAATTAAAGATCTCTATAAAAAATGCAAACATGTTGGGTCTTTCAACTCCACCTACTATTCCTGCATATGAATTGAGATTGTTTATTGAATGTGCATGCAACACAAGAAGAATATGTACGGATAGCAGGTGGAGCTGAGAAGTGTTGGACTACAACTAATTTGGAATCTGATTGAAGGATCTATGATTACAAGATCACTGAGAAGTTTCTGATTAGATATGTAATATGATTAAATTAGTATTATGTTGTCATTGATGTCAACTAGTTTGACAGTACTTATCTTGTAAGTTACTACACCGAGACATCTAAAGAAAAGTGGTAAAGAGATGAAGAACAAATAAATCTACATGAGGAAATATGTACAAGACAGATGAGGATAAGGAACACATTGAGTAAATTTTTGATGAGTCTATGACTTGATGATATTAACTTTATTATGTTGCATTCACCTATAATGAAGTATAGAGCCGAAAGACACGAAGCAGTGTTGTCAGTAAATGAAGCATTTCTAGTATACACTAATGGAGTGTAGTGTATACTGACCATAGTATTAACTGAGTAGTGTTCACCAACACATTCTTTGTTAACCAAGTGAAACAGAATGAATTAAATGATTAGTTTAGCCAATAAGATTGATGAGCTAGCAAGAGTATAACATCGAGGTAACAAATAATGTTTGTTACAAAGATTGACGAGTGACAAAATTCAAAGAAGATCTAACAGAGAAGATTGAAATGTGTTATTGACACAAGTACCAAGAAATTTCTAAGTAGAAAAATCTATGAATGTGATTAAGTGGAAAAATCTGATGGTGGAGAAGAAAATGATTTACTCGTCTATATAAGAGAATAAAATGTATTTATGAATAGAGCTGGAAGAACAAGGAGCTATAGGAATTTTTCATGAACAAGCTTTCATGCATTCTAATCATACTGGTTAGTGAGAACTGAGCTGCAAAACAATTACCAAGCTACAGAGAGCTATTATCGATGGACAGTAAGTTGATATAGTATTGAATCTGAAGTGAAATATTGATCAGAAGGATTTGTATGGACTGAATATTGATCTGTAATCTACAATTGAAGTTGTATTAAGGTAGTTCATTTTACTATTACATATTTAACCATTGTATACAGTCTAAATCTCTTAACTGAGTGGACTCTTAAAGTCTTATGATGTATCATTCATAGAATGAACATTGTTATCCTGTCAACCCCATAGTGAATGCTAGTTGGATGATAAATTATAGACTAAAATCCTTGAACAAGGTCACACCTGACAGTTTGTTTGTAACCTTTAACAAGGTTGGGTCTTAATCGACCTCACTTCAGAAGAGTGAACAATTTTGGGTTGCCAGTCCCAGATGGTTTTTCCCTTTACAGGGTTTCCACATTAAATCTCTTGTGTTATGTGTTGATTGTGATATTTGTTTGTTATCATTCTTTACATGTTACATGTTAGATTTGATTGGTAAACTGTTATGAGTATTAGACTGGTAATTGGTAAAAGCACAGACAGTGAGAGTTATTATTGCTTACTGATGAGCAGAAATTAAAGAAGATGTTTTGAACTATACATTTTTTTTTGGGACACTGGGTAACTGATTCACCCCCCTCTCAGTTATTCTAACAATTGATATTAGAGCATTGGTTGCTTGGAATAGAGTTTTAAGGACTTAAGCATAAAGGTCTCAAGATGTATAAGAGGGAAGTACTAAAACTGAACAATGAGAACTTTGTAGTATGGCAAAGCAGAATGAAGCTACACATATTTGGAATTGGGAACTCAACACTAGATCTAATGGAAAATGGCTACATGAAACCGCCCACTAGTCCCCTAATTGTTGATCAAATGAAGTATAAGAATGAACACAATGTTACTATGATGGAACTTGCTACAGCTTGTATCAATGATGAATTTGAAGATATCAAGACATGCACAACTACCAAAGGAATGTGGGATAAATTAGCACAAATCTATAGTGGAGAATTGAATGTCAAAAGAGCCCAAGCTGAAAGTCTAAGAGGTAGATTTGATGATATGAGAATGAAAGAAGGTGAGAACATTGTCCAATATTCAAATAGACTCAAAGAGGTGGTACATGCTATTAGAGCATCTGATGGAGTAATTCATGATGAAACAGTGATAAGAAAGATTCTCAGAATGTTGCTTCCAGTTTATGCAATCAGGATTTTTGTAATTCATGAAACAAGAGCTACATCCAACCTTACTCTTGACACTCTGATTGGTAAACTTACAACCTTTGAATTAAACAATTTTGATAATAGTGTTGTTCCTTTTGTTGAATCCACTTTCATGTCTTCTCTGAAGATTGGAAAGTCTAGCAGGAATGGTAAGAATTGTGATAGTGATGACAATACCAATGATGAACTTGATGAGCTTGAAGCACTTATGGCCCAAAGATTGCCCAAAGGAAAAGGAAGGTATAGAGGCAAGCTACCTTTAGCATGCTTTAATTGTAAAGAAGTCGGTCACATCACTGCTAGATGTCCTTAGAAGAAAGATGATGATAGATCCAAAAATAGATCTGAAGGAAACTATGGAAGAAGAGTCAACAAAGGTTACTGACACAACAATAGAGACAACTGAGATGAAAAAGGCAAAAAGGTATGTTACATAGCTAAAGATATTGAAACTGAATCTGATTCTAATGATTATATAGAAGTTGTATTTGTTGCTATGAAAGATGACTCAGAGGAGGAAGAGAAACCTAAAGAGACAACACTGATCTCCAAAGTAAGTAGAAATGATACATGGATCATAGACAGTGGCTACACACATCATATGACCAGTGATGTAGAGAAGTTTGATCATCTTGTTGAATATAATGGAGGATTTGTGAGAATGGGAAATCATGCACCTTGTATGGTAAGAGGCAAAGGCTCATTGATGATCAATGATATACTACAATGTGAAAATGCATACTAGGTAGATGGACTAAACTATAATCTGATAAGTGTGGCTCAGTTGAACAACTCAGGCCACTGACTGGCTTTTGAGAGCAAAAAGGTGAAGATTTATGATGATGGAGGAAGACTTGTTGGAACTATTACACAATCCAGAGGTAATCTACTCTATCTTAATATGGATCAGTCTTGTTGTTTATTAATAAAGGATGAAGATACTTGATTGTGGCAATGAAGGTTATGCCATGTGAACTTTGACAACATGATCAAGATTAGTAGAAAGAAAAGAGTTAGAGGACTACCTAACTTAACAAAACTTGATCATGCTATATGCCATGAATTTCAAAGAGGTAAGATGAATAAGTCTATTTTTAAAACAAAAGACTATTCAACAAAGAAGATACTTGAGTTGGTTCATACTGACCTATGTGGTCCTATGAGAACTCAGAGTTATTATGGTGAAGATATTTTATTCTTTTTGTTGATGATTACACTAGACTGATGACTGTTATGTTCCTAAAAGAGAAATCTAAAGCCTTCAAAATGTTTAAGTGGTATAAAGCTAAGGTAGAGAAAGAAACTGGAAAGGAAATAAAATGTTTAAGATCTAATAGAGGAGGTGAATTTATCTCTAATGAATTTACTAATTTTTTTAATGAGCATGGAATCAAAAGGCAGGTATCTACACTGAGAACACCTCAGCAAAATGGCATTGCTAAAAGAAGGAATAGGTCTATAATTGACTATGCTAGAACATTGATGATATAGAAGAATGTTGCTAAGACATATTGGACGGAAGCTGTCAGCACAGCTGTATATGTTCTTAACTGAGTACAACTGAAGAAGGACTCCAATTGAACACCTTATGAACTATGGTTTGGACACAAACCTACTATAAGTTATTTCATAATTTTTGGAAGTAAATTCTTTATCTTGAAAGATGAAAGAAATGGGAATTTTGATTTGAAAGGAGATGAAGGGATATTTCTAGGATATTCCACTACAAGTAAAGCATAAAAATGTTTGAATAACGTTATAAATAAGATTGTTGAAAGTACTAATGTTTTTGTTGATGAGTTTGATGATAAGTACATAGAGGAAAGTACAAAGGAACTGGAAGCTTATGGTAGATTCACTTATATTAAATATCTAGAGTATCTACCAACACCACAAGTAGTGTCAACCACTCAGTAGGGAAACAATGTAGTACAATAGGCACCACAAACCAATGAATTTGAAGAAGCTACTAAGGAAGGAAATGACCTTCAACAAGATGAACAAGAAAGGAGAAATCAATTCTTGGCTAGTTTTGTCAGAAGACATCATCCTGAAACACAAATCATTGGAGACAGACATTGCTAGAATGCAAACTAGAGGCAAAACAAGATAAGGTACATGTCTAATTACTGAGTTTGAACCTAAAAGTGTGAAAGTTGCATTAGAGAATGAAGAATGGGTTAATGCAATGAAAGAAGAAATAGAACAAATAGAAAAGAACAAAACCTAGTCCTTAGTACCCCAACCAAAATATAAGAATGTTATCGGTACTAAGTGGATATACAGGAATAGATTGAATGAAAATGGTGAAGTCACAAGAAATAAAGCTAGATTGGTATGCAAGGGATATGCACAGGAAGAAGGCATTGAATATGGTGAAACATTTACACCTTTTGCTAGATTAGAAGGAGTTAGAATGCTCCTTGCATATGCTGCACATAAGAAATTCAAATTCTATCAAATGGATGTGAAGTCAACATTTTTGAATGGTATACTTGAAGAAGAGGTCTACATTGAACAACCTAAAGGATTTGTTGATCCTGAGAATAAAGACATGGTATGTCGATTACATAAAGCTTTATATGGACTAAAGCAAGCACTGAGAGCATGGTATGAAAGACTACATACTTATTTTTTAAGTATTGGATTTTTTAGAACAAGTGAAAACAACAATCTATATGTGAAAGGTGAAACTGATGATACTATTATCATTGCTGAAATATTTGTTGATGATATCATCTTTGGTGGCTCAGATCTGGTTTGCAAGGCATTTGCTAATGAAATGCAAAAGGAATTTGAAATATCTATGTTCAGAGAGATTAAGTTCTTTCTTGGACTACAGGTGATTCAGCAAAGTGATGGAATATTCATCACACAATCTAAATACATAAGGGAAGTACTGAAGACATTTGGCATGGAAGATGCAAAAACTGTAGGAACACTGATGGCTACTGGATGCAAATTGACAAAGGAGGATGAAACTACTAAGGTAAATTAGACACTTTACCGATCCATGATTGGTAAGTTAATGTATGTAGTTCACAGTAGGCCAGATATAGCACATGTTGTGGGTATAGTTGCAAGATTTTCTACTAATCCTAGAGAATCACACATGATAGAAACAAAAAGGATCTTAAGATACTTGAAGAAAATAGAGAATTATGGATTATGGTATCCTAAGGAAGGGAATTTTGAACTAAAAGTTTACAGTGATGCTGATTGGGCTCGAAATGTGGATGAAAGAAAAAGCACCACCAGAGGAGCACTTTTCTTTGGTGAAAGACTTGTAACCTAGACAAGTAAAAAGAAGGCTTGTATTTATTAGTCTATAGCTGAAGTAGAGTATGTTGCTACTGCTACTAACTATTCAAACATTGCATATATCAAAAAAGTGTTGGAAGGAATGAATGAGGTAATCACTGACCCGATGATTATATACTGTGACAACACTAGTGCTATTAATATTTCAAAGAATCCTATGATGCACTCTAAGACAAATCATATATCTATTAAGTATCATTACTTAAGAGAAAAAGTGCAAGAGAAGCAAGTAAAGTTAACATTTGTTATATCTAAAGAAAAACTTGCTGATATTTTTACAAAGCCTCTATGGAAGGACACATTTGAATAGTTGAGGACTAGACTTGGGGTCCGTCCCCTATCTATCGGTCACTAAGGTGTTCTGGATGTTGCATCAGCCTACTTTTATTAGAAGATCATTCATGTTGATGCAACATAGTTCACACTTTGAATCATGTTAAAGGTTGTGATTAAGTTTGAGCACTTGAACTGATGAGATAGCAATATACAAAGATACAAAGGAAGTACTGGACACCATAGAGAGTTACTTGGCTACTACAGAGTTGATTGTTTATTTGTTTCTTTGGCATTGTTGTCAAAGGGAGAGATGAACAATATGAAAGGAATGTACAATAATGAATGGAAGAGACAAGTATCTAAGGGAGAGACAATCTGACTGGAACAAAAGAACTGAAAAGATTACAACTATAGAAAGGTAAAGTTGTATTACTTAATGCTAGTTAAGTAATGTAGTGATTAAACATATTAAGTCTATTTGACTTACAACATTTGTTCACAAAGTTGAAGAATGTATATTTGGTATGTGTATGGTATATTTCATATTACTTGGGTTTCCATCAATGCCAAAGGGAGAGATTGTTGGACTACAACTGATTTGGAATCTGATTGAAGGGTCTATGATTACAAGATCACTGAGAAGTTGTTGATTAGATATGTAATATGATTAAATCAATATTATGTTGTCATTGATGTCAACTACTTTGACATCACTTATCTTGTAAGTTACTACACCGAGACATCTAAAGAAAAATTGAAAAGAGATGAAGAACAGAGAAATCTACATGAGGAAAGATGTACAAGATAGATGAGGATAAGGAACACATTGAGTAACTTTTTTATGAGTCTATGACTTGATGATATTGACTTTATTATGTTGCATTCATCTATAATGAAGTATAGAGCTGAAAGACACAAAGAAGTTTTGTTGGTAAATGAAGCATTTATAGTATACACCAATGAAGTGTAGTGTATACCGACCATAGTATTAACTGAGAAAGTGTTCACCGACACATTCTTTGTTAACTGAGTGAAAAAGAATGAATTAAATGATTAGTTTAGCCAAAAATATTGATGAGCTAGCAAGAGTATAACATCGAGGCAATAGATAATGTTTGTTATAAAGATTGACGGCTGACAAAATTCAAGGAAGATCTAACGGAGAACATTCAAATGTGTTATTGACACAAGTACTGAGAATTTTTTAAGGGACAAAATTTATGAATGTGATTAAGTGGCAAAATTTGATGGTGGAGAAGAAAATGATTTACTCATCTATATAAGAGAATAGAATTTATTTATGAATAGAGCTGGAAGAAGAAGAAGCTACAAGAATTTCATGTGAACAAGCTTTCATGCATTCTGATCATGCTAGTTAGTGAGAACCAAGCTGCAGAACAATTACCGAGCTACAAAGAGCTATTCCCAATGGATAGTAAGTTGATATAGTATTGAATTTGAAGTGAAATATTGATCAAAAGGATTTGTATTGATTGAATATTGATCTGTAATCTACAATTGAAGTTGTATTAACGCAGGTCATTTTACTATTTAACCATTGTATATAGTCTAAATCTCTTAAAAGAGTGGACTCTGAAAGTCTTATGATGTATCATTCATAGAATGAACATTTTCATCTTGTCAACCCCATAGTGAATGTTGGTTGGATGATAAATTCTAGTCTAAAATCCTGTAACAAGGTCACACCTGACAGTGTGTTTGTAACCTTTAATAGGGTTGGGTCTTAACCGACCTCACTTCAGAAGAGTGAACAATTTTGGGTTGCCGGTCCCAGGTGGTTTTTCCCTTTACAAGGTTTCCATGTTAAATCTCTTGTGTTATGTGTTGATTGTGATATTTGTTTTTTATCATTCTTTACATGTTACATGTTATATTTGATTAGTAAATTGTTATGAGTATTAGACTAGTAATTAGTAAAAGAATAGACAGTGAGAGTTATTATTTCTTGCCGATGAGAAAAAATTAAAGAAGATGTTTTGAATTATACATTTTGTTTTGGGACACTGGATAATTGATTCACCCCCCTCTCAGTTAATCTAACAAGAAGACCTAGCACATTTACATTTTTTTCTCCTTTTTTTCTTGTACACCATCTCTATTGGCAAATTTCTTCATGGATGGCCTCCACTATCTTCCCCACTACAACTGTAACCACTATTCAGTCTCCTGTGATCATTACCATCTTCTCTATTGATCAAGACATCCACTACAATTGCTCTGATGAAAAATTCCAAATTCAATGTTTGGTATTCCTTCATCTCCCCTCAACTCCATCACTTATATGTATGGCTTTTGTCCCTCACATTGAAAATAGATTTTTCCCACTCTAAATCAAGAATGTGCATGAAACACATGCAAAATCTACATAGGTAGTAGGTGGAGTTGGAAAAAACAACACGTTTACATTTTTTTAATAGGTCAAAATTACAATGTTTGTGATGGTCTATAACTTAAAATATGGAATTAAAGACTATAAAAAATGCAACCATGTTGTGTTTTTCAACTCCACCTGATATCCTATGTATATGAATTGAGATTGCCTAAAACCAAGAGACTGTCACAATTGACATCTACATGGTGCATCTCATCATCACAACTAATCCACCTTAAACAATTGAATATGTTTTCTTGTATTAAATATTAATTAATCAAAATTCGAATAGAAAATGTATACCTTGTGTACTACAATTCACATTAGAATTGATGCCTCCATCGTGCTCGGTCGGTATAGTATCAATATCGGAAGGCTGCATTCCAATGTAAATAATTAATGTATTTATTGACAAGATATACATATAAATACAAGACAAATATTGAGAAATGTTAATCATTCAATTTACTACATATAAATATATTCATAGATAATTACTTAAAACAACATTCATGGAGTTATTATGATAGTTTTACTGATATTTTTGTCACAATTTGATGTTCAGGATAGGGGAAAGGCACCTGCAACAACAAAGTTGATAGTTGTAGATACAGATGAGGATATCCCAGAAATCCCATAAATCCTCTTCAGCATCTCCTTGGTTGGATTTGCATCTTCCAAGATAGTAATAATTTTAGCATTACTCTTTTTCTTCACCGTATTTATTATATTAGGGATTTGGAATATCCTCATATGTATCTACAGCTATTGCCTCTATTGTTGCAGGTGCTTTCCCCCTATTTGGTATTTATCTTCAGGTGTCCACACTCATTTTGTTGGTTGTTTCCAGTAGGTCATAGTCAGTGATTGGGAGAGCCCTGTTTTGGCACCAGTCATGTAGTACAAGCACTAGAATTGAGATTTTCAGCACAACTGGAAAATTTTTGTATATCAACATGCAATAGAGCTTTTTTCCCAAACTCTATCACATGTTGATATACAAAAATTTCTCAGCCCATGCCAAAAAACTCAATTCTAGTGCTTGTACTAAGACCTTAAATTATTGAGCTTCTCTTTGTTTCAAGAATAGTTTAACATTCTCTGAGAAACATAATTTTAGGCATCATGGTGACATTATTTTGGAGACAATGTAATTGAGTGATATACCCAGATGATGGAGAGCAACTTTTGCACCTCCAGTTCCAAGTTGTTCTCCATCCCGCAGTGTCAACTTGGAATTGGAGGTGCAAAAGTTGCACTCTATCTAGGTATACAATTCAATTATGTTGTCTCCAAAAAAAATGTGACCATGATGCCTACAATTATGTTTCAAGAATAGTTTAATTAACATTCTCTACTTAACAGGGCCAACCACGTGAAGGTGGAATCTCATCTGGCCCCTTCTAGGAGCCTCTTATGACCCTTTACGATATTTTAAGACCTCTAAGATGTATTCTTAGAGGTCATAGATGGTCGTAAAGGGTCATAAGGGGTCCTGGGACACAACAGCTAAGAAATATAATTGTAGGCATCATGGTCACATCTTTTTGGAGACAATATAATTGAGTTGTATACCCAAGCAATGGAGTGCAACTTCTGCACCTCTGATTCCAAATTGACATTGTGGGATTCAAAGACCATAGATAAGGAATAAATATAGAGAGGAGGAGGAGGGCCATAATGAAAAAAATAATACAGGACAAACCTCAAGTTAAATGAGGCAACTGCAAACATTTTAATAGATTTTTATTATTAAATAATGAAATTTGTATATACTAGCATTCTAAGCCCCCTCATTACATGATTTATTATTGTAAGCCCCCTCTAACTTATGCATCTAGAAAATGAAACTACAACCTATTGGGATTGAGACAAACCTTATAAAACAACAATAGCTAGGAAGGATCACTTTCCAACATCTGTTGAATACATCTATTGGATGACCTTGTATTCATGAGCTACACCTTGTATTCATGAGCTACATATGTATTCAATAAATGTTTGAAAGTGATCATTCCTAGCTGTTATTGTTCTATAAAGTTTCTCTCAATCCCAATAGGTTATAGTTTCATTTTCTAGATGTGTAAGTTAGAGGGGGCTTACAATAATAAATCATGTAATGAGGGGGCTTAGAACACTAGTATATGTAAATTTCATTATTTAATAATAAAAATATATTAAAATGTTTGCAGTTGCCTCATTTAACTTGAGGTTCATCCTATATTATTTTGGTCATTATGGACCTCCTCTACTCTCTAAATTTATTCCTTATCTATGGTCTTTGTATCCTATAGTGTCAACTTGGAATCAGAGGTGCAGAAGTTGCACTCCATCACTTGGGTATACAACTCAATTACATTGTCTCCAAAAAATTGTGACCGTGATGCCTACAATTATGTTTCTAAGTTGTTGTGAAATCTACATTTATGTATCTCAGCTATCATGTTTATACCTTCTCTCATTTACTAGTGTAATTCCTCTTTGAGTATCCCCATTCTCCTTTGCATCCAAAATGAACTCATTCCAATCCCTCACTAGAATAAAGGGAGACTTCATACCACAGTGTGCCCAAACTTCAGTGAGACTTCATACCATGCAACGTCCGTAGATTACATTGAATGCATTATTTACACTTGTATTGGTGGGAAAACTCTTGAAAACATGTAAAAGAGATTGCATTTAACCATGTTGTTTACATGACACATATAGTTTACCTCCAGTGTAAATCAACATTGCATACAAATTTGCGGATGCTGCTTGTTACAAAGCCTCGCTCAAGCTTGAAAATGATAGTCAATCCATAGTCAAGGTCAAGGAAAAAATGGAATAACCAAGAAAAAACTATATGTTAAATCATGTGATTAATAGTAGATTGGGGCTCACATGAGCCATAAACAATATGAAGAATTATTCTAAAAAAAGATGTAAACCATATATGTGCACTTGAGGTAAAGAGAAGTTATGTCATATCAATATTAAACTATTAGTTACAATATGAAAATACTAAACTAACTAATTCCTAAGTTCATCTCTGCATATGGTCGCAACAAAGATATGCAATTACAATATAGAGAAGGCATCATAAAAATATAATTTCAAAATTTTCCCTCACCTGACACATTTTGCACTCAAATCCTTCATCACGGATAAGTGGAGATGGATAGATAGATGCAGATGAGTTGTCATCGATCCAGCTAAAGTATCCACAGCCATTATTTCCCTATGATACCCAGTCTACATTAGTTCTTATATTATAATGAATAGTATTTACATTAGAAACTTTAAATATATACACATTAGCAACCTTTTTTCTATTTGGGCAGCACCAAAATTTTCATCCAGGGTTGTTCGGTGTCCATGAAGTCTTCAAAACACACTGTCCACCACCACGTTAACAGTTTGGCACATTGACAAGAGTCATCAAGCCTATATCAATAATGCATCACACCATCGTTACTACATTTATTATTTTTATATGAAATACACCAAGTAGTAGCATCAAAAATATTAACCATTTACAATAATGAAAAGTAAACCTAAATCAAATACCTCATTTTTTTTTCAGCATGTGTAGTCTCTGTGTATATGAAAAATGAAAGAAATATGAAGCTAAAATAAAATAGTGAACAAAATAGTATTCTACAGAGAGTGAATGAAATATACCATCAAAAGAAGGTGAAAAATTCTGTCACGAAGCACAAACATAGGAAATAAAAAATGGACAAAAGACAAGAAATAAGAAAAATCATTATGACTATAGAAAAATCATTTATACTATAATAAAAAAAAGAAACACTCTTTGTCAACAATTTTCAAAATCATTAGGACTATAGAAAAATAATTAAGACTATACAAAATCAAATTTTAGAAATGGACGGTTCTGATGCTTTGCCATTACAACAATTGAGCATTCATCATTTGGTATTGTGTATTCAATTTAAGTATGTCAACAATGTTTAAAATCCTATCACCAAGCATAGACAAGAAATAAGAAAAATCATTAGGACTATAGAAAAATCAAGTTCTAGAAATGGACAGTTTTGATATTGCTTTTCCATTACAATAATTGAGCTTTCATCATTTGGTACTTCTTGGTGTATTCCATTTAAGTTTTTTAGTTGCCATGTTTATGTTCATGTTCTTTATGTGTTTGGCTTCTTTCCCTCGCAAGGGATACGTCGATAGGTAATTGATTTGAAAGCATAATGTTTTGACAGTCTTTTTTCAGGATAGGCATAATCATCCTGCCAACCTTAATTAGCAACATTGGTGTCCTATCATTGCACAAGTGCAAGATGGTAAGGTTTGATTCAAGGAGGGAAGAAAAAAAGTTCATTTTAACCTTACAAGGCAAGAGGAGAGACAGTCCAAATAATTCTATGGTGACTATCCCAAACAATAGACAAATGATGGAATTGCTAACATGTTTTATTTTCATGTTTCTAACAAGTTTGTTGCAAATAGAACCATCATTACAATAGAACCACTCTTTCAAGATATTCTTGGCCAAATCGACCTAGATAAAGAAAGAAGATTGATCATGGAAGATAAATAATTATGAATGATAATAGAAGATAAATAATATAATAATGATAGATGTTGATGAATATTATTAATGCATCAAATAATAACATATTGATAGATGAAAGAATAATTATTTCAGTGTCTACAAGCTCCATTAGCTAAAATCACAACCAACCAAATATGGTTGTGGCAGTTGTAATAGGATTATATATACACCAAACAAGGAATGTATGGGCAAGATCCCTGGTATGTAGAGATGAGAATAGGAAATAAAAGATAAAAACCAGTTTGTGTGCAATTTGTGATTTTGGAAAGGTCTTAAGAGCCTTGTTTTGGATTCCATTTTCTTTATGCAATAAGGGCCTGTTTGGTGCATGGAATACCAAATGTCAGATATAGTCAATTTTGGAAGATGTTGCAATTCTGAAAGATACAAATTCTGAAAATGATTTCCAAAATATGAGATGACTTGTTTGGTTCACCCGGAAGATGATGCATAAGGAATTTTAATTCTGTAATTTAATTTCTTTAAATTCATGTGTATACATCTATATATATACATACATACATGTGTGTATATGCACACATATATACACATATGCACACATGTGTATACACACACACACACACACACACACATATATATATATATATCTATATATGTGTATATATATATATGTGTGTGTGTATATATATATACATACATATATATATATATATATATATATATATATATATATATATATATATATATATATATATATATATATATATATATATATATATATATATATATATATATATATATATATATATATATATATATATATATATATATATATATATATATATATATATATATATATATATATATATATATGTATGTATGTATGTATGTATGTATGTATGTATGTATGTATGTATGTATGTATGTATGTATGTATGTATGTATATATATATATATATATATATATATATATATATATATATATATATATATATATATGTATGTATGTATGTATCTATATGTATGTATGTATCTATATATATGTATATATATATATATATGTGTGTGTATATATATATATATATATAGATAGGCATAGATGCAAGGGCATGTGACAGAGATTCCTCAAGTTAAATAATTGAATCTTGTTCCATATGCAATTGGTTTCATTTGGTAATCTTTTGTAGATCAAAATTTATCAGATTTTTATCCTAGGCGCCTAGTTTTGAGGCTTAAAACTAGGGTACCCGATAGGGCCTGATTGTTTAGGCACATTCCACCATCAAAAATTGATGCCCCTTGGTGGAATAAAATTTTATTCAATGTATTTTCATATTTTGTAGGTTTGGAGTGATACCAAGAAGAGGATTGGGTTTGCCACCATACCCTAGGTGTACATCTCAATGTGTACACCAGTCAAGTAACTAGGGCAGCCATCCTAGATTGTGGTTGGGGGTTCTCCAAGCTTGAAAACTTGGACTATCATTTTTTTGATACATATACACATGCCTCCATATCTAATTTTTTCATTGGCATAGGAGAAGGAGCACCTATAGTGCATTTGGGGCCCTAATTAGGCCTATTATCCCAGTCTAACATTGCAATAGCAACAACCTCCACTCATTTCCACTCCTTGGTGTTTAGGAATTTTTAGTAAACCCCAAAAGGGTATCAAAATCCTCAACTCATTCATTGCTTCATTTGGGAGTATTTTGTCTTGTGTTAAAATTTCCTTCTAGGAAGGGCTACAAGCAAGATACTAGGTTTGTGTAGCAGCATAACCTTGGGAGTTGCTCAATGGTGAAAGAACCATTGGAACTAATTAGATAATACCTAAATAGGCTAGAACCATGTTTATAAGCCACCCCTTGTCTTAGCATCCATTTCATGGGGTTTGAGTACTTATTTCCTTGAAGAGACCTCTTAGTGAATTCTTGTTTCTTGGTGCTTGGGACTGTGACAAGCCTAGTGATTAGGTGATATTGTCTTGTAGGGTTGTGATAACCTTAAATCAAGTCATTTTTTATACTTGTGATAAGTATATCAGCACTAGACCCTTGACCTTGGGTGTTGAGGGGAACCAAACTCACCAATTTTCTCATTGTTTGGAGGGTTCCACTGACCACTGCTACATCAAGTGGTATCAGAGCTATGTCTAATCCTAAGAATGAGGATATCCCTACAAGGGTTACAAATAGTGAGTTGTAAAAGATGGTGAGAGAGAAAAAGGATACAAATAAGGCCTTAACTAAGAGGCTTCAGGAACTTGAGAAGAAGCTGGATGAAAAGGACAAAGATGAGACTGAAAAATGGAGAAGGGAGTGAAGAAGAGGAGGATGATCCTAATCAGCATATCCTTGCAGACCAAAGACCTTTCATTGATGCCTTGAAGTCCATGGGAAGAAGAACCATGGAGGAGAAGATGGACTTGCCAGTTTTCAATGGAAAAATGAATGTTGATCTAGCCTTGGATTGGATAGAGGCATTAACAACATTCTTTGAATGTGAAGATATCCCTAAAAAGTAGAGGATAAAGGTAGCAAGATCCAAGTTGAAGGGAGCAGTGCTAACTTGGTGGAACTTCATCCAAAAAGAGAGAGTGAAGAATGGGAATAACATGATAAATTCATGGAATAGAATGACTGCATTGATCAAAGAGACATATGTACCTGAAGACTATGGGGTACAACTCCATAGGAGGAAGAAAAGTCTAAAATAAAAGGACATGGATGTAGGCTCATACACCGAGGAGTTCTTGAAATTGTGCATGAAGACCAATATGGTTGAAGATGAAGAGGAGAAGCTAGCAAGGTACATGAATGGCTTGAAAGTATCCATTCAAGAAGAGTTGAGTCTACACTACCCTACCATAGTCAATGGGTGCTATCAAATGGCCCTTAAGGTAGAGGGAAAATGGAAGAGAAAGTAGGATTTTGGAAAAGGAAAGAAAAATGATAGTGGGAAGAGTTTTAGAGACAAATACAACTCTTGGAACAAGGGACAAAGTAGTGGTAGCAGTAGCAAGACCCCTAACCAAGGAGATAAGGAAAATAGTGACTCTAATTCAAGAGGAAACTATAGAGGAAGAAGACCTCTCAATAGAGGAAGGAAAAATTCAAGAAGAGGTAATGGACCATTGAATTGTTTTTATTGCAACCAATTGGGACACCATGTAGGAAGATGCCCTGAGGAGAAGAACAACAATAACCAAGGTGAGAGGAGAGCACAACTTATCCAAGAAGATAAACAAGAGAACAATGTTGATGCTAGAGACTTGGAACTAGGAGTGTGTCTAATGATGAGGTAGGTCTTCTTTCAAGTACCACAAGCCCAAGAGCCTCAACAAAGAAAGAATCTCTTCAGGACAAAGATCAAGTGTCATGGAAAGGTATGCAATCTTCTTATTGATTTTGGTTCAACTAAAAATCTTGTCTTATGAAATGGTTTAGATATTAAACTTTCCTAAGAAGCCACACCCTTGCCCCTATCATGTTTCATGGTTAACCAAAGGCCAACAAACTCTAGTCACAGAACAAGCTTGGATAGAGTTTTCTATTGCTAACTTCAAGGACAAGGTCCTTTGTGATGTTGTTGAGATGGATGCAGCTCACATCCTTCTAGGTAGGCCCTGGAAATTTGATGTTGATGCCACCCACCATTGCAGGAAGAACACCTACTCCATCACTAAAGATGGGAAGACCTTCACTATGAAGCCCTTACCAGATAGCAAAATTGAAAAGGAACCCACTATGATTATCATGGGGTAAAATGAGATGTTGAAAACCTTGAAAGAATCTGATATTGAGCCATTTGTCTTGATTTCAAAACCTAAAGATAACACCAGGTCTATTCAAGAAGAGCCCGTGCCAAATGAAATCAAAAATCTATTGCAAAAGTACAAAGATGTCATTGTTAGTGACCTGCCCTCTACCCTCCCTCCCATTAGGGACATTAGTCATCAAATAGACCTCATACCAAGCTCATCCCTACCTAATAAGGAACCATACAAAATGACCCCATTGTAGCATGCAGAGATTGCAAAATAGGTCACTGAATTGTTGGAAAGAGGACTCATTCAAAAGAGTCTGAGTCCTTGTGTTGTACCCTCAGTCTTGGCCCCTAAAAAGGATGGCAAATGGAGGTTATGGACTGATAGTAGGGACCTAAACAAAATCACAATAAGTTATAGATTTCCCATGCCAAGGATTGAGGACCTATTGGATCAACTAGGAGGTGCTTGCTACTTCACCAAGATAGACTTAAAGTCTGGTTACCATCAAATCAATATCAAGCCTGGAGATGAATGGAAAACAACATTCAAGACTACTAAAGGTTTGTTTGAATGGTTAGTAATGTCCTTTGGTTTAAGCAATGCCCCTAGAACTTTTATGGGGCTTATGAATGAGATATTCATAGATTTCATTGGAAAATTTGTTGTTGTTTACCTTGATGACATACTAATATTTAGTCATAGCAAGGAAGACCATCTTGATCATGTGGAATAGGTGCTAAGAAGACTCCATCAGCACAAGTTGGTAATCAACTTGGAAAAATGCATGTTTATGAGAAAGGAACTTGTATTCCTAGGTTTTGTGATCTCACAAGGTACCCTCAAGATGGATCTTGAGAAGTTAGATGTAATCATTAATTGGCCTCCACCAAAGAATCAAGGTGATGTAAGAAGCTTCCATGGGCTTGCAACATTTTATAGGAAGTTCATAAAAAAATTTAGTCATGTGTGTGCACCAATGCTTGAAACAATCAAAGGTGGAAAGAAGACTAAGTTTGCATGGACAAAGGAAGTGAATTATGCATTCCAATACTTGAAAAATAGAGTCTCTCAGTACCCTATCTTGGTCCTCCCTAATTTCAACAAAGTCTTCACTGTGGAGATAGATGCAAGTAATTTGGCCATAGGGGCAGTCCTAAGCCAAGAAGGCAAGGCAGTTGCTTTCTTTTTAGAGACATTGAATGAGGCCAAGAGGAAGTATTCCACCTATGACCTAGAGCTTTATGCCATGGTCCAAGCCCTCAAGAAATGGAGGCACTACTTGATCCAAAGGATTTTGTTTTCTACATTGACAACCATGCACTAAGCTTCCTGAATTCACAAGAAAAACTTTCAGTCAAGAATCTCAAATGGATAGAGCAATTGTAGGCCTATACCTTCAACATTAAGCATAAAAAGGGTGTAGCAAAAAAATTTGCTGATGCACTTAGTAGGAGGATTGGTCTGGTTGATGAGGTTCAACTAAAAAGTGTGGGAATTGAGTCCCTCAAACACCTATACCTGGATGACCCTGATGTTTATGAGATATATCAGATTTGTACAAAAATGGAGGGTAGATATCATAATGACCTTCTATTCAAGGGAGCACAACTATGCATACCCAAGTGTTCAATGAGAGCAAACATAATCAGAGAAAAGCATTATGGTGGCCTAGGAGGTCACTTTGGCATTGACAAGACAACAGACATGGTAAAGAGGAGTTATTTTTGGCCCAAGTTGAACAATGAGGTCAAAAATTTTATTGAAACTGGTACAATATGCCAGCAAGCTAAGGGAATGACAACAAATCAAGGGCTCTACCAACCCTTACCAATTCCTTCAAGGCCTTGGGAATCCATTTCAATGGATTTTGTCATGGGACTGCCTAAAACCAAGCAAGGATTTGATAGTGTGTTTGTCATAGTGGATAGGTTTAGCAAAATGGCCCACTTTGTGCCATGTAAGAGCATAAATGATGCATCTAATATAGCCAATCTCTTCTTCAAGGAAGTAGTTAGAATTCATGGCTTACCTCAAACAATTGTATCAGTTAGAGATGTAAAGTTTCGAGGGTAGTTTTGGGGGACACTCTTAAATAAGTTGGGTACAAATCTCACCTATAGCTCTACCTATCACCCTCAAACAAATGGGTAGATTGAGGTAGTAAATAGGTCCCTAGGCAATCTTTTAAGATGCCTAACCATGAAATACTCACAAAGTTGGGATACCATCCTACCCCAAG
Organism: Chamaecyparis obtusa; assembly: GCA_027943335.1. Classification (NCBI taxonomy): domain Eukaryota; kingdom Viridiplantae; phylum Streptophyta; class Pinopsida; order Cupressales; family Cupressaceae; genus Chamaecyparis; species Chamaecyparis obtusa. The sequence continues at coordinate 246,601 of BSBK01002437.1, read as the reverse complement.
TAGATTTTTCCTTCAATGACTCAATAAATAGGTCAAATGGAAAGACTCCATTTCAAACAATGTATGGTTTGCACCCCAAGGGACCATTAGATCTGATGGAACTTCCCTCTAATTTCAGAATTAGTGCTCAAGGCCAAGAACTAGCAGAGCTTATATCAAAGGTTCAACAGAAAGTGAAGGAAACCCTACAAAAGTCTAGTTTCAAATACAAAGAAAATGCTAACAAGAGAAGGAGAGAGGCCCATTTCAAAATAGGGGATAGGGTTTGGGCATTTCTAAGGAAGGAGAGACTACCTAAGGGTAGATACTCCAAGCTACAAATGAAGAAAGTAGGCCCCTGTAGCATACTTAACAAAATAGGTGACAATGCCTATGAGATATCCCTTCCTCCAACATTGTAGATCTCTCCAATCTTCAACATTTCAAACCTCACACCATATAAAGTGACAACAGGTTCAAGTAATGAGCAAGGTAAGGACACAAGCATTGAGGATGAAGACTATGTCATTGATCTTCCATGAAGAAAACTGGTGGAGATTGAAGCAATTATAGACTCTAAACTACTCAAGCATACCAGATCAAGGAAGTACATGTAGTACTTAGTAAAATGGAAGGGCCTACCTAATATTGATGCTACATGGCTCAGTGAGGATCAAATATAGTAGAATGGCACTTCGGTGGAGTAGCTAACCTCAAGTAGGGACTTGAGTTTCAAAAATCTATGGGATTATGGTGGAGGAGCACCTACTCTTCATTCAACAAGCACTCCTATGGAACCTATGGTTTCACACTAAGGTCCTTCAGACATCTAGTCATGCTTAGGATAAGAGTTAGTAATGGGATCTCATTGTAAGGTCATAGTTCCAATATTGGCATTTTATGAGCCCTTGGTCTAACTATTGGTCATTTATGATCCAATGCCATATGCATAGGTAGTTTCATGATTTTATATGTTTGGATCCATTAGGGATCATCAAAATAAGGTAAAGACCAATTTTGGTCATTAGAAATGCAAAATTGTCAAAGTTGCTCAAAAAGTTGTTAAGCAACTTGCTAAAAGTTGTCAAAGCATTGTAATTAACCCTCCCAAATGGCTAGTTGGTTCAAACCACTCATGTAACCCTTGGGAGTATCTTATATAAGCCCTTATAGGAAGGTGATAGGATATACACATGTAATTTGGCATTTATCAATACAAAAACCATCATTTCTCTGCAAATTCCCATGATCCAGGAATTGTATAGATAGGTAAGAATGCAAGGGCATGTGACAAATATTCCTAAGGTTGAAGACTTTAATCCTCTTCCATATTCAGTTGGTCTCATTGTTAATCTTCCTTAGATCAAAAGTTATCCGATTTTTAGCCTAGGTGCCTAGTTTTGAGGCTTAAAACTAGGGTACCCGATAGGGCCTGATTGTTTAGGCACATTCCACCATGGAAAATTTATGCCCCTTGGTGGAATACAATTTTATTCAATTTATTTTCATCTTTTACAGGTTTGGAGTGATACCAAGTAGAGAATTAGATTTTCCACCATACCCTAGGTGTACATCTCAATGTGTGCACCAGTCAAGTAACTAGGGAAGTCATCCTAGATTGCGGTTGGGGGTTCTCTAAGGCCTAAAAAATAGGATTCTCATTTTTTTTATACATATACACATGCCTCCATATCTAATTTGTGCATTTCCATAGGAGGAGCACCTATAGTGCATTTGGGGCCCTAATTAGGCCTATTAGCCTAGTCTAACGTTGCAACAATAGAAACCTCCACTCATTTCCACTCCTTGGTGTTTAGGAATGTTTAGTAAACCCCAAAAGGGTATCAAAATCCTCAACTCATTCATTTATTCATTTGGGAGTATTTTTTCTTGTGTTAAAATTTCCTTCTAGGAAGGGCTACAAGCAGGATACTAGGTTTGTGCAGCAGCATAACCTTGGGAGTTGCTCAATGGTGAAAGAACCATTGGAACTAATGAGATAAGACCTAAATAGGCTAGAACCATGTTTATAAGCCACCCTTGGTCTTAGCATCCATTTGATGGGGTTTGAGTACTTGTTTCCTTGAAGAGACCTCTTAGTGAATTCTTGTTTCTTGGTGATTGGGACTGTGACAAGCCTAGTTATTAGGTGATATTGTCTTGTAGGGTTGTGATAACCTTAAATCAAGTCATTTTTTATACTTGTGATAAGTATATCAGCACTAGACCCTTGACCTTGGGTGTTGAGGGGAACCAAACTCACCAATTTTCTCATTGTTTGGAGGCTTCCACTAACCACTGCTGCATCAAAAAGGGATCCACTGATAGTAACATATCTATACAGTTGACTCAAATCAATTTTTATTTTTTTTGTATTTTAGGTTGATGACATAATTTTTGGAGGAAATCATGATATGTACAAAATATTTGTAGATGAAATGTAGAAGGAATTCAAAATGTCTATGATTAATGAGTTAAATTTCTTCCTTGTATTATAAGTAAATCAAAATAACAAAGGAATTTTCTTTTATTAGCCCAAATATACAAGATAATTATTGAAGAATTTAGGATTGGAGAATTCTAAACCAGTTTGTATGCCTATTCTAACTAGATGTAAGTTGACAAAATATGATGATTCAACCAAATATGATTCTAGTAAATACAAGTCAATGATTTGAGGATTATTATATTTGACTACTACTAGACTATAAAATATTGAAGTTATTTTTTTAGAAACCATATTTCAACAAGAACCACAAGAATCACATGTTATTACAGTAAAAAGAATATTTATATATTTATAGGGTACAAAAGGTTTAGTATTATGGTATCCCAAGGATTTAGATTTCACTTTGATAGCTTATAATAATGTTGATTTGGTCAAATGTGTTGATAACAGTCAAAGTACAAATGGTAGAGATCATTTCCTTAGCTCCTGGTTGGTTGCATGGTCAAGTAAGAAATAAGATTATGTATCATTATCTACTTTTGAAACTTTGATACATTGGAACATCGTCACTTTTCACTTAGGTATTTTGGATGAAACAACTGTTGAAAGATGTTGGCATATCATTTCATGAATTGATCTCAATTATGTGTGATAATACCAATGCAAAAAAAAATTCAAAAACTTTGGTACATTAATTTAGAATGAAACATATATCCATTAAATATCATTTATTGAGAGAGAAGGTATTGTACAGTGAGGTAAGATTTGAATATGTACCTATATCATCTTAAAATGGAAGCATTTCCATGTTAAGAGCATTTAGCCCTCTGAGTGAGTGGTCTGGGGTCATGTCAAGTGCCTTGATCAGGTCTTTTCTTGAATCTGGCTTTCTCCCCCTGTTTTGCTTCTCTCTCCACTTGATTTCACTTTATTTCTGCATTTCCTAGCATTATAGACTAAGGTCCTAAGGTTTTTGACCTCAAGTTCAAAGTCAACCTTGAGGGTCACAGTTGACCTCAACTCTAGCCTAGGGTAGATTCTACCTTATCTTTGACCTAGGGTTCAAATTTCAAGGTCCCATGATTTTCGGGTGTCCGATTTCGAAGATATTTTTTTTCCCACTTCTGAGTTAGCCATTATGGGTTTTGGAATGGTAAATCCTTAAATTTCATTTAATATGGGCCCATTTCTAGGGGTTATGGTTAATCAGGATTTAATTCTCCAATTACGACCTTCTCTAGAGGTTTGTGCCCTAGATTACTATAAAAGGAGGCCTTCCTCTCTCATTTTATCATCCATTATTCACCAAGAAATTTCATGATCAAGGAGCTCTCAAGGAGATATTCAAAATACATCAAGTTCTCTCAAAAGAAAGATCAAGCATCCATTCAAGCATTCAATCCCTCTTCTCCATTCAAGTTCTCCATTGAAGATCAAGCATTCAAGCCATTAAAGGGATTTGACTCAAGCATTCAAGATTCATCATGCAAAACCCTAGATCTATGCATCATGGTGATGTGATCTTCCTTCAAGATCCTTTGTTAATCTTCAAGATCCATTCATTCTTCCCTCAAGGTGGATTCCAAGCATACACGCATTGAGGTTTTGATTCACATTCTTTAGTGTTGATTCTAGGCTTTCATATTAACATACTTGATTACATTTCAAATACAATTGCATATCTATCGAATTACATAGCTTCATTGTTAGATCTATTTCTACTACTTGCTAGCATTCTCAATTTCAATTTCAATATTAAGGTTGGTTCCTAACCGGGGTTTGACCAAGGAAAACCCCTCAAACAAACAACAAAAACCATTTTTTTCTTGTAGGTACAAGTGTGGAACTGTAGATCTGAGCTTGGATTTGGATACCCTTTTGGGAGAACTTTTGAGATTTGTGAACAAAGTCAAAGTCAGCCTTCAAAATAAAAATTTAGCCTTTGACCTTTTATTGGGGCAAAGACTACCTACTACCAGAAAGTTAAAAAATTTTTGGGTTTTCTTTGTCTTGGCATTTCCAATTGGAAACAGGTTGCGGAGTTGCCCGAAATTTCACACAGACATAAAAAATTGAAATTTTCTAGATCTACCCTATTTTGAGGTTAGTATTTCCTTTTCAATTATTTTAGATTTCAAACACAACTCCTTTATAGGGAAATATAAGGTTTTCTTCTTCTTTCATAGTCTCCATAGATTGATTCAGTTGTGCATTAACCTTTTGGTTGATCAATTTGGATCTCTCCTTTGGGAATTTGAATTTAGAATTAGATCTCATATTTTCCCCATACATTTTAGGGTGAACACTATTTCATCCTATTCATTTTGGTGATCCTGACATACTTAGCCCTTTTCTTTTATGGATTTAGATGCCCTATTGTGTTAGATCTCCCTTTGTATTACTTGTGTGTTCACTTATTCATTTTGGTGAACCCGTTTATGACAACTCTTTATTTTTGGTGTTTGTGTTAGATCTTACAATAAGAGAGTAGATTTCATTTATGCTCTTGCAATTATATTTAAAAAATACAAAAAAAAAATTGCAAAATTTCTTCAAAAATACAAAAACATTTATATTGCTTTGTGGAATTAGATGCTCTATTGTGTTTGATTTCATTTTTATGTTTATAAATTTCATTTGAATACATTTGGATATATCTAGATCTATTTGTTATCATGTTGCACAAGTTGTTTCAAACTTTTTCCAAAACTTTTGGGATTACACAACATCCTCCTCTTACCTAACCATTGCATGGCGTTACACCTTGCAAGACTTCATCTAGTGCATGTGATGTTGCTTTGTCCTCTTTTGAATTACCTTATCAAGATATATTAGAGAAAGAAGATGACCTTAATCTATATCTCCATCACATTTCTCTTTGTGGAGATGATCTGAGGATTGATGTTAATTATTCTCCTAATAGATGTCCTTCTTCCCCCTCTAGGGATCAAGCTTTAATGACTTATGACACTCCTACAATGCGCTTAATTGATAGGGATGATAATCCTCCTATTTGGGATGAACCTTTGGATTTGGATGTTGATGACTCGCTTCCTCATGAAACCATTATGGATAATTCTACTTTTTGGGATGAACCCTTTGTTAGGATTAACAATCCACAATACAATTCAGAGGGGGGGTGAATCAGTTGTATGACAAAATATTAAACTTTAAACTTTAATCTTATCAATATCAAATCCAATGAACACAATGAATGCCAACACAATAACACAATATTTTGGTTATGGGGAAACCCTGTTAAAGGTAAAAACCCCTATGGGAATTAGCACCCACTAATGATGTACTGAGAGTATAGTAATCCTTGTTATAAGATATAGCCCTATTAGGAGATTATTGAAACATTATATTACATAGTCCTTGTTAGAGGACATACACTATTAGGAGTCAAGAATAAAGAAGGCTCACTGCCTAAAGAAGGTTAAGTCCACTTTCTAAACTCACTAGCTCACAACAAGTGTATATGAAGAAATACACAATCTTTTGAGTTGTTTACCAACAACTGTCTTTGCTTGATCAGTTCCAATGAAGTCCATGAATAATCTTCTACTCTACATATAGCAGACACAAGTTTACAACCTCCTTATATCACACTTATCACATCCATGTCTCTTGCAAAGAAAAGACCTTTTATTTATACCTTATTACATTTTACCAAGCATAGGTTGGCCCATAAGGCTTTCCTAATTACAAACAATTACATAGGACCTTGCTAAGATACACATGGTATCACAAACAAGTTTACAATGATTATAGTACAATAATTAAGGACTGACATGCTTTAATTGTGCTTTCCAAATAAAACACATGCTTCATTCCCTAAATCAGCTTCACAATAAGCCATCGCCAATGTTAGCACCTAAAAAAAAAATTCATGGCTCCTGGTCTCCTCCCCTGGTCTATGCAATGTTTTTCCTGGTCCCTGTCATAAACCCTAAGGCAAAAAATTTCAAAAATGTAGCCATTGGATCTAAAAAATTAAAATACCCTGGCCCTATTCTATTTGCATGTTACCTTTTTGAATCACTTAAAACTTTTATCCGAATGTGCCATAAATCATTATCCCCTGCAGGGTCATCTTCCCTTACCTTTTTATCCTAGGTGATTCCTCGTTTAATATTTTCAAACACTCAACAATTAATTTCTCCTATGTCTGGGCTTATTATTTCATGGGCCCAGCTTTCTGACAACATGTTGATCCTACGATGGGTGCAAGATCTCATGAGGTGTGTCAGAGGCTTGAGATCTTGTGTCGATCATTGATTCTTCCATGGTTGCAGTGTTTCAAACGGTGGGTCCTCAGGTTGCCAGGATGGATTGACACGGTAGCTCTTTATTGGTTGCAAAGAAGTGAGGTGGATGTCCTATCAGGGTGTCCATGGCCAAGGAGGAAGAGTCAAAGGGGCCCGCTTATTAGTCTTCCGCAACATGGAAATTTTTAATTCGATAAAGTATCCTATACAGTAGGGTGGGGTCATGGTTATGGTGACATTTTCAAAGATTTAAAATCCATGGCGGGCATATGATCTTATGGAATTTGTCAACTCCATGAAATCATACTTCATTCGTTTGATCTTCCATGTGTTCGGTGCTCGGTTGTGGGTCTGATCACAAGTCAGGCCTTCATGGCATATTTTCATTGGATGTGTCAGAGATAGGTGGAGCAATGTCAATTTGATTGCATAGAGAATTGGTTGTCGTCCCAGTGTCAAAGAGGATGTGAATTGGCTCATTCTTATTGGTCCATGAATAAATGACTAGATATGCTATCAGTGGGACCTAAATTTTTGACTTGTCAAAGGGTCCTGACATCTGCAAAAGATCGACGATGGGCATAAGTTCTCATGGGTTTTGTCAAAGGCTTGAGATCTTATGCTGGCTGTCAATCTTACTTCCCTCAAAAGTGATAAAGTGATGCGGCTCCACTGCCATGTTGGCACAGTCAACATTCTCTCATTGGTCGATGTGTTGCTGAGAAGGATCTTGTCGGTGGGGCCATTGAGAAGGATTTTCAATCTATGGTCGGTGCATGATCTCAAGGAATATTCCTACCCCATGAGATCATGCGCCATCCATTGATCTCACATCTCACTTGGATGTGCCACTGGGTCCTATGTCAGGGGTGAGTGAGCATTAGCCATGAATGAGGTAATGACAAGTGGCATAAAGCGGGCCTAGGGTGGGGTCTGAGGTCTTGGTGGTCTGAATAAATGAGGTTGGTGGTGCTTCTCTAAGTGTTTTAGTGGTTTAGCTAACAAGTGTTCATGGAATCGCTAAACTTGATGGTGGAAAGATAAAGTGTTTCATGAACTAGCGGAAACCTTTGTCACCAATTCGCTAAATTTGACTGGGCCCCTTTTAAGAGGTAAATCATAAAGCTCATGAGATGAAATGATCAAACGGTCAGGTTATAAAGTTAATCAAGTTTCAAATGTGGACGATCGATGCACTACAGGCACCATAATGTAGTCGTTTGAGTTCAAATTCAAATTTTTGAAGGGTTTCCTGCGACCAAAAGGACTAGAATTCAATGCAGAAGTGACTAGTATTAGTGAGAGATGATCTGTTTGCCATTGCAATGTGGTCCAGGGTGTTGAGTGATTGTCTGTAGGGTTCATACTATGTGGTTTTGTGCTCAAGGCATGTTGCAGGGCTGACATTTTGAGCGTTGTTCATGATTCTCAATACCTTCATAGAGAGATTTTCATGATTGAGGATCATTCTAGGATTTTCTTTGTCCTGGTTGTCTGGGTTTCCACCCCTATAATAACTTTTTGACTGTTTCCAATTGGTTGGGTGGTTGAAACCCTAACCCTAAGTCATCAGTAACTTGTTGCATTCTCTTTGAGAATTCCAAGATGACTAGGGAGTATAAGTTGTAGATTTTTTTGATTTTGCAGGGGTTCCAAAACTTTCTTTGGTCCCAACTAGTTGTTGATAATGTTATACTGATAGAGGAGTGGGATTTTGGGTATTTCCTACCTTTGTGTTGTTTTGATTGTATATTGATCCTGAATATGTTAATGAAAATACTGTTGAGTTCCAATCCTGCATTTGTGTATGTCTTCTTGCTTTGGTTCTAAGCTCATATATGTTAATGTCACAAAGTGTGTTAGCATATGGTAAACAAAGAATATTGCAAAGTCATCTCTGAGTTCCTAACAAAGTTTGGATTAAAGTCTTTTGGGTGGGTTCAGTGAGTTTGCAACCAAGCAAGAATCTGATGTCCTTGTGTCTAAGGGAGAGGGGTAATAGGCAAAAGACTTACCCTGGATTCAGTTGTGTTTGAATTAAGGTATTTAGCTGATGTATGCAATTAGGTGACTCTTTGCCCTAGGTTAACGCACTGGTCCATCCTCTGGAGGCATTTCATTGTCATCAACCACACACACAAACATTCAAATGATAAAATCTTAAAGTAGTTAGTAAGGAGTATATAGTTGTATATCATTTAGTGATTCCTTTCAAGAAGTGAATCAAGGGTACACCCGCCTGAGAAATAAGGCTCAAAGTGTAGGAGGATCTCTCTTGATCCTTGTTAATTGGCCCTCTTCCTTGAAGACTTTGGAGTGGTGATAGAGTCAAAGTTATATTAAATTTATCCATCAAAGTATAAATCTGCAAGTTGAAGATCAAAGGGAACCCCCAACAAAATGGTGACTCTGCTTGGGAGAGTTTAGAGATAAAGATTGTAAGTGCACTCTTGTTTTCCTATTGTATTTCAAGTAAAGATTTCCCATCTAGGTGGGTGGCAACTCAAAAAGATTAAGAACTAGTGCTATATATTGTAAATCATGGACAAGAGGAGGAATACCCGGTCCTTTGTCAGAAAGAATCTGGAGGTCACTCTGGAACAATTGCCTAGATAGGAGAAAAAGAGTTGGATTAGAAGGAATGGTGAGTCTACTAGTGCTCCCATCAGAGAAAAAAAAAGTACTGGAGGTAGAGCACCATATGTTTCCTCAAGTAGGGAAGGTTCACAGGATAGAGTTTCTAGATCAGATGGTGGTCACTCTGAAGATAGATTTTATGATACCCTAGAAGCTATATTTCAGGACAAAGATCCATTGCCTGTAGGTTAAGATGAAAAAGCTAGAGAGATGGGTTTGGAGATTGATTTAGATCTTGATAGTGACAATTTCAGAAGAGAACCCATGAGACCAAGGCAGGTCCACTTCCCATATCAAAATCTCTCTGATATGGATGTATCATCAGGTTTTGATGACATTATGGTAGATCCTAATGATTTAAATGTATTGAGGTTGTAGTTGGTAGAGTAGGATGCCATACATAAGAGGTTATAAGAGGAAAGAGAGGCTGAAAAGGTGAGTGCTCTAATAGAAAGATAGTCTCTCCTTAGAAAGATTAATGAAATGAAGGAGAGAAACAAGATGCTTGCTTCTGCTCCTAAAACTTTGTAGCATGATGTCTTTGGTGATCTTGATACCTTGATGAGTGAGCAAGAGCGCTTACTGCAAGATCATGAATTTGATTGGGAGGGCCCTGTGGTTAGACAGGTGCAAATTTATGTTCTTTTGCCTAGAGATAAAGATAGGCATGAGGTCACTAGGCCTGATGTTTCTGCTGGTGAGAAAGGAAAGTAGAAGATGGTGGGACATAAAAAAAGTAAATCATTGACAATACCTGGGGTCCCACCACCCAATTTAAATAAGGACATAGAAATGGAGAGAAGAAGAAAATAAAATGAGGACCTTGCAAGAGAATTAGAGAGGGCTGAAATTGAAGCTTCCATTGCAGAAAAGAGAAGAAAGATCCAGTTCTTGAAGGCTTCATCGACTAATGCTCTTGGCCCATCTGCTATTGAACTAGGTATGCTATCTATGACTTCTACTATTCCACTTAGTAATGCTACTAGTTCAATTCCTTCTTCATCTGCTAGGATAGGTGCTGATCCTAGGCAGCAATCAAATGCACAAATAAATAAAAATGTAGATGCTAATGTTGATCCTAGGGTTAACACTAGTTCATGTTTTCAAAGAAGACCTATGCAATTAGAAGGCTATAGGAAAATTAGTTTTCATGGAATTCCTAGCTACCCAAATGCTTTTCCAAATGATATTAGAGATAAGGTACCTAAGTTTTATGGTAATAATGTTATTAGTTGTGAGGAGCATCTTAGGTTATTTTTTGATATATTTAATGATTATGAGGTAGAGCATGAGGATGTGGTCATGAAGTTATTTGTTCAATCTCTAATGGAGGATGCTAGAGATTGGTTTAAGAGACTTCCTGACAAATGTATTGACACTTGGGACTCTTTTGAGAGATGTTTTAAAGAGCAATATGGTGATAGGCATAATGCTAATTTCATGTTGAATGAATTCAATACCATAAGGAAAAATTAGAATGAGACTGCAGCTGAATTCAACATGAGATTTCAGAAGGGTATACATAAGTTGTTCCAAGTTATGTGGTTAGATGACAATGTTTGTCTGACCACATACTTCAATGAATTTGATGGAAAGATGGGATATTTGTTGAGGGACAAAGAACCAAGAACTCTTAGGGAGGCTTTTAGGATTGCTGTCAACATTGAGAACAATATGAAAATATCAAGAAAATTGGGTGGAAAGAGAGATGACCCAAAGTTGTTTGGGGACAAGAAATACAAAAAGGAAAATGATAAGAATGTTGGAGCTAGGAGGCAAGAGGAACATAAATTGGATAAGGTTCTTAATGCATTGAAGGATTTTAAGGCATCTACAAATAGGAACATTAGTGCTCCTGCCAATGAGAGGCCTCAATTTAGCAACAATTTTAACAAACAGAATAGATTACAGAACTACCCCTACAACACCCAATGGAAGGATGGCAACCCTATTGTCTCTACTATGAGAGGAAATAATGATAGAGGTGTCCCTAACCCTCTACAAAAGGCTTCAATAAATTTCATGGAGGACATACCTTGGTGTGTTGCATGCTAGTCCCCTCATTCTGTAGAGCATTGTGTGGTTGCACATTCTATGGCTACAAATCAAGATTGTGGCAATGAGCAGATAGATCAAGAACAAGATCAAGATGATGTTGGATGCAACATGGCTTCTTCATATCTAGGATATAAAGATGATTCTGATTTTGATGAAGAGGTAGATGCAAATGTAAAGAGACACAATCAGGCCTTTTTTCATCAAGAAGTTTTTTCTAATAGTGAAAACATTGATAGGATGACATGTAACATGAACTCTTCTTCTAAGCCAATAAAGTTAAGAAGACCTTATAGAGAAGAGATGGATAGGATTACTATAGAAATGATTGCCCAAGTGCAAACTAGAGGCATGTTGGTAAGGAATACAAATGAGAAAGCTGTAGGAATGTTTATAAAGAGTACCAACTCTGGAGAACCTAATGAGAACAAATCAAAAGGTGATCACATGGTGAAGTTCAAGAATGTGAAAGGTAAGAATTGTGAGCCTAGGGGAGTTGGAATTGAAAAGATTTCTAGTGAGATTGAGAGGCCAGTTAACACAATGGCTAGGATTGAAAAAATGGGGGTGGCCAATACACCAAATGTGTTAGATAAGCAAAAGGATATTAAGGCAGTACACATTGAGATTCCTTCTTCTGCTCCTATTGATATGTTATCTGTATTGTCCCAAATTATAGTTAAGGTTCCATTGTTAGAATTGTTGAGGATCCCTGAACACAAAGCCAAAGATATTGCATGAGTAGGTAATGTTCATAAAAATGATGTTGCATGCAATGGATCTCAGGATAAGGCTTTGAAAGGTGTTGCTGCTCAGGAAATTGTGTCTCAAATTCCTCCAATATACTTGGATAGTTCTGTCAATGCCAGCCTTGAAAATATTGATCCATTCTTTTTAAGCATCCTTGTGAATGGAATGAAGTTGAGAAATTGTATGATTGATAGTGGTGCCTCTAATACTATCATGCCTTTCAAAATCATGGAGAAGTTGGGCCTTAAAGTTGATACAGTGCAAGGTAGATATTGTGCAATGGATCAGAGGGAGGTACTAGTTATTGGGACTATCAATGCAATGCCATATAGGTTGGTAGCATGTCTAGAGAAAGAGCTAACAATGAGTGTTTTGGTGGTGGATATCCATCCTCATCATGGGATGCTGCTATTTAGAAAGTGGAGTGCTGCCATGGGGGGAAGTTTACAGTGTGATCTATCGTATGCCACTTTCAAGATTGATGATCAATTTGTCAAGATTGAACGAGAGCCAAGAGTATGCCACATGATTGAGAGAAATATTGATAATGAAACTACATGTTTTGTGGATATTGATATTAATGCTTTTAGGGAAAAGATCCATGTATTTGAAGAGGAGCCTATTTTGTCACCTATCTCTATTGAGGTAAGTGTTAATTCTATGAAGGGTGATTTGTGGGTAATGTACTTTGATGGTGTGAATTGCAAAGATGGTGCAGGAGCAGGTATTTTACTTATTTCTCCTGATGGAAACACCTACAAGTTTTCTTTCACATTGAATTTCCTTTGTACCAACAATATAGCAGAATATGAGGCTTTGTTGTTAGGATTGAGGTTGGCACAAAAGCATGGTATTAAGTTTTTAAGTGTTGTTGGTGATTCTAAGTTGGTGGTGTCCCAAGTCAGGTCAATATATGCTTCCAAGAATAGGAGGTTGAAGCAATATAGGAATGTAGTTTGGGATTTGATTGAACATTTTGATGCCTTCAATATTGAGTGAAAGGATAGGAGTAATAATAAGATGGCTGACTTGTTAGCCAATATTGCAATCAATCTCAATGATATTACATTTTCTGGTATCTCTAAAGTTGAAATTCAGGCTAGGCCTAGCATACTAGATAATATTGAGAATTGGCAAGTTTTTGATGATGATAATGATATCTTGAAGTTTATGGGTTGTGAGAATCAGTATCATGGTCAAGAATTTGATTGTTCAGCCTTGGTTGAGTCAGTAGAAGGAAGGGAGGTTGTCTTTGGCAATGAGGTCATTCAGCTTAGAACTAAAAAGGTGCCCAAGGGGCTTGTTGTTTTGGAGACTGTCATTGATAATTAGGATAGAGTTCAAAAGATTATTAGAAGAGAAGATCATGCTGATCTAGAAGAGATAAATCTTGGAACACATGAGGCACCTAAGAAGGTATACATTGGTAGAGATATATCTCAAAAGGTAAAGAAATCTTTGATTGAATTATTGAGAAAATTTAGGCATGTTTTTGCATGGTCATATGATGACCTGAAGGTTTATAGAGAAGTTTTGTTTCAGCATATTATTCCATTGAAAGAAGATGCTAAACCTTTTCGGCAAAAATAAAGGCCTATTAATCCCACTTTGGCACCCAAGATGCAAGAAGAGTTAATGAAGATGAGAGATAATAGAATTATCAAGCCTATAAGGCATTCTTCTTGGGTGTCAAACCTTGTTCTTGTGAGAAAAAATAATGGTGACATCAAGCTTTGTGTGGACTTCAGGAATCTGAACATCAGCTCATTAAAGAATAATTATTGTTTGCCCAATATGGAAGCTATGTTGCAGAGAGTAACTGGATCAGAGTTGATGTCTATGATGGATGGTTTCTCTAGCTACAATCATATCATTATCAAAGAATCAAAGCAATTCAAGATAGCTTTCACAACACCTTGGGGGACATATGTTTATGTGAGAATGCCTTTTGGCCTCACAAATGTTGGTGCTACTTTATAAAGGGCAATGGATGTTGCCTTTTTAGATTTCATAAATCATTTCCTTGTTGTATATCAAGATGATCTAACTACTTATTCAAAGGAGGAAGAAGACATTTGCACTCATCTAGAAAGAATATTTGTGAGGGCCTTGGAGTTTGGCATTTCTTTGAACCCAAGGAAATGTGCTTTTGGTGTCATTGAAGGTAAGTTGCTTGGCCATGTAGTTGGGAAGCAAGGAGTGAGAATTGACCCTGAGACGGTAGCAGCCATTGATAAAATTCAGAGACCAAAGAATGTTAAAGGAATCCAATCCTTCTTTGGTCAAGTCGATTTTTTAATGAGGTTTATGACAAATTTTGTAGAGGTTACTAGACCTATTTCTAAGATGTTGAAGAAGGGATCTGCAATCAATTAGGAAGGTGAGCCTGATGAGGCTTTCAAAAATATTAAGCAGCCTATCAAAGATGCACCAGTGCTTAAGGCACTTGATTATAATGTCCCAATGCATATCTTTTCCTTTGCATCTTTTCACACTATTGCTGTAGTTTTGTTACAAAAGAATAAGGATGGTTTTGAGCAGCCTATTGCATTTTTTAGTAAATATTTGTAGGCTGCTGAATTGAAGTATGACATAAATGAGAAATAGGCTTATGCACTTGTGAAGGAAATCAAGGCTTTTAGGTGTTACTTGATGGGAGCAGTTGTGAAGGATATTTTCTCACAGCAGGAGGTGTCTAGAAGAAGATGTAGATGGATCAATAGGATCCTAGAATTCAATGTTCAGGTCCAGATTACTAAGTTGGTTAGAGGAAAAGGATTGACAAAACTGATGGCTTAATCCAATTTTGATGCAAATTAGGTAAATCATGCTAAAATTGATTACACATGTGATATGGATGATTGTATCTAGTATCAGGATATTATCTATTACTTGAAAAACATGAGATGTCCAGATAACATGAATGATAATCAAAAGAGGACAATAAAATTACAAGCCATCAAGTATGTAATTGTGAAGTGTAAATTGTATAGAAAGAATTTGGATTGTATACTTTTGAAGTGTGTAGATGAAGACCAGGCTAATAAGTTGTTGAAAGAAATGCATGAGGGAGTTTGTGGTGGGCATTGTATGGGTAAAACAACTACTCATAAGATCTTGAGAGTAGGGTTCTGGTGGCCCACAATCTTCAAGGAAGCAGAAAAATTGGTGAGGAGGTGTGATGCTTGTCAAAGGTTCTCTGGTAAGCTTAAATTTTTAGGTAATATGCCATTAAGACCAGTAGAAGTTCAAGCTCCTTTCCAACAATGGGGAATTGATTTCATAGCGGAGATACCAAACAAGTCAAGTGGAGGACACTCATGGATCTTGGTTGCCACTGATTACTTTACAAAGTGGGTAGAAGCTATACCTACAAGAAATGCAACTAGTAAGGTGGTAATTGATTTTATGATGAATAATATTATTACAAGGTTCAGGTGCCCTGAGAGAATAGTAAGTGATAATGCCATGTACCTTAGGTCTGCTGAATATAAGGACTTTTGCAAAGGTTTGGGAATTCAGATTTCTAATTCCTCACCTTATCATCCACAAGGAAATGGTCAAGCAGAATCTACTAATAAGAGTTTGATTAAAATATTAAAGAGAATTCTTGAAAAGAATAAGAGGGCATGGAATTCAAAGCTGCCATTAGCTCTATGGGCTGACAGGGTAACTGTGAAGAGGGCAATTGGTTGTGCACCATTTGACCTAGTATATGGAATTCATGCAAGAATGCCTTAGAATAACTCGTTGGAAATGTATAAATTTGTTTGGCTATATGATGATGACATAGATGATGAGATGCAGTTGAGAATTGAGGACCTCATTAGGTTGGATGAGACTATAAGAGAATTAGTTGCGAGGAATGCCAAATTGTAGTTGTAGGTTAAGAATTTATATGATAAGAAGACTGTTGATAGAAAGTTTGAACCTAGTGATTTGGTGTTAATTTGGAATGCCAGACTAGAGGATAAGGGGAAACATGGTAAATTTGATCCCATCTGGCTAGGGCCATATCTAATTCATGAGAAATGGGGCCAAGATTCATACATTATCAAAGAATTAAATGGTGGTATTGAGGAATTGCCAGTTCATGGACAATTCTTGAAGAAATACTTCAATTGAGCTATTTTGTTTTCCATGAACAGTAGTCAGGTTTGTAAATTTTTTAATTTTTGTAAATAAGCTGCTTGCCCCTGCCCTATTTTGTCTTGGTCTATCATTTTTTGGTCCTATTGCCTATTCTACTTTTCTTGTTCCCTATTGTCTGCATTTTTCCAGTGGGATGGTCTGCTTGAAACTAGTGATTCTAAGTCCTTGCTATGCCTACAAGAGGCACACATCCCTAGACAGAGCAACTATTAGCACCTACAAAAAAATTTCATGGCTCCTGGTCTATGCAATGTTTTTCCTGGTCCCTGGCATAAACCCTAAGGCAAAAAATTTCAAAAATGTAGTCGTTGGATCTAAAAAATTAAAATACCCTAGCCCTGTTCTATTTGCGTGCTACCTTTTTGAATCACTTAAAACTTTTATCCACATGTGCCTTAAATCTTTATCCCCTGCAGGGTCATGTTCCCTTACCTTTTTATCCTAGGCGGTTCCTCATTTAATATTTCCAAATTCTCAGCAATTAATTTCTCCTATGTCTTAGCTTATTATTTCATGGGCCCAGCTTTCTGACAACATGTTGATCCTACGGTGGGTGCAAGATCTCATGAGGTGTGTCAGAGGCTTGAGATCTTGCATTAACCATTGATTCTTCCATGGTTGTAGCATTTCAAATGGTGGGTCCTCAGGTTGCCAGGATGGATCGACATGGAAACTCTTTATCGCTTGCAAAGAAGTGAGGTGGATGTCCTATCAGGGTGTTCATGGTTGAGGCGGAAGAGTCAAAGGGGCCCGCTTGTTAGTCTTCTGCAACGTGGCAATTTTTAATTTGATAAAGTATCCTATACGATAGGGTCAGGTCATGGTTATGGTGACATTGGCAAAGATTCAAAATCCATGGCGGGCGTATCATCTTATGGAATCTGTCAACCCCATGAGATCATACACCATCCGTCTGATCTTCCATGTGTTTGGTGCTCAGTTGTGGGTCCGATGACAAGTTAGGCCTTCATGGCATATTTTGATTGGATGTGTCAGAGATAGGTGGATCAATGTTAGTATGATTTTGTAGAGAATAGGTTGTGGTCCCGATGTCAGAGAGGAAGTGAATTGGCTCATTCTTATTGGTCCACGAACAAATGACTAGATATGCTGTCAATGGGACCTGAATTTCTAACTTGTTAGAAGGTCCTGACATCTGTAGAAGATTGACGATTGGCATAAGTTCTCATGGGTTTTGTCAAAGGCTTGAGATCTTACACTGGTTGTCAATCTTACTTTCCTCAGAAGTGATAAAGTGATGCAGGTCCACTGCCATGTTGGCATAGTCAGTGTTCTCTCATTGGTCGATGTGTTTCTGAGAAGGATATTGTTAGTGGGATTACTGAGAAGGCTTTTCAATCTATGGTTGGTGCATGATATCAAGGATTATTCCTACCCCATGAGATCATGTGCCATCTATTGATCTCACATCTCGTTTGGATGTGCCAGTGGGTCCTATGTCAGGGGTGAGTGAGCATTAGCCATGAATGAGGTAACAACAAGTGGCATAAAGGGGGCCCGGGATGGGGTCTGAGGTCTTGGCGGTCCAAATAAATGAGGTTGGCGGTGCTTCTCTAAGTGTTTTAGCGGTTCAGCGAACAAGTGTTCAGAGAATCACTAAACTTGATGGTGGAAAGAGAAAGTGTTTCATGAACTAGCAGAAACCTTTGTCACCAATTCACTAAATTTGACTGGGCCCCTTTTAAGAGGTAAATCATAAAGCTCACAAGATGAAATGATCAAATGGTCAGGTTATAAAGTTGATCAAGTTTCAAATGTGGATAGTCGATGCACTACATGCACCATAATGCAGCCATTTGAGTTCAAATTCAAATTTTTGAAGGGTTTCCTATGACTAGAAGGACTAGAATTCAATGCAGAAGTCACTGGTATTGGTGAGAGATGATTTGTTTGTAATTGCAATGTGGTCCAGGTTGCTTAATGATCATTTGCAAGGTTTGTACTGTGTGGTTTTATGCTCAAGGTGTGTTGTAGGGCTGACATTTTGAGCATTGTTCATGATTCTCAGTACCTTCACAGAGAGATTTTCATTATTGAGGATCATTCCAAGATTTTCTTTCTCCTGGTTGTCTAGGTTTCCACCCCTGTAATAAATTTTTGACCGTTTCTAGTTGTTTGGGTGGTTGAAACCCTAACCCTAAGTCATCCATAGCTTGTTGCATTCTCTTTGAGAATTCCAAGATGACTAGGGAGTATAAGTTGTAGATTTTTTTGATTTTGCAGGGGTTCCAAAACTTGCTTTGGTCCCAGCTAGTTGTTGATAATGTTATACTGATAGAGGAGTGGGATTTTGGGTATTTCCTACCTTTGTGTTGTTTTGATTGTATATTGATTTTGAATATGTTCATAAAAATACTGTTGAGTTCCAATCTTACATTTGTGTATGTCTTCTTGCTTCGGTTCTAAGCTCATATATGTTAATATCACAAAGTGAGTTAGCATATGGTAAACAAAGAGTATTGTGAAGTCATCTCTGAGCTCCTAACAGAGTTAGGATTAAAGTCTTTTGGGTGGGTTCAGTGAGTTTTCAACCAAGTAGGAATCTGATGTCCTTGTGTCTGAGGGAGAGGGGTAATAGGGAAGCACTTACCCTGGATTCAGTTGTGTTTGAATTAAGGTATTCAACTAATGTATGCAATTAGGTGACTCTTTTCCCTAGGTTAAGGCACCGGTCCATCCTCTGGAGGCATTTAATTTTCATCAACCACACATACAAATATTCAAATGATAAAATCTTAAAGTAGTTTGTAAGGAGTATATAGTTGTATATCATTTAGTGATTCCTTTCAAGAAGTGAATCAAGGGTACACCCACCTGAGCAATAAGGCTCAAAGTGTAGGAGGATCTCTCTTGATCCTTGTTAATTGGCCCTCTTCCTTGAAGACTTTGGAGTGGTGAAAGAGTCAAAGTTATATTAAATTTATCCATCAAAGTATAAATCTGCAAGTTGAAGATCAAAGGGAACCCCCAACAGCCAAAGCACGCACCATAGATGACATCACCAATCATTCTGTACCTTGCAATGACCAATGAACATCCATCAGTACCTCTACCATCATCCTTCAAGATCAGATACCTTGAATCCAATCCCTCTAAAATCTATACTAGAAACTCAGAGACTAACTCTGTCAATTCTCACTGCCATAGTCCAGTGACCAGTCTTTAACAAAATAATTGTATCTTTCTTAATATGCATCCATTAATGATGCAATCTTAGATATAAGATCACAACATCCATTTTAAGTCTCTTCTAACTTCATAATATTTGAAACATCCATACACCTTTCGTACAGTGTGATTACCAATCTGGTTCCTTCATAAAAGCATATGTTGACATCAGTGAAAAAACACAAATGACAATAGTATGAGTGCCTATTCAGTAACATAGTTATTAAACATATTAAATGTCTCAATCACCACCCATGTATTAGCAATATCCAACAATCTCCCTCTTTGGCATTGATGTCAACATATGGGGAAATCTTATCCCAAAGTTGTATCAACCCAAAAGTCCTTCAACTGAACAAACTCCCCAAACAATGAGGATTTTCTCATAGCAACACTCCCCCTTTGATAGCAATGGTAAAGGGTGCCCACAGCCTTCACATATAAACTTTCTTCCATGATCACTCCCCCTGAGGAGTAGATCCCTACATCTAGTCCAGAAAGTGATGAGGCTCTGAGCACTTTTGGACTGATGCACCTCTGCATCATTTAGTTCTTACTAAGAGGGGCCTGAACCCCTAACATATCTCTGAGATATTCAAAGGTATCTTTCACTAGTGGCTTAGTAAAGATGTCTACAATGTACTCTTTTTTACTGATATATTCAAGCTTGATTTCTTTTTATGCCACCTTGTCTGATGAAGGGTGCTCCCCTTAATACCATAAACACATAATAGAAATAGAGAAACAACAATAGTATGCAAGAACAAAAAATTGGCTTCTTATTATCTCCAAAAATGTGGAATTAAAAAATTTTAGAATTACAATATGCAAAGCCACATGGGCATTCCCTTACAATATTCTGGAGGACAAAGCCTCGAATCAATACCCAGATCTACTACTAGAATTGTCCTAGACAACACTACGGGCCTTCTTTATATAGGCATTTTCCACCACCCGAGAAGGTTCTAGAAATTTAGCCCTTAAGGCTGACCAAACTTAGAATTATTTTATTTTTCAATTTATTACATCAAAGTCAGCTCAAAATAACTTTTGAAACCTGAACAAAAATTTTAAAGGAAAATTATTTTCTGCCATTTCAGGTGACCCGATTCCGGAGACCATAAGTCATCACCAGTTGACCCGATGGACTATTATAACCCAATTTTGGAAAGGCCACGAAGCACTCTACAGGCTTGACTCATGCAAGCACCTGTCACCCAAATTTTTGACTTCATTCAGGGCCTCTAAAGCCTTCAAAACTAAGTTCAAAGTTTCTATACCCTTCTGCCAATACCAAAAATATTCAATATCTTCAAAACTAGACCTCAACTAGCCATGAAACTTTACTAGCAGGTTGATATGACTAAGATGAACCTCCACATGTAAAATTAGAACATTCCAAGATCATATGACCAACTTACTAAAAATAGCAAGTTCCCATAAATAGCAGGTCTGCAGAAGATAGCCCTTATTGAATATAAAAATAGAAATATTTTTGGGTGATCAAAGATTGCTCTTACACCCTAGATGCTCCTGCATCATTGTCTATTAAGAAGTGATATTTGATAGAAATGTGTTTAGTTTTAGAGTGCATCACCAGATTCTTTGACATGTTTATTGTCTTGGTGTTATCACATGGATAACCACGAGCTCATTAAAAGTTATTCCAATGTCTTTCAGCATTTGTTTCATCCAAACAATTTGAGTGTAATTTATAGTAGCAGCAACATATTCTGATTCAATAATAGATTGTGCTATACAATCTTGTTTATTACTTAGCCAAGAAACCAACTTTTTCCCAAGGAAAAATGCACCACCACTTGTACTTTTTCTATCATCAATATTTCCTACCCAATCAACATCATTATAGGCATGAAGTTCAAAGATATCATTCCTATCATACCATAAATCATAGTCTATGGTTCCACTGAGATACCTCAGTATCCTTTTAATAGTAGCTAGATGAGTCTCTTTGGGTTTCACCTAATATCTAGCAACAATTCCAACAACATTAGCAATATCTAGTTTGGTGTGAGTCAAATATTGTAGCCCTCCAACCATTGATCTATACAAATTCTGAAAAACACATTTTTGATTCATCATCAATTGTTAGCTTGTTTCCAGTCACCATAGGTTTTCCTACTGGTTTACAATCTTCCATACCAAATTTCTTAAGAAATTCTTTGAGATACTTGGTCTGAGAAATGAAAATAGCATTCTCATTCTGAATTATTTGTAGTCCAAGAAGTAATTTCATTTCTCCTATCATGAACATCCCAAATTCACTTTCCATTTCTTTAGCAAACTTCTTACATAGATCATCATTACCTCCAAAGATAATGTCATCCACAAATACCTCTACTATCAGGATTCCATCTTCAATAGTTCTTAAGTACAAATTACTATCCGCATTACCTTTTCTTCATCCAAGTCTAAGTAGATACTTGTCCAACCTTGCATACCAAGCCCTAGGAGCTTGCTTCAACCCATACAGCGCTTTCTTTAACTTGCACACCATGTCTTTGTCTTCACATAGAGGAAATCCATCCGGTTTTTCTATGTATACCTCTTCTTCAAGGTCTCCATTCAAAAATGTAGATTTAACATCCATCTGATACACTTTGAATTTTTTGTATCCAGCATAAGATAGAAATAATCTTACTGCCTCTATTCTAGCAACAGGAGCAAATTTTTCTTCAAAGTCTATCCCTTCTTTCTATGAGTATCCCTTACACACTAGTATTTCTTTGTTCCTTAAAACTATTCCTTCTTCATCCATTTTGTTTCTAAAGACCCATTTTGTTCCTATAACATTTTTATTTTTAGGTCTTGGCACCAATTCACAAGTATTATTTTTCTTTATCTGATCTAATTCTTCTTTCATTGCATTTATCCAAGATTCATCTTTAAAGGCTTCATCTGTAGTCTTTGGCTCAACTTGGGAAATTAAACAAATTTCTTCTCTAACTTTAGATCTTGTTAGCACTCCCTGATTGGTATTGCCAATAATTTGATTTTCAAGATGGTTATTTTTTACATACATTGGATTTTTAGGAGTTTCAGTAGTCTTTCTTGTGTCATCACAAGACTCTTTTTCGCTTCCTTCCTCAACAAGTTCTTCTTCTTCAGCAATAGTACTGGCTTCTTTTACTTATGATATCTGACTGTTGGCATGCATTCTTTCTTGTATCTAAAATTTCTCATCTATTCTTACATTGTTACTTTCAACCATCCTCCTTAATCTCAGATTGAAACATTTGTATGCCTTACTCTTAATAGAGTAACCAAGGAAGATACCTTCATCACTTCTAACATCAAATTTTCCTATCTCATCATCCCTCTTAATATAACATTTTCTACCAAAAAGTTTGAAATATTTTATAGTAGGAATATGATCAAACCATAGTTCATAGGGAGTCTTACTTGTACCATCTCTGATTTGAATTTTGTTTAATGTGTGTACTGTTGTTCCAATAGCCTCTCTCCAATGTACATGAGATACATTCCCTTCAATCATCATTGTTCTGGCAGCATCAAGTATAGTTCTATTTCTTCACTCTTCTATCCCATTCTATTGTGGAGTTCTAGGAGTAGATGTTTGTCTTTTTCTCCCATGCTCTTCATAGTATGAATTGAATAAATCTGATGTAAACTCTCCACCTCTATCTGATCTTAAACACTTTATTTTCAATCTTGATTCATTCTCTACCTTTTCTTTAAACAACTTGAATTTGTCAAATGCTTTTGATTTTTCTCTCAAATAAGTTACCCACATCATCCTAGAAAAATCATCAACAAAGAGTATGAAATAACTTTCACCCTAGTATGAATTTGTTCTTGTAGGCCCACATAGATCTTTATGTACCAGATCCAACTTTCCTTTTGATTTAAATTTTTTGATTTTATGACTATTTTTAGTTTTCTTTTCCATAACACATTCTATGCATACATTGTTATAAGGTTGCACAATCTTCGGTAGATCTCTTACTACATTATCCATACTTTCTTTCACAATGTTATCAAAGTTAACATGATAGAATCTTCTGTTCCATAACCAACTATCATCTACCTTCACAACAAAAAAAGAGGCTCCAAATGTATTTAGTCCAAATACATTACCTCTAGATCTTGAACTACTGGCAATTAGTTTTCCTTCCTTCCTTTTGATAAAGCACTTACCATCCACAAAACTTAACTAAAAGTTTTTATCCATTAACTGTCCAACACTAAATTTATGTTTCAATCTTTCAACAAGTAGTACATTGTCTGTATTAGTCTTTCCATCCAAAGTGATGGATCCTACTCCTATGATGGATTTTGGGGGATTCTCCCCAAGTCTTACAACACCTCCATCATAATTTACTAATTTAACACATTTTTTCTTATCACTAGTCATGTGATGAGAACATCCACTATCAATTATCCATTTAGTCTTCTTGTCAACATGAGATACTAAGGCTTTTTCTTCATGAATTGGTTCATCTTTAATAGAAACAAATCCAATCTCTCCATTTTCTAATTCATCATCATCATCAAAGATTCCTTAGGAACTCTTGTAGGACATCTAGATGTAAAATGACCTACCTTATTGCATGAAAAAAATTTCAAAGGTAATTTTCTTTCAAATTTTCCCTTACCTCTTTTCTCTCTTCTAGCTATTAGTGCAACAAGTTCTTCCATCTTTTCTTCTTCCATTATCTTCTCCCATTCCTCAACATATTCACCAAGTTCTTCTCTTAGGTCTTCTTTTCTTGTACTCAAAAGTGCAGATAATTTCTTGTGTGCAGATGCCCTAAATGTGGATTCAACTTTAGGATCAGCTTCTCCTAATTCCACAACTTCAAAGGTGGTTAACTTTGCAATCAACATCTCTCTGCTAAAGTTTTGAGTTGGGGGTATAGTTTCTTGAATTGACATTGCCTTGAATTGCTAAGTAGGGGTTATAGATCTGAGAATCTTTGCAATGACTTCATCTTCATCATAAGTAGCTCCATAATTTTTGATTCCAACCATAGCTTTTGTAACCCTTTAAACATATTCTCTAATACTTCCATCTTCATTAATTTGTTGCTTCTCCACTTTTGTCTTCTAGTTCTATAATTTTTCTTGTTTGGTATATTTGTCTCCTTCATAGAGTGCTTCTAGTCTATTCCAAATATCATGTGCCAAATCTAGATCTTTAATTTTAGTAAACTCGCCTTCAAATAGTGCACTAATCAATGCTTCTCTTATGACCATGTTGCATGAAACTAGTTTCTTTTCTTCATCAGTGGCTGACCCTATGTCATTCTTAGCTTTCAAGGTTTCCTTCTTCACAATCATCCAGTAGTCTATGCCCAAGCATAGAAAATGTGTTCCCATCTTATTTTTCCAACTATTCAAGTTTTCAGGATCAAACTTAGGGCTATCCTTCCTATAGTATGCCACTTTCCAAGATCACCTCAAGCTAATAAGCTTTCTCTCTGAGGACCACAGGCTCTGATACCAATTGTTAGGATTAAAAATCCACAATACAACTAAGAGGGGAGGTGAATTAGTTGTATGATAGAATATTAAAATTTAAACTTTAAGCTTATCAATATTAGATCCAATGAACACAATGAATGCCAACACAATAACATAATATTTTGGTTACGAGGAAACCCCGTTAAAGGTAAAAACTCCGGTGGGAATTAGCACCCACTAATGATGTACTGAGACTGTAGTAATCCTTGTTAGAAGATATAGCCCTCTTAGGAGCTTATTGAAACATTATAGTACATAGTCCTTGTTAGAGGATAGACCCTGTTAGGAGTCAAGAACAAAGAAGACTCACTACCTAAAGAAGGTTAAGTGAGCCTTCTGAACTCACTAGTTCACAACAAGTGTATATGAAGAAATACATAATCTTTTGAGCTATTTTCTAGCAACTATATTTTCTTGATTAGTTCCAATGAAGTTCACCAATAATCATCTACTCTACATACAATAGACACAAGCTCACAACCTCATTATATCACACTTATCACATCCATGTCTCTTCCAAAGAAAAGACCTTTTATTTATACCTTATTACATTTTACCAAGCATCGGTCGGCCCATAAGGCTTTCCTACTTACAAAAAGTTACATAGGCCCTTGCTAAGATACACATGGTATCAAAAACAAGTTTACAATAATTATAGTACAATAATTAAAGACCGACAGCCTTGAATTATGCTTGTCAAACAAAACACACGCTTCATTCCCTAAGTTAGCTTCACAATAAGCCATCGCTAGAGCGAACACCACAGATGATGTCACAAATTATTTTGTACCTTGAGCTAAACAATGAACATCCATCAGTACCTCTACCATCATCCTTCCAAATCGTATACCTTGAATCCAATCCCTCTGAAATCTATACCAGAATCTCAGAGACTAACTTTTTTTATTCTCACTACCATAGTCCAATGACCAGTTTTTACCAAAATAGTTGTATCTTTCTTAATATGCATCCATTAATGATTTGATCTCAGATATAATATCGCAACATCCTTTTTAACTCTCTTCTAAATTTGCAGCATTTGAAACATTTGTACACCTTCCGTACACTATGATTACCAGTCTGGATCCTTCATAAAAGCATATGTTGACATCAGTGACAAAACACAAATGAAAATAGTATGAGTGCCTATTCAGTAACGTAGTGATTAAACATATTAAATGTCTCAATCACCACCCATGCATTAGCAATATCCAACACCCTTGGTTAAATACTTTGATTTATCCCCTCCTTGTGAAGAATTTTTAATACAAGAAGATGACATTATAAATCTTTCACCTACATTTGGGATTCCTTCTAGTGATGAGGCATTAGTGGAGAATTATATGAATACCCTTAATGCTATTCCTCTTAGTGGTGATCTTATGGGAAATCAAGATCCTACATTACATCCTTCTTACCATAATATTACTTATATCTATTCAAATCCTTTTCCAACTATTGTTCCAAGAGTTCCTTTGGTTGTGTCTTCCATTCAAATCACTTCCTACACTTTTACCATTGCTGCTAATCCTAATCCTATCTTTCCTAATCTAATTCTTAATTCTCCATCTTCTATTCCTAGTTTTTCCCACACTTATGTTGAGGTTCAAACTATGGTTCACGATGTAGATGTGCCAAGATTCTTCAATTTTCCTTCTTATTATCCGATCCATAAAGATAAGAGAAAAGAAACTTCCCCTTTGATATTTCTTCATAATTTTACCCCTCACTCTTATATAACATAGATCTTTTCTCCTCTAGACTGGGGGGTAAGAGGTATATTTATTCATGACTTCTAGAATCCATTATGTTCCTACCTTGCGCTTAATTGGTTATGTTTTCATGGTTTGTATTATGATTTCTTTTCATCCATTTCTCTCTTCTATTATTCAAGATATCTTTTCTAGGACATATGTTTTGCTTGTTTGGTATGTTTGTCTCCTTCATAGAGTGCCTATAGTCTATTCCAAATATCATGTTCCAAATCCAAATCTTTAATTTTAATAAACTGACCTTCAGATAGTGCATTGCTCAATGCTTCTCTTGTGACCATGTTGCATGAAAATTGTTTCTTTTCATCATCGGTGGTTGACCCTATGTCATTCTAAGCTTTCAAGGTTTCCTTCTTCTTCACAATCATCTAATAGTCTATGCCCAAGCATAGAAAATATGTTCACATCTTATTTTTCCAACTGTTAAAGTTTTCAAGATTAAACTTAAGACTATCCTTCCTATAGTATGTCATTTTCCAAGATCACATCAAGCTGTTAAGCTTTCTCTCTGAGGACCACGGGCTCTAATACCAATTGTTAGGATTAAAAATCCACAATACAACTGAGAGGCTATTGGTTTTTCCCTTTGATCTTCAACTTGTAGATTTATACTTTGATGGATAACTTTAATGATACTTTGACTCTATCATCACTCCAAAGTCTACAAGGAAGAGGGCCAATTAAAAATGATCAACAATGAGATCCTCCTACACTTTGAGCCTTTATGCTTAGGTGGGTGTACCCTTGACTCACTTCTCTAAAGGAGTCCCAAAACAATATACAACTATGTCCTTTACTAACTGACTGAAAGATATTATCACTTAAATGTGTGTGTATGATTGATGATGATGGACTGCTTCTAGAGAATAGATCAATGCCTTAACCCAAGGCATAGATTCACTAAATAACTTATACCAACTAAAAATTCTAACTCAAACATACTTGAATTCAGCATAAGTTCTTTTCTTGTTATCCCTCTCACTCACATACCAAGACATCAAATTCTTATCAAGCCATGAACTCACTGAAATCACCTGAAAGACTTTAATCCTAACTTTGTTAAGAACTCAAAGATAATTTCACAATACTCTTTGTTTACCATATGCTAACTCACTTTGTGACATTAACATATAGGAGCTCAATATCAAAACAAGAAGACATACACCACTATGAGATTGGAATTCAACTATATTCTCATCAAAACTTGTAGAATCAATACATTATTCAAACATCACTATGCAAAGAGAAAAAAAACACTAAATCCAAGCTCTCCTTGTTTAGTATAATACCATCAATAACAACAACTAATATAGAAAAACTTATGCAATATATACCCCCCTAATCATCTTGAAATCCAAAAACAAGATGCAACAAGCTACAGATGACTAGGGTTAGGGTTTCACCCACCAAACCAACTAGAAATAGTCAAAAATTTATTACAGGGGAAGAAACCCAGGCAACCAAGAGAAGATAGATCCCGGAAAGATTCTCAATCATGACAATTCACTGAGAAGGTACTGAGAACCATGAAAATGATAAAATTGTCAACCTATTCGGCCACCTGCAACATGCCTCGAGCACAAAGAACATACTACAGACCCCTGCAAACTACTACTTTTTTTTATTATTTGGGCCGACTACTTATAACTCATTCTAACCCTAAAGCAGGAAAATATTGTATAATATGGCTTAGGGTTAGGGATTTTCATGAAGTATGATTTTAGTACTTGCGGCAGAATTGGGCTGTAAGGGATTATAGATTGTAATCAGGTTGTAATCACTGGATAATAATAATATTGGACTCACTGTTGGTGGACGTAGCCCAGGGATTGGGTGAACCACGTTAAATCTATGTGTCTTGTGTTCTATTTTGTGTGGTTTATTATTTTCTGATATTAGTTATATTTGCACATAATTGTTATTTCTGCCTTGTTAATCCTAACATTTAAGTCACCAAAAAGGTAGTGACAAAAAAGAACAGGGCTAGGGCATTTTGAATTTTTTCCACCCAACAGCTACTTTTTAAAAATTTGACAAAGGTTTCAGGGCCAGAGACCAAGAAAGAGACTCTAGAGACCAGGGGAAGACCTGTATAGCCATGGAAATTTTTAGGGTGCTGACAGTGGCTCTGTCTAGGGATGTGTGCCTCCTATAGGCATAGTAAGGATCTAGAATCACTGGTTAAAGTAGACCATCCCACTGAAAAAATTGACAACAGAGAGCAATAGGACCAAAACCCTACAGACCAAGACAAAACAGGACAAGGACAAGAAACTTTATAAAACTTACAAGGCTATACATATATACACAACCTAACTACTACTCATGGAAGATAGAATACTTCAAAATAAGTATTTTTTCAAGAATTGTCCATGAACAGACAATTCTTGAACATTACCATTTAGTTCTTTTAAAACATAAGAATCCTGGCCCCATTTTTCATGAATTTGATATGGCCCTAGCCCGATGGGCTCAAACTTTCCATGTTTTCCCTTATCCTCCAGTCTAGCATTCCAAATTAATACTAGGTCATCAGGTTCAAACTTCCTCTCCATAGCCTTCCTATCATACAGGTTCTTGATTTGCAATTGCAACTTGACATTCCTTGAAGTTGACTCTCTCTTGATTTCATCCAGCATGATGAGATCCTCAATCCTCAATTGTATTTCATCATCTATATCATCATCATATAATTGAACAAACTTATACATTTCCAATAAATTATTCTAAGGAAATCTTGCATGTATTCCATATACTAGGTCAAAGGGTGCACAACTAATTACCCTCTTCACAGTTACCCTATCAACCCATAGAGCTAATGGAAATTTTGAATTCCATGCCCTCTTATTCTTTTCAAGAATCCTCTTGAGGATCTTAATCAAACTCTTATTAGTAGATTTTTCCTATCCATTTCCTTGTGGATGATAAGGTGAGGAATAAGAAATCTGAATTCCTAAACCTTTGCAAAAGTCCTTATATTTAGCAAACCTGAAGCACATTACATTATAACTAACTATCCTCTTAGGGCACCCAAACCTTGTAACAATATTATTCAATAGAAAATCAGTTACCACCTTGCTGGTTGCATTTCTTGTAGGTATAGCCTCTACCCACTTTGTAAAGTAATCAATGGCAACTAAGATCCATGAGTGTCCTCCACTAGACTTGTTTGTTATCTCCCCAATGAAATCAATTCCCCATTGTTGGAAAGGAGCATGCACTTCAAATAGCCTCAAAGGCACATTGCTTGAAAATTTAAGCTTACCAAAGAACCTTTGACAAGCATCACACCTCCTCACCAAGCTCTCTGCATCCTTGAAGATTGTGGGACACCAAAATCCTACTCTCAAGATTTTTTGAGCAGTTGTTTTACCCATATAATGCCCACCACAAACTCCCTCATGCATTTCCTTTAACAACTTGTTAGCCTGATCCTCGTCAACACATTTCAAAAGTATACAATCTAAATTCTTTGTATACAATTTACATTTCACAGTTACATACTTGATGGCCTATAATTTCAATGTCCTCCTCTTATTGTCATCCATGTTTGCTGGACATCTCATATTTCTCAAGTAATAGATGATATCTTGATACCAGATACAATCATCCATGTCACATATATAATCAATTTCAGCTTGATTTATTTGATTTGCATCGAGATTGGATTGAGCCATCAGTTTTGCCAATCCTTGTCCTCTAACCAGTTTAGTAATTTAGATATCAATGTTGAATTCTTGGATCCAATTGACCCATCTACATCTTCTCCCAGACACCTCTTGCTATGAGAAAATATCCTTGACTACTGCACTTGGCACAAAAGCAATCACAATTGCTCCCATTAGATAACATCTAAAAGCTTTCATAGCCTTGACTAATGCATAAGCTTGTTTTTCATTTATGTCATATTTCAATTCAGTAGCCTGTAAAGATTTACTAAATAATGTAATAGGCTACTCAAAACCATCCTTATTTTTCTGCAACAACATTGTAGCAATTGTATGAAAAGATGAAAAAGAGAAGATATGCATTGGGATACTATAATCAGGTGCCTTAAGCACATGTGCATCTTTAATGGCCTGCTTGATATTCTTGAAAGCTTCCTTCCCATGTAATAGTAGATCCTTTCTTCAACATCTTGGATATAGGTCTAGTGACCTCAGCAAATTTTTTTACAAATCTTCTCAAGAAGTTTACCTGACCAAAGAAAGACTGAATTCCTTTAATATTCTTTGGCCTCTGAATCTTATCAATGGCTGCCACCCTCTTAGGATCAATCCTAACTCCTTGCTTCCCCACTAAGTGGCCAAGAAACTTACCCTCAGTGACACCAAATGCACATTTCCTTGTGTTTAATGAAATTTCATATTCCAAGGCCCTCACAAATATTTTCTCTAAATCATCTTCATAAACAACAAGGAAATCATTAATAAAATCTAAAAAGGCAACATCCATAGCCCTCTGAAAAGTAGCACTAGCATTTGTGAGACCAAAAGGCATTCTCACATAAACATATGTCCCCCAAGGTGTTGTGAAAGCTATCTTAAACTATTATGATTCTTTGACAATTACCTGACTATAACTAGAGAAACCATCCATCATAGACATCAATTCTGATCTGGCCACTCTCTACAACATAGCTTCCATATTGGACAGACAATAGTTATCCTTTAATGAGTTGATGTTCAAATTCCTGAAGTCCACACAAAATTTGATGTCACCATTTTTCTTTCTGATAGGGACAAGATTTGACACCCAAGAAGAATGCCTTATAGGCTTGATAATTCTAGCATCTCTCAGCTTCATCAACTCTTCTTGCATCTTAGGTGCCAAAGTGGGATTTATAGGCCTTTCTTTTTGCCAGAAAGGTTTAGCATCTCCCTTCAAAGGAATGATATGCTAAAAAAAGTCTTCTCTATAAACCTTTAGGTCATCATATTGTTGGAAATATAGATGGAGTAACTGAGAGGGGGGGGGTGAATCAGTTAACCACAAAAATATTACCACAAATCCCTTAGATGTCTTATTAAATCATTTGCTATTGTTACTTGGTAAACATACAGAGAAATGTTGTAACTCAGTTATTGCAGTGAGTATTAATTATAACTATTCTTAAGCATTCATCGGTGATTAACATGCATGCATAAAGAAAATAACATGAACACAAGAGACACTAGATTTAACATGGAAACCCAATATGGGAAAAACCACCAATGTAACTAGTTATTGTTTTTCACTCTTTTGAAGTGATGCCCTATTAGGAGCCAACCTGGTAAAAGGTTACAAAACACACTATTAGGTGTGACCTTGTTAGAGGATTTAATCACCCTATTAGGGGTGGCCTTGCAAGAGGTCTTTGAACAATTCAATAGAACTGTCACCTTGTTAGAGGATTTACAAAATGGTTGTTAAACAAACTCGGTTAAGAGATTTAGGAATCACTGCTACAATGGTAAGAAAGTAACAATGAAATGACCTGAATAATGATGCAACTAAATTGTTGATTATAGATCTCTATTCTACTTCACTAGATCCTTCTTGATCAAATAAATATTTTCTTCTCCTCAAGGATATTAAACCATCCTTCAAAATTTGCACACACCTTAATTCAAAATGATTTGCATGTTCACTCACAAACTTCCACACTTTCACTCTATTCTTCACACTTTTTAATTCACCACTTGACCTTCTATATATATGCCATTCAGATTGTCAAGTTGGCACTAATAATCATTAACACTCATTACAACAGTCGGCTGGAATAAACAAACTTTATTTCTCAAATTAACAAAATCCTTTATTGGGCTGACCTTGCTCGGTAAATACTAATCCTGAAAAGATTTCCTTCGGTGACCGAATGAACTTAGTAAACACTGTGAATTCTACAACATCCTTTGGAGACTGAGTGAACTCAGTAAACACTAAATTTCCTTCGATAACCATGGAAGCTCAGTTAACACTATTTTCTACCATACTTTCCTTTGACGCCGGAAAGATATCAATAGACACTAAAAACTACCTGCTGACCGACTGAGCTCGGTAGACACACAGAACTGCTTAATGATATGACATTTGTGTGACATCAAAGACAACACACAATTAGACAATTGTATCCAACAATCTCCCTTAGACAATTGTATCCAACAATATCCCTCTTTGGCATTGATGGCAGCACAATATGTCATAGCACAATGAAATCTCATAGAAAACATAGAATAAGGAACATATCCTTAGCTTCATTCTGATTTTCATCTTCCTCAAACTTCTCTCTTTGACTGAAAACTCTCCCTCTTGACTTCTCAAATTCTCCTTAGAAATTTCTTGAAATGATAGCAAACTCTCCCTCTTTGACAACACATCCCAAAGACAACTCACACACTTCCGGTGGATACCAATGTACCTTAAGTACTAATTCATATGCAATGAGTCCTTGACTATGCTACATCAACTGACTGATCTTCAACATGCTCTAGTTGATGCATCACTAAAACTTTATTTAGTGAGCTTCAAATAGGGGAATGACCCCTAACTTACCTCTTAGATACAAGAATGCATCCTTAGGTAGTGGTTTGGTGAATATATTTACAATTTATTCTTTTGTATGAACATATTCCAAGCTGATTTCCTTGTCTTGCACCAATTCTCTAACAAAGTTATATTTAATAGAAATGTGCTTGTTTTTGGAATGCATCACTGGATTCTTTGAAATATTTATTGCACTTGTATTATCACAAAACATAACAACTAGTTCTTTGATCTCAACCTTCATGCCTTCCAATAACTATTTAAACCAAACAATATTGGAGCAATTTACTACTGCAACAACATGATTTTATTCTACTGTGGATTGGGATGTGCAATTTTTCTTTTTACTACTCCAAGATACCAACCTCTTGCCAAGAGAGAATGCTCCACCACTTGTACTCTTTCTGTCATCAATGTTTCCTACCCAATCAGAATCAGTAAACACTTTTAAGTCTAGATTGCCTCCAAATTTATACCACAAGCCATAATCTTCAGTTCCTCTCAAGTATCTCAAGATTCTTTTGATTGCCATCATATGATTTTCTCTGGGTTTTTTTGAGAATCTTGCTACTATACCAACTCCTAAGGCAATATCAGGCCTTGTATGCACTACATACTGTAATTTTCCAATCATTGATCTGTATAAGGTTTGATCTACTTCTTTTGAATCATCATCTTTGGTAAGCTTCAGTCCAGTACACATGGGTGTACCAACTAGTTTTGAATCTTCCATACCAAACTTCTTAAGTATTTCCTTGATGTATTTAGACTAAGTAATGTAGATACCATTCTTATTCTGCTAAATCTGAAGACCAACAAAGGATTTTATCTGACCAAACATAGACATTTCAAATTTTTTGTTCATTTTCTCTTAAAATTCTTTGCACTAATCATCATTCCCTGTAAACACAGTGTCATCCACAAATATTTTCGTCAAAACAATTTTGTTATTTGGTCCTTCTTTGATGTACAAATTACTGTTATCATTAGCTCTTTTGAAACCAAGCTAAATAAGATAGTTATGTAATCTTTCATACCATGCTCTAGGGGCTTGTTTCAGACCATACAATGCTTTGTGTAACTTGTAGACCATATCCTTTTTGTCTGGATCAATAAAACCTTTAGGTTGCTCAATGTAGACTTCATCATCAAGAATACCATTGAGAAATGCAGATTTTATATCCATCTGATATACCTTAAATCCTTTATGTGTTGCATATGTGAGTAGAGTCCTTACACCTTCTAATCTTCCAACAGGAGAAAAAGTCTCTCCATAATCTATACCTTCTTCTTGAGAATATCCTTTACATACCAATCTAGCTTTGTTTCTTGATACTTGACCATCTTACATCTATTTCTTCATTCATAGCCTCAATCCAACTTTCATTTTCCAATGCATCTTTGACATTTCTAGGTTCAAAATTAGCAAGTAAACATGTACCTTTTAGTTTACTTCTTGTCATAGTACCATCTGATTTATTTCCAATAATCTGATCTAGTGTATGATCCCTCCTGACATACTTGGCCAATATAGGTTCCTTGCCTCTTGAATGAGTTACATTGTCATCTTCTTGAATTTCATCTTTAGGTTCAGGTTTCTCAGGCTTTGTAGATATTTTCTTGGTAGCTTCAGACTAAGACTCGGTTCCTTGTTACTCAATTACTGTACTGGGCTCAGTAGATGTAGTTTCCTTATTGATAGATGTGTCTAGCAATGTATTAGGTTTAATGTAAACAAATCTTCTATAATCCTCTAGTTCATTTTTTCTTTCTGCTTCTATCTCTTCTACAAACTCATCAACTTTCACATGTGCACTTTCTATGATTTTGTGAGTAGACAAATTCAGACATCTATATGCCTTACTTTTGCAAGAATATCCCAAAATTATTCCTTCATCACTTTTTACATCAAATTTTCCTTTTCTAGATTCTTTTAACATGTAACATTTACTAACAAATACTTTTAGGTAAGTTACATTAGGTTTATAGCCATACCATAACTCATAAGGAGTTTTGAATGTGTCTTTCCTCAACTGTACTTGGTTCAAGGTATGAAATGCAATGTTGATGGCTTCCTTCCAGTATTTCATAGCAATGTTCTTTTCAATCATTAAATTCCTTCCATAATCAATGATAGATATATTCCTCCTTTCAGCAATTCCATTCTGCTCAGGAGTTCCTAGGGCTGATACCTATCTTTTGATTCCTCTTTCAATGCAAAAATTATTGAATTCATGGGAGATGAATTCACCACCTCTGTCTAATCTCAAGCACTTCATTCTTTTCCTTGTTTCCTTTTGTACTCTTTTCAAATACCATTTGAACTTCTCAAATGCTTCTAAATTTTCTTTTAAATACATAATAGTCATCATTCTAGAGTAATCATCAACAAAGAGAATAAAGAATTTTTCTCTAGTATAGCTTTCAATTCCAATAGGTCCACATAAATTAGTATGCACAATTTCCAAAATATCTTCAGACTTATAGTTTTTACTTTTAAAGCTAGTCTTTCCCATTTTTCCAATCTGACAATTCTTGCATAGACCAATATCAGGTTTCTTCAAAGTAGGAATGCCTCTTACTTTCTTGAATTTGCTCATTTTCACCATATTATCAAAATTTACGTGACATAACCTTTTGTGCCATAACCAACTTTCTCCAATTTGAGCAACAAAACATGAGCATTCACCAAGATCAAGATAAAACAGGTTACCTTTGGTTTGTTTGCCTGATCCAATCAGTTTTCCCTTGTCATCCAGCAGTCTTTCTTTGCCATTCATGAATTCAAATTTGAATCTAATCTTGATTAGTTTGTTACACTTAGAATATTATGCTTTAGTCCTTCAACCCAATATGCATTATCACATATAAGTTCTTTGGTTAGTGAAATTCATCCTCTTCCTTTTATACAACAAGGTTCATTGTTTCCAAACCTTACACTACCACCATCATAGTCTTCAAAATATTCAAACTTTGTTTTATCACTAGTAATATGATGTTAACATCCATTGTCTATGATCCATGTATCATTTTTTCTTATATGAGAGATAAGTGCCATCTCATCTTCATCATCATCAGATTCATCTTTTATAGAAATGAAGACAATTTCTTCTTCACTATCATCAGAATCCTTAGCCAAAAAACATGTTTTCTTACCTTTATCCTTGAATGATTTGAAATTCTTCTTGCCATTGTACTTGTGACCTTTCTTCTCATCCTTTCTTTCCTTGTTTGGGCACCTAGCTGCAATATGACCAATTTCTTCACATGAAAAAAAGATTAAGGGAGTTTTACCTTTGTATTTACCTCTGCCTCTAGAATAGTTCTTTGCAAGTAATGCTTTAATAACTTCAAGATAACTATTAGAACTTTCCTCTAATTCTTCTTCACTTTCTGACTGGATTTTCTTGCCCATCTTAAGTGAAAGCTTGGCCTCAAATGTTGATTCAATATTTTTAGAAGTTGGAACATAGTTGTCATAGTTATCCAATTCAAAGGCTGTCAATCTTCCAACTAAGGCATCCAAAGTTATATTGTGATTTTCTTAACATCTTCTTTCTTGAATGATAGATACTCTTATTGCATAGATAGGGAGTAATGTTTTGAGAACCTTACTTATAACCTTTTCATAATCAATTGTTCCTCTAGAAGCTCTAATTGCACTAACACATGCCTTGATCCTTTCAACATATTTTTGCAATGTTTTCATCTTCTCTCATTTTCATCTGATCAAACTATCCTCTTAGGCTTTCTTCTTTGGCTCTCTTCACATTTTCATCACCACCATAAATTTTCTTCAGCTTGTTCCACATTGCATAAGTAGTTGTGCAATCTTTGATCTCATTAAATTCTTCATAGCTAAGAGTTGATGCAATGTCTATCATCATGGTGTTATGGTTCTTTTTCTCTGCAATGTCTTCAACTGATAATGTGCCAGTAGGTACTGTATATTCTTGATCAAGATATTTGCATCCTGAATCACCAATGGAAGCTAGATGAAGTCTCATGAGACCTTTCCATGCTAAAAAGTTATCTCTGTTAAGCCTTGGAATTTCTCTCTTGTAAGACATCATGATCTTTAGCTTAGGTCCTTGAAACCCTTCCTGCAACCACCAAATGCTTTGATACCAATTGTTGGAAATATAGATGGAGTAACTAAGAGGGGGGGGGGGGGGGGGGTGAATCATTTAACCTCAAAAATATTACCACAGATCCCTTAGATGTCTTATTAAATCATTTTCTACTGTTACTCAGTAAACATAGAGAGAAATTCTATAACTCGGTTATTGCAGTGAGTATTAATTATAACTATTATTAAGCATTCAACAGTGATTAACATGCATGCATAAAGAAAATAACATGAACACAAGAGACACTAGATTTAATGTGGAAACCCAATATGGGAAAAACCACCAATGTAACTAGTTACCATTTTTCACTCTTTTGAAGTGATGCCCTGTTAGGAGCCAACCCGGTAAAAGGTTACAAAACACACTATTAGGTGTGACCTTGTTAGAGGATTTAATCACCCTGTTAGGAGTGGCCTTGAAAGAGGTCTTTGAACAACTCAATAGAATTGTCACCTTGTTAGAGGATTTACAAAATGGCTATTAAGCCAACTCAGTTAAGAGATTTAGGAATCATTGCTACAATGGTAAGAAAGTAACAATGAAATGACCTGAATAATGATGCAACTGAATTGCTGATTATAGATCTCTATTCTGCTTCACTAGATCCTTCCTGATCAAATAAATCTTTGCTGCTCCTCACGGATATCAAACCATCCTTCAAAATTTGCACACACCTTCCTTCAAAATGATTTGCATGTTCGCTCACAAACTTCCACACTTTCACTCTATTCTTCACACTTTTTAATTCACCACTTGACCTTCTATATATATACTATTCATATTGTCAAGTTGGCACTAACAATCATTAACACTCATTACAACAGTTAGCTAGACTAAACAAACTTTATTTCTTGAATTAACAAAATCCTTTATTGGGCCGACCTTGCTCGGTAAATACTAATCCTGAAAAGATTTCCTTTGGTGACCGAATGAACTCAGTAAACACTATGAATTTTGCAACATCCTTTGGAGACTGAGTGAACTTGGTAAAAACTAACTTTCCTTTGATAACCATGGAAGCTCGATTAACACTATTTTCTGCCATACTTTCCTTTGACACCCGAAAGATCTCGGTAGACACTAAAAATTTCTTGCTGACCAATTGAGCTCGGTAGACACACAGAACTACTTAATGATATGACATTTGTGTGACATCAAAGACAACACACAATTAGACAATTGTATCCAACAATCTCCCCCAGACAATTGTATCCAACACATATGACCTTGCAAAAACATGCCTGAATTTTCTCAATAACTCAATCAAAGATTTTCTCACATTGTGAGACATGTCCCTACCAATGTATACCTTCTTAGGTGCCTCATGTGTTCCAAGGTTGATCTCCTCTAGATCAGCATGATCTTCTCTTTTGATATTCTTTTGAACTCTATCTTGGTTATCAAAGATAGTCTGCAAAACAAGAAGCCCCTTGGGCACCTTGTTAGTTCTAAGTTGAATGACCTCATTGCCAAAGAAAGATTCCCTTCCTTCTATAGTCTCAACCAAAGTTGAGCAATCAAATTCCTGACCATGACACTGATCTTCACAACTCATAAACTTCAAGATCTCATTATCATCATCAAAAACTTGCCAATTTTCAATATTGTTTGGTACACTAGGCCTAGCTTGAATTTCAAATTTAGAGATACCAGTAAATGTAATATCACTGGGATTGATTGCTATATTGGCTAACAAGTCAGCCATCTTATTGTTACTCCTATCCTTCCACTCAATATTGAAGGCATCAAAATATTCAATTGAATCCCAAACTGCATTCCTATATTGTTCTAACCTTTTGTTCTTGGAAGCATATATTGACCTAAACTAGGACACCACCAACTCAGAATCACCAACAACACTTAAGCACTTAATACCATGTTTTTGTGCCAACCTCAGTCCTAACAACAATGCCTCATATTCTACTATATTGTTGGTACAAAAGAAATTCAATGTGAAAGAAATTTTTTAGGTGTTTCCATTAGGAGAAATAAGTAAAATACATGCTCCTGCTCCTTCCTTGCAATTTGCACCATCAAATTACATTACCCACAAATCACCCTTCATAGAATTAAGAGTTACCTCAATAGAGATAGGTGACAAAATAGGTTTCTTCTCAAGTACAGGGATCTCTACCCTAAAAGCATTAATATCAGTATCCACAAAACATGTAGTTTCATTATCAATACTTCTCTCAATCATGTGGCATACTCTTGGTTCTCACTCAATCTTGACAAACTAATCATCAATCTTGAAAGTGGCATAGGACAGATCACACTATAAACTTCCACTCATCGTAGCACTCCACCTTCTAGATAGCAGCATCCCATAATGAGGAGGGATGTCCACCACCAAAACACTCATTCTTAACTCTTTCTCTGGATATGCTACTAGCCTATATGGCATTGCATTGATAGTCCCAATGAATGGTACCTCCCTCTGATCCATTGCACAACATCAGCCTTGAACTATATCAACTTTAAGGCCCAATTTTTCCATAATCTTAAAAGGTATAATAGTATTAGAGGCACCACTATCAATCATACAATTTCTTAATTTCATTACATTCACAAGGACACTTAAAAAGAATGGATCAATGTTTTCAAGGCTAGCATTGACAGAACTATCCAAATATATAGGAGGAATTTGAGATACAATTCCCTGAGTAGCAACACCTTTCAAAGCTTTATCCTAAGATCCATTGCATGCAACATCATTATTATGAATATTATCTACCCATGCCATAGCTCTGCCTTTGTGTTCAGGGATCCTCAAAAATTCTAACAATGGGACCTTAACTGTAATTTGGGACAATACAGATAACATATCAATAGGAGCAGTGGGAGGAACCTCAATCTGCACTGCCTTAGTATCCCTTTGCTTATCTCATACATTAGGTGTATTGTCCACCCTTATTTTTTCAATCTTAGCCATTGTGTTAACTGGCTTCTCAATCTCACTAGAAAATATTTCAACTCTAACTCCCTTAGGCTCATAATTCTTACCTTTTACATTCTTGAATTTCACCATGTGATCACCTTTTGATTTGTTCTCATTAGGTTCTCCAGAGTTGGTACTATTTATAAACATTCCTGTAGCTTTTCCATTTGTAGCCCTTGCCACCATGCCTCTAGTTTTCACTTTTGCAATCATTTCTATGGTAATCCTATCCATCTCTTCTCTAGAAGGTCTTCTTAAATTTACTGGCTCAGAAGAAGAGTTTATGTTACATGTCTTCTTATCAATGTCTTCACTATTAGGAAAAACCTCTTGATGAAAAAGGGCCTGAGTGTGTCTCTTCACATTTACATCTACTTCTTCATCAAAATTAGAATCATCTTCATATCCTAGATATGAAGTAGCCATGTTGCATCCAACATCATCTTGATCTTCTTCTTGACCTATCTCCTCATTGCCACAATCTTGATTTGCAGCCATAGAATGTGCAACCACACAATGCTTTGTAGAATGATGGGACTGGCATGCAACACACCAAGGTATGTCCTCCATGACATTTATTGAAGCTTTTTGTAGAGGGTCAGGGACACCTCTTTCATTGTTTTCTCTTGCAATAGGGACAACAAGCTTGCCATCCTTCCATTTGGTGTTGTAGGGGTAGTTCTGCAATCTATTCTGCTTATTGAAATTGTTGTTGAACTAAGGCCTTTCATTGGTAGGAGCACTGATGTTCCTATTTTCAAGTTCCTTAAAATCCTTCAATGCATTGAGCACCTTATCCAATTTATCTTCTTCTTGCCTCCTAGTTCCAACATTCCCATCATTTTGTTTTTTGTTTTTCTTCACCTCAAACCACTCAGAGTCATCTCTTTTCCCACCCAACTTCCCTGATATCTTCATATTGTTCTCAATATTGATAGTAATCCTAAAATCATCTCTAAGAGTTCTTGGTTCCTTTTCCTTCAACAAGTAACCCATCTTTCCATCAAATGCATTGAAGTATGTAGTTAGACAAACATTGTCATCTAACCGCATAACTTGAAATAACTTATGCATACCCTTCTAAAATCTCATATTGAATTCAATTGCAGATTCATTCTAATTTTTCCTTATGGTATTGAATTCATTTAACATGAAACTATTGTTAGGCCTGTCACCATACTACTCTTTAAAACATCTCTCAAAATAATCCCAAGTGTCAATACATTTATTAGGAAGTCTCTTAAACCAATCTCTAGCATCCTCCATTAGAGATTGAAAAAATAATTTCATGACTACATCCTCATGCTCTACCTCATAATCATTAAGCATATCAACAAATAACCTAAGATGCTCCTCACAACTAATAGCATTATTACCAGAAAACTTAGGTACATTATCTCTTATATCATTTTGAAAAGCATTCGGGTAGCCTAGTATCCCATCAAAACTAATTTGCCTATAGCCTTCTAGTTGCATAGGTCTTCTTTGAAAACCTAAACTAGTATTCCCACTAGAATTATTATTTTTATCTAAATTCCCACCCACTTGCACATTTGAATATCTATTAGGATCAACAAATGATTTGCTAGATACATTAGGAATTAGATTACTAGTAGTAGCATTTCTTAGTGGAACAGTAGTGTTCATAGATGGCATACCTAGTTCAGTAGCAGAAGGGCCATGAACATTAGTTGATGAAGCCTTCAAGAATAGGATCTTTCTTCTTTTCTCTGCAATAGCAACATCAACTTTAGCTCTTTCCAACTCTTGAGCAAGAGCTTCATCCTCTTTTCTTTTTCTTTCTATCTTTGTCTCCCTATTTGATTTAGGTGGTGGGATCCCTGGTATTGTCACTAGTTTTCTTATTTGGACACCCACCATCTTTTTCTTTCCTTTTTCATTAATAACTACAGTAGGCCTAGTGATCTCATGTCCATTCCTACGCTTAGGCAAAGGAGCATAACTCTGCACTTGTCTAATCACAAGGCCTTTGTCATCAAACTCATGGTCTTGCAACAAGCATTCCTGCTCACTTCTTAGAGCTTCAAGATCACCAAAAACATCATGCTGCAACACCCTAGGAGCAAAATCAAGCATCTTGTTTCTCTCCTTCATTTAATTAATTTTTCTTAAAAGAGACTGCCTCTCTATTAGAGCATTTACTTTTTCAGCCTCTCTCTCCTCTTGTAACCTTTTGTATATGGCATCCTACTTTGCCAACTACAACCTAAGTGCATTTAGGTCATGTGGATCTATCATGTTATCTTCAAATCTTGATG
The DNA here is from genome assembly GCA_027943335.1 of Chamaecyparis obtusa. Taxonomy (NCBI): domain Eukaryota; kingdom Viridiplantae; phylum Streptophyta; class Pinopsida; order Cupressales; family Cupressaceae; genus Chamaecyparis; species Chamaecyparis obtusa. The sequence continues at coordinate 203,970 of BSBK01002437.1, read as the reverse complement.
ATACTTCCACATCAGTAGGATGTTGATGTGGGAAATGCACTCACCTTGGTTCCATGGGGTGCCTTCTGAATATGTCCTCATCAGGATCTAGATTCGGCCCATAACATTTTTCTTAGCATGTTCATCCTAAAATACAGGTAATGAACCCTTATCTTGAAATACTACTTCTGGGGTATCATAAAATTTGTCATCAGAGTGGCCACTGTCTGATCTAGAACTTATGTCTTTTGAATCTTCCTCATTAGAGGATGCAAGTGGTGCTCTACCTTTAGTATTTCTTTTCTCTCTCATAGGAGCATTGGTAGACTCTTCATTCCTCCTAATCCAACTCTTCTTATCAGCTCTAGGTAACTATTCCAGAGCAATCTCTGGATTCTTCTTGACAAAAGACCTAGTATTCCTCCTTTTGTCTATCATTTATAGTTTATAGCACTAGTTCTAACCTCTTGAGTTGCCACCCACCAAAGTGGGAAATCCTTAACTAAATACAACAGGAAAACAAAAGTGCACTTTGAAAACTTTTATCTCTAGACTCTCCCTAGCAGACTCACCATTTTGTTGGTTTTTCCTTTTGATCTTCAACTTGTAGATTTATACTTTGATGGATAACTTTAATGATACTTCGACTCTATCACCACTCCAAAGTCTACAAGGAAGAAGGCTAATTAACAAGGATCAACAATGAGATCCTCCTACACTTTGAGCCTTTATGCTCAGGCGGGTGTAACCTTGACTCACTTCTCCAAAGGAGTCTCAAAACAATATATAACTATGTTCTTTACTAACTGACTGAAAGATATTATCATTTAAATGTGTCTGTATGATTGATGATGATAGATTGCTTCTAGAGAATAGATCAGTGCCTTAACCCAGGGCATAGAGTCACTAAATAACTTATACCAACTAAAAATTCTAACTCAAACATACTTGAATTCAGGATAAGTGCTTTGCTTGTTATCCCTCTCACTCACATACCAGGATATCAAATTCTTATCAAGCCATGAACTCATTGAAATTACCTGAAAGACTTTAATCCTAACTTTGTTAAGAACTCAAAGATAATTTCACAATACTCTTTGTTTACCATATGCTAACTCACTTTGTGACATTAACATATAGGAGCTCAATATCAAAAAAGGAAGGCATACACCACTATGAGATTGCAATTCAATTATATTCTCATCAAAACTTGCAAAATCAATACATTATTCAGACAACAATATGCACAGAGAAACAAAAACCCTAAATCCAAGCTGTCCTTGTTCAGTATAATACCATCAACAACAACAACTAATATAGAAAAACTTCTGCAATATATACCCCCTTAGTCATCTTGAAATCCCAAAACAGGATGCAACAAGATACAAATGACTAGGGTTAGGGTTTCACCCACTAGACCAACTAGAAACAGTCAAAATTTGATTACAGGGGAAGAAACCCAGGCAACTAGGAGAAGATAGATCCTATAATACCCCAAAAATGGGCTATAAGTTCATTAACCTCCTACATCAACATATCAAATGAAATCGACATCGAAGTCCTAACCTAAGGCACATCTGAACATCATCAAATCCTAATTGACTATCTCAAATTCTACATCGGGGAATATTCTGAGTAATATTCCTAATTATCCTAATTATCTTTAATTTAATATTATTTGGCAATAAATCCTATTTATCCTAAAGTTTGATTAATTGAATATTCTCAATATTTAATTAATTGATTTAATTCTTGTTGGAAATATTCAGGAATTAACCGAGTTACTGAGAGGGGAGGGGTGAATCAGTAACTCCAAATTTTCTTTCAATTACAGATGTATTAACATGTGATTTACTTTAACCTTTGCATATAGAAAGCATGAATCTTAAAAGCATTCACAATAATGACACATAGATTTGGTTACCCAGAAACCTTCCAAAAAGAAAGTAAAACTGGGGTGGGGATGAAACCCACAAAGCTTTAATACTGTAGAATAAAGTTGGCCGGTTAAGGCTTACAATTTGATCACTTCTGATGATCTGCCCTGTTAGGAGAAATAAGGATTGCTAAATCCACCCTGTTAAAGGATTTACAAACATACAATGAAGTATGCACTCGGTAAAGAGATTTTACAAAAAGACTGTTAAGTCTACCCGGTTAAAGGATTTAGTACTGATTCACCTGTTAGGATGAAACAGTAGATCTCTTGCTTTGCAACTAGATTGCTGATTGAGATTCACTGATGTACTGATCACCTTCTGTGATGAATTTGTCTTTGCTGTTCCTTATACTACTGAAGCCCTTTGTAATTCGCTTATCTCTGCCTTTCTTTCTTTTTCACATATATGCTTCTTTCATTATTCTTGACATTTTTTACAACATTGTTTATATACAAGTCTAAACAATTAATTACAATTACAATTACAAAGTCGGCTTGACAAATAAACATAAGTGCTACTAAGTCGGCCCAAGTATGGTTACACGGTTCCTGCAAACTAACTCGGTGACTTTCTGATACTCGGCGTCCACTGCATTACTCGGCATCGTCATGCACTTGGTAGAAGTGAAGGCACGGTTCATACTGATCACTCGGTAGGTTTTGAACTCAGTAAATACTGGTGACTCGGTAGACATGATGTTACTCGGTTTACACTGTCCTGCTCGGTTTGCACTGTCTGCTCGGTTTGCACTGTCTGCTCGGTTTGCACTGTCTGCTCGGTTTGCACTGTCTGCTCAGTTTGCACTATCTGCTCGGTTTGCACTGTCTACTCGGTTTGCACTATCTGCTCGGTTTGCACTGTCTGCTCGGTTTGCACCTAGAATGCAAATAAGTGTTGTCACTAGTGGCAATTCTGCTTAATGCCAACAATTCTGCCACTTAATTATTTAATTGAATTTAATTGTATTTATTCCTAAGTATTATTATTTAAATTTGACAATAAATCAAAATTCCTATCATTAATTAATTAAATTCTTATTTAATTAATTAAAGCAAGTTGTCATATTTGATGATATTATTTTTGAATAAAAGTTTGATTAAATGATTAATTAACCCATAAATCAATTGTTTTATTTCAAAATCAATTAAGTTGAGAACAAATCACTTTATTTATTTATTAATTCATAATTATCCATGTGCACAATCAAAGAGCAGTTAAACTCCAAATCAGAAAATCAATGCAAGTTATTGACTTTTTGGAACTCAACATCATTTTTGAGTTTTTAATTTGATCTAAACTTCTAATTTGAGTTTAAAAGCTATTTTTGCATGATTTGCATGTTTTTGTGAGTTAATTATTCTTTATAATCAAATAACTCAAAAATCAAGCTAAGTTAATTTGAGTGATTTATGGCTTTCTTTCATGCACCTCCAAAGCCCTAGATTTCTATAAATTAAGGCTTTAGCTCTTCACAAATCATCTCATATTTTTGCACAATCATGCTGGAGAATTGCAATTGCAAGAATCAAAGCTTCTTGCGAATCAACATTGTTGTGAGATCAATCTTGTTTTTCCATTCATTCTAGTTTCATATTTCATATCATTGTTAGCTTAATTTGTATATCATAGATCAATTTCATCTAGCTTAGGATTCATATCAGTTTTCATCTTATTGCATCTAAAATCAAAAAAAATATAGATTAATTGCATTCATATTTCATATCAGTTTTGCATTCAAATCCTTCATTTAGGTGTCGTCAAGCTCACTGATCTTGATTACAATCTGAGAACATCAATCTCGTACCTATTAGAAGGCAGTACACCGCCTGGTTAGTTTAGCTTTCAATTCATTGCAAATTTTATTTTTGCTAACCTCTAATGTTTTACTAAAGTGTTGTGTCTATAGATGAGGTGCAAAACTCACACACACATTTCTAGCACCCACCATGGGGCCCTAAAATGGGTTTCCAATTCAATTCTATCAATTTCTATCTTTTTCTCCTCGGTTTTTTTGCAAAATTATGATTTTTAATTTCTATCTGTAAAATCTTCGTACGAGTTTCTACCAAAATTCATTTCACACTAGACCCACTATCATACGATAGTCTATTGGATTGAGAATCATGCCAAAATGTACACACTGTCGTCTGGAAATTCAATTGTCATTTCATCAAGAACCAGTGTCGTATGAGTTTCTGGACTATCGTCTGGGAGCATACCCACAGTCATACAAGTTTCAGACTGTCATCTGGTAACAGACCCACTATCGTACAAGTTTTGGTATTAGATTTCAACTATCCTTTCATTTTTCAAGGTAGTTTGTCATATTTGGTTTTCAGATTTTGACAAACGGCTAATCTTAACAATTTAAATTCTCTATTTTTTATTGACTCCTGCTGGTTTTGATTGGAAAAAGCACAAGAATTGCTAAAAATAGGTAAAAATATACTAAGCACATTGTGAGGATTCCAGGTATTCCCCTTAATCTGATAACATTTCAATTTGGATCCTAAAACAAATCTCTCATGTGTTTGGCTTGAGTGTTTTCTTTGCATGCTTTTTTTCAAATTTGCATAATTGAATACTAGGTTGTGACAACTTAAGTAATTGATAACCAGTCTTAGATACTTGTGATTGATCTAGATTTCTATCTTGGGTTATTGGACTCGCTAAATCTGTCAGCCCCTCATTCCACCCTATGGTTGCAATCTCAGCGCCATAAAGGGGAGGGGTCTACAGGAGAGAAGCATTAATTGTTCCACCAGGCAACCCTTTTGTGCTTTTTAGAACTCACTTGTTTTCTAAGTTGTGGACTCATTTTTAGCTTGTGTGAGGGGTTAATTGTTCAACCTTGTGGAATCACCTCATATTTTCTTTAAACGTTAAGTTTTCCTCTTTCAGCTTTTGAGTACATTCGGTAGATTTGCTTTCAAAAATATATCTATGAAAACATAGTAATTAGGCCCTATGAACACTATTTGTGGTTCTTGAGAGATCATATTCCTAGTGAAATCCTTCTTGATGATGAAATCCTTGTAGGTAGGGAGGATACTTAGTGTGTCTCATGTTCTACTTGGTCCGTGCATCTTCCCTTATTGATTGATACACACTCTCTCCAAAGAGGTTGATAGATCATGTGGGGTTGATATCATAGACCTTGGTGAGATAATCTTCATCTTAGCATGTTAGATTTATCTGCCTTCTTTTTCTGGGTTAAAAGTGAAAAGGTATCAAACCCTTGGATCTGGAGCCAAGTCCTCTTGTGGTATACTATTGTGAGTCACCTTTACAGAGGGTTAACCACAGCGGACACTCCCTTCATAGGGAAAACTGCATTGACGAAACCTCAAGCGGTAATAGTCATTTTCACCATGGTAGTGATAGCCACTATATAAATGTCCTTGTGGAAGAAATCTCCATAGGTATGGTTCATTGTTGGGTTGTAAGATCTCCCTAGTAGCTCTTGAAGATTAAGTTCTCGGACTATGTCAAAACCCTAGTGCACCCGGATTGGAGTTCACCCCTTTGGATCATAAAAGTTGTAGAGACAAACCATTACTAAAAACCCTATCGAGGCCAAATTTTCATTTTTTAGGGTATATGTGCATTATTGCAAAACATTTTTGGAACATACACAATTAGCGCTTCTGAGGATTAGAATGAATAAGTCACTTGATTGTTCATGTGCAAGGTTGTTTTTTCCCTTGTTCATTATTTTTAGACATGCCTAAAATCACTTGCTTGCTATTTTGTGTGCTTGCTTATCTATCTAGTTACTGAAAATGAACAAATATGTTACAATCATCAAATCTAGACATTAAAATTTGCAAACAATCCGAATCTAAAAACTCAAAATTTGCAAAATCTAAAGTGAAATTCCTTTCTGGAGTCAAAATTCATCTCAAGAGGTTAGAAAGTCATATAATTTTCTATCAAGTGTCATTTCATTACTGCCCATCTATCAAATGATAGAGAACCCAGTGTCGTACGAGTCTTTCTGCCAGTCAAATTCCAAAAATCAAATCCTACTAGCAACTGTCGTACGAGCTTTTTAACTATCATTTCATAGCATACCCATTGTCATTCAAGTTTTGAAACTATTGTATGAGTTTTGCAACTATCATTTCATAGCATACCCACTATCATACGAGTCTGCAAAGTGTTGTTTGGGAAAATTTTTGAAAGTTGTCAGAAAATTGTCAAAATTGCAAGATATTTAACTTTTTCAGCCTATTTCTAGAATCTATCAAACAAATCATTGTGTCAAGAATAGAGTAGTAGCTATTGGGAATCCAATCATTATCCCAAAGTGGTCTTTTGAATCTGATTTAGCCTTCTATTTAATTGATTTGAGTCCTTTTCATCTTGTGTCAAAACCTCGTCATAACTATCAATCTTCAATCAATCATCAAAATGACTAAGTGTTGTGATATCTTTTCCGCTATCTTTTGGGAATCTACCCATACATCTAGGTCATAGTATCCCTCATCTAAGTCATATCTATACTTCAATCAATCAAGCCTTGACAAGGTTGTGTCATCTGATCATCTTGATTCAATTCATTCTTTGGTTATCTAGATCTTATTCTTCATTTCACTCAAAGTTGTTGGTGGAAACTAGAGCCTCCTCACACAAGAAATCTAGAGAAGCATCCTAGACCTTACCTATAACCACTACCAGGGGTCCAACTCTTCAGCAACTCATCAATTTTGGTCTTTATGAAGAAGATAGTCTTGGAAACTTTCGATTAAAAGCTGGTTACATTCCTCCTTCATCAACTCACGGAGGTACCCAACAAATCCCACATCAAGTTGTTCCAGGGAGTCCAAAAACTCCTACCATGTCTCAAGTAGGGACAAATTTTGGCTCTCAAAGAGCTCAATCTCAACATGGTGCAGATCAGGAACCCACACCTAAAGAAATTTCTCAATATCAAAACGACAATAACTTCAAATGAATGATGAAGCATTTCTTGAAAGAAGATAGAGAAGCATACTTTTTATAATTGGCTCATCAAGGAGCTAAACATCCTCCCAACTGTAATGTGGAAAACATCATTAAACATGAGGAAGAAACTCCACTCACAACTATGATGAAATAGATGCATGCTATGCAAGTTGAACTTAACAATCTTAAGAAAGAGAAGGAACCCAAGGAATTCTCCATGGAGGCCCTTTGTCCTTTCCCTTTTGACAAAGACTTGTGCATGCCCCCATTCCCAAAAAGAGTGGAGATACCAAAGTATGATAAATATGATAGACTCTCTAATCCTCAAGATCACATCAGAGAGTTCTGTACACAATCAATGGCATTCATTCACGAACCTACCTATCTGATGTGTCTCTTCACTAGATCTCTAGGGGGAGCAGCCATCCACTAGTTCTCTAGACTGCCTTCTACTATCAAAACTTTTGAGGAGTTGATCAAATTTTTTTATCAACAATATTCAACATCTAGTCACCATGATTGATATCTGTAATCTCCAGCAATATCCAAGGGAACCATTCCTAACATTTCTTAAAATATGGAGGAAGAAGTTCTCTCTATATGCTAGACCTATTCCAGAAATAGAAAAATTGGAAATCTTCATCAATAACCTTGTTCCTGAAATCAATTATCCTCTACAAATGCAAGATCATACATCTTTTGATAAGATGGTCGATAATGCTATCAAAATCAAAAAAGTGATTGTGAAAAAAGGAGAAATCACACTTCAAAAAGACAAGTACGAATCAAGATCCAGTTCTAAAGACAAGAAAATAAATTGGAAAAAGAACAAAGGCATCATCATAGATGGCATTGTTGACACTATCCATGCCCCATCAAAGGCACTAGCCTACAATCTCACTCTTGGCACCCAAGCCATTAAAGCTTCAGAACAAAAGTCTTATGAACCATCTCAAAAGAAGCCAGAATACAAAAGATGGGATAATAAATGAAGGTTCACTCCTCTTGGAGAATCTTTGGAATCCACTATGAGAACTCTACTGGCTAATAACATCATCTCTTTTCCACCAATCCAACCACCTGATTCTAAGCCTAAGCCAAAATGGTGGAGAGAAAATGAATTTTGTGATTTCTGTTGAGGTAAAGGTCACAAAACTAATAACTACTTCCACTTGAAACATACCATTCAAGATCTGATTGATAATGGAGACATCATAGTTGACAATCCTAAGAGCAATAATGATCATATAGCATTTAAAGAACCATTTTTGAAACATGGCCAAGAAGTTTCAACTTCTCAGCCTAATATGGGGGCAAAAGTCAACTATGCCTACCCTAGAAATAATGTTGTCATCAATATGGTTGAACCCTGTCTCTCATAGCATTGCAATGTCATCACAATTGTAAGAAGAGAGACAAAATCAATCCACCAATGCATTTACTCGATCACAAGCCCAAGCACATCTCAAAGGACAAATCCCAGATTCATCAAATGTCCCTAAGGTGCCCTTCAATCTTTCATCTGCTTCTAAAAAGGAGGTTGCTTCCAAATCTTCCAATTCTAAAGATACAAGGCCTACATCTTATAGCATTGTTCAACAACTCCAGCACACTAATACCAAAATCTCCATGTTTCAGTTGCTTCAAATATCTCTAGATCACAGAGCCATACTAGACAAAGCTTTGCTCAGTTCCAATGTTCTTGATGACCTTGATTTAGATAGGTTCTAGACTATGGTTGGACATCTTACATCTCCATAATATATCTCCTTTTCAGAGGAAGATGACAACTCCTTGGGTCATCCACATAATCAGCCTTTGCATATAGAAATCTTGATCTAGAACCGTAGAGTCAAATGTGTGTTGATAGATGGGGGTGTTGGCCTAAACATTTGTTCTTACAGCTTGATCACACAATTGGGATTTTTAGAATTGGCTATTGATCCTACAAAGAAAATAACTATCAAAGCCTATGATGAACAAGAAAGATCTTCTAAAGGAACCATTGCCTTACCTATCAGAGCAGGTCCAGTTATCAAAGATACCATCTGTCAAGTGCTTGATCTACCTTTGGCTTACAACAACCTCCTAGGGAGACCATGGATACATGAAATGCAAGCTATTCCTTCTACATACCTTTAATGTTTGAAGTTTCCTTATGAAGGATTAGAGGTTACTATCCCCATAGATCTGAATACAACTTGCAATACATTGAAGGAAAGTGTCGATAAGCTTGTGCATCATAACAAAGAATCTTCCATTGAATCAACTAAAGAAGCATCCACATCTAAAATGGAAGATCTTGCAAAAGAGGTTAATATCAAAGAAAATAGTATGGGAGAATATACTATGGAGCCAATCTTATATTTGAAATCTCTCCCTATCTCACCTAAGTTTTATGGACAATCTTTGAAACAATCCAAGCCCAAACCTAAGGAACCTCTTGAAGCATATAAAAATAATTTTGTGGTAGAACAAGTAACCAAGCAAGAGTTTGAAGAGGATGAAGATGTGCTATCATGGCTATACAAAGATGAACCTGAATCTCAAGTTGTTCAAACTAGTGACTTTATAGTATCCAAACTCCCTTCTAAGTCATACAATCTAGGTGATAAATTAATAGCTAAGATGGGATATTTAGGTAAAGGACCTCTAGGAGTCAGTGGACAAGGTCTTGTGACACCTCTCCCACATACTAGTAGAGAAAATAAGAATATTGTTGGCCTAGGCTTTAAGAAGAAACCCTATCACCTCAAGGGTAATTATTCTCATGTCATAGAGTAGATCAGACTAGGAGAACCTCTTCTTAAGAAAGAAGAAAAGCAACCATCAGATAGTGATTTAGATAGCTCAGAACTCATCCCCTATGAAAAATTGCCTAAAGAGATCAAAAACCTTCTTGATGATAAAGATGATCCAATCAAAAGAATTAATGTAGTAGAAACACAAGAACCTACTATCAATCAAGAGATAGTTGCAACAAGAGAACTAGCTAATCTTGAAAAAAATCAAGAAGAGGGAAGTAGTAGTGATTCTAAGATAGATTCCCATGAGTATGAATTCAAATCAGAATCTGAGGGTAACCCTTCTTGGGGTATTCACCCTAACTTTACTCATGTTCTAAGATTTCCTAGAGATCCCTAATTAGAAGATGAATCAAATGACTATGAATGGGGAGCCATTCCAGAACCAGATGAAGATGAGATTATTGTAGAGAAACATGTTGAAGTTATTCACCAATATGCACCTAATCCCAACGTAAGTCTTGAACGAAATGATGAACCTATCGAGTCTGATCCACCTATGGCTGAATTGGACTCCCATGATGACATTGAGCTTATTCATGAATTGAATGTCTTAATTTGTAATGTCACCTTTGAACTTGAGTGTCAGGTTAGGACCAACGATGACATATCCATATCCGTAAACACTATCTCCCAATCTTTCCCCACTTTGACTATCCAATATCCAGAACTTATTGATCAAACCTCCACAAATCCAAGCCATGGTATTTATACCTTCCCAAATGACTATGCCCTTGCTTGCTACCTTAATGTAGTTGAGCCTATGAGGACTTCCATTAGTGAATCGAGCGTTAGCATGACCGAGTCGAACATCAAATATCTTAGTCAGAAAAACAAGAATAAAAAGAAAAAGAAAAAGAGTTCAAAGGGTGAAAACCACTTTGTGGTAGTCTCAGAACCTACAAACATAAAAATAAAAGATGTATCCAAAGGTGAAAACCTCTTTGGGGCACCTAAGGATGAGATATTTGATGTCCTTCTGAGTCATTTATAGGAGAGATCTCTAGTTCTAATTAAGCCCACTCAATCTATCAATTTGGGTACAACAGAGGAACCACAATTGGTACATGTAGCACAATCATTATCAAAAGAAGAGAAGAAAAAATTTACAACATTCCTAACATAGAAAAAGATCAACTTTGCATGGAACTATTTAGATATGCCAAGATTGGATCCTAATCTTATAATGCATCATTTATCCATAGCTCCAAATGTCAAACCTGTTAAGCAAAAGTTGTGAAAGATGCATCCTCATGTTGCACTCTTGGTAAAAGCTAAATTAGAGAAGCTCCTAAAAGCTGAATTCATCCATGTTATTGACTATGTGGAGTGGATCTCTAATATTGTACCTATTTCTAAACCAGATGGTTCAATCAGAGTGTGCACAGACTTTAGAGATGTGATTAGAGCATGCCCTAAGGATGATTTTCCACTGCCTAACATTGATATGATATTGGACATGACTGCAAGTTTCAAGATGTATTCCTTAATGGATGGTTTCTCTAGATATAACCAAATAAAAATTTCTCCAGAGGATCAAGAGAAAAAAACTTTCACATGTGCATGGGGTACCTTTTGTTGGAATGTCATGCCATTTGGGCTTAAAAATGCTGGTGCTACATATCAAAGAGCAATGACATCTATTTTCCATGACATGATGCATCAAACCATGGAAGATTATGTTGATGACACATTAGCAAAATCTATTATTAGAATTGAACATTTAAAGGACTTGAGCATGATCCTAGACAGAATGGAAAAGTTTAGTCTCTGACTAATCCTAAGAAGTGTGCTTTTGGTGTCACTTCTGGAAAGCTCTTAGGATACATAGTCTCAAAGAAGGGCATTGAATTTGATCCAGCTAAAGTCAAGGCTATAATAGAAATGCAACCTCCCAAGAATATCAGTCAGATGAGGACATTGCAAGGAAGAGTTCAATCTATCAGAAGATTCATATCACAACTAGCGGACATATCACAGCCTTTTACAAAAACATTACATAAAGGTGTAACCTTTGCATGGAATGAAGAATGTGAGAACAACTTTAACCATATTAAGAAGTGTCTATCTAATCCACCTATCTTGATGCCTCCTATTCATGGGAAGCCATTGATCTTATATGTCTCCACAATAGATACATCATTGGGAGCATTGCTAGCATAACACGATGAGAACAACAAGGAAAGAGCTATATACTATATCAATAGAACATTGGTTGCATATGAAAAGAACTATTCAATTATTTAGAAAGCTTATCTAACTATGATCTTTGCACCATAGAAACTGAGACATTACATGTTAGCTCATATTACACAATTGGTAGCTAAGATTGATTCCCTCAAGTACCTCATAAGCAAAGTTGCCCTCACAGGTAGATTAGCTAAATGGGTCATGCTCTTAAGTGAATTTGACATTGAATATGTGGAACAAAAAGCTATCAAAGGATTGGTTATTTCTGATCAATTAGCAGATGCACCTATGATTGATGACACACCACTACAAATGGAATTTCCAAATTCCTCTATCATGCATCTTTCTTCTAGAGAATGGAAATTATTCTTTGATGGCTCCTATACACATAATGGATCTAAAGTAGGCATATTGTTCATAACTCCTTAAGGATACTCAATCCTAAAAGCATTCAGATTAAAGTTTCCTTACACAAACAATACTGTAAAATATGAAGCCCTTTTGAATGGTATGAAAATAGCAATTGAATGGAGAGTAACAAAGCTACAAATTCATGGAGACTCTCAACTTGTTATTCATCAAGTCAATGATGTGTACCAAACTAAAAATGAAAATCTCATTCCTTACAAGAGAATGGTAGATGATCTTAAGAAATCTTTCATATCTTTCACATTTGAGAAAATTCCTAGAATGGAGAACAAGGTTACCGATGCAATGGCAATGCTATCTACTTTATTACAGTAGCCTGAACATGAGATATGCTACGAGTTCTTGGAGGAAGCACTATCTTATCCTGCATATGGCTCCCCTAAAATCTACATGATTTGCACTATTGTAGGTTATGATTCATCCAGATACAAAAACCTATTTTCCTATCTCCAAGACCAAATCATCCCTGATACCTTCAACCACCATGAAAAGAGATACCTTATCCATAATGCCTCCTGATATGTCATCATTGGTCATGATCTATACAAATGAGGTCTAGATGGTACACTACTTAGATGTTTAGAATGGGAAGAGTCTCAACGTACATTAGAGGAAGTCCATGATGGTATTTGTGGGTCACACTCGAATGGTTTAACACTAGCTCAAAAACTTATTAGGGTGGGGTACTATTGGCCTGAAATGGAGAAAGAGGCTATCAAATTTGCTAAGAATTGTCAAAAATGCCTAGTACATGGCAACTTAATTCATGCCCCAGGGAGGGAGCTAATCCCCTTTACAACACAATGGCCATTCCATCAATGGGCATTTGATCTTATCAGGATGATTCATCCTCATTCTTCCAATGGACATACCCATATAATCACTACTACAGATTATTTTACAAAATGGGTAGTAGTCCCTTTGACACAAGCAATTGGGAAACAAATATCTATGTTCATATTGAACTATATCATATGTAGATATGGGATACCTCATTCCATAATAATAGATAATGGTGGACAATTCAATAACAAAGACCTTGATAATCTATGGGCCAAATTCAAGATAACACAACATTGGTCTTCTATCTACTATCCTCAAGGGAATGGACAAGCTGAGGCCTCTAACAAAAATCTATTGAAAATCTTGCATTGAATAGTTAATAAAATAGGAAGAGACTGGCATCTCATGATCAATCTAGATCTTTGGGCCTATAGAACAATTATCAGAACACCTACTAGGGCTACACCTTTCACTTTAGTTTATGGATCTGAAGCGGTACTACCTATTGAGGTTGAAATCCCATCACTAAGAATCAGAATGCATGGTCTAGTAACTGATGATGACTACAGAGTGTCTAGGTTGCAAGAACTTGAACTACTAGATGAGCACAGACAAGCAGCGTATGATCATCTTAGAGTATATCAGAAGAGAATGTCTAGAGGCTACAACAAGAAAGTCAGACATAGAGAATTTCAGGTTGGTGATCTAGTCTTGAGAGAAAATCCTAAAAATCAATCCCATCGAGAATGCAAGGAGAAGTTTGAACCCAATTCACTGGGTCCCTTTGTAATCACTACTACTTTTGGCTTTGGTGCCTATCAACTCTCAATGACTAAAGGAGAATAGCTCCAAGAACCAATCAACGTTCTCCATTTGAATAAATTCTATGCCTAAGGCATTCGGTCTATGGTAAAATGTCCTGAAAAAATAAACATCTTGGTGAAAACCTAGCAATAGGTGCCTTGTTGATTCACAAAAAAATCAAAAATTGAAAAAATTGAAAAAAATTTGAAAAAATGAAAAATACAAACAAAAAAAACTGCCTTGGTGAAAACCTGGAAACAAGCGCCTTGGTAGCAAAAATAGAATCTCTGCCAAGATGGTGAAAACCCAGCAAATGGGTGCCACTTGTTTCAAAATGCTCCATCTATCAGTGCAATCTTGGTCTTTCCTAAATTTTAGTCTTGCTTTAGTTTGTACATATCTCCCGGTTTGTTTCTGCATTCCTATTTTCAATAAGTCGATCTGTACACCAATCAGCTCCAGTGTCTGTATCCTATCAATGCTTAAAACTTGGGGGCAATCAATGTCATATCCTATGGTCTCCCATGTATCTTAGACCTATCATATCTAGTCAGAGTCCTTTGAAGCTTCATTTGAGTCAGTTAGTCATTCTTGTCTCCAGAAAGGATTTTGCATCTACAACAATGCCATCAAACATCAAATTGAAAACAATTTGTTCTTTTTACATGCCTTTATCTCCTTGTATGCTTATTGATTCACATTGAGATTTTTGCATATTGTGTTGCTTTGAGCTCTTTGATGATGTCCTTTATAGGATTTAGAGAGTGATGACTGGGGCATAATCTTTTCTTTGTTTTCTTCTTGTATGTGAAAATCTAGCAACTTTGGAAATTTTGGATTGAAATGGTGTCCGACTGTAAGAGCCTCTATCTCGAATTGGATGGCCATGTGTACCTCGACCATTGATACCCAAAAAAGTCAAGGAAGTTTGATCTAACTACTATCTTTTTTGAGTGATTTCTTTCTCCTATTGTGAAATGTTATCTTACCTAAGGATGTGAATGATAAAGGGTCACTACAACTAATTCACATTGGATTTAGAATAATCTCTTGACTCTTTCATGTGTTTAAAAATGCAAGGTGTATTCAGGTCATCACGACGTTTATGTTTTGATGATTATAAAAATTTCTATATCAAAATGGACATGATATTCAGGTCATCCTAGTGTTTGTACCTCGGTGCTTATATCTAATCTGACATTTTGAAAACAAAATCAAAATTCATATATCCATGGTTTTTGACCAGTGGGTGTTGTATCGATTCTTGTGCATATCAATCGATATTCATATGTCTATGGTTTCATAGCTAGTGGGCATTGTATTGATTTATCCAATTACCTAAAAGTTCAATGATGATAACAAATCGACACATGATCAGTGAGTAGGTCCTAGGTCCTAGGTTGCATTTCATTTTGCATTTTGCATATTTGCATGATCTCACAAATGTTTGGAAACACTTCAATGCTTAAATGATTCTTCATATCAATTCTTCACATCTAACAAGAGTTGAGTCTCACTCGAAGGTCTCTTCATCGAAAAGCAAGCAGTAACTCTCCTGGGTTAAAATATCCTTTTGACCTAAGACTGAGTAATTGTCTTCATCAACCTACAAAAACATATCATGTGTATCGCTGCATTTACATCTCATATCATTACCATTTGTTACATTACATTACATTCAGTGCATAAGCATAAATCATACATACATCTTCTTCATAATCAATTACATTTGCATAACATCCATACATATGAAAGAAATCATTGCATTGCATTAATCCATACATACATTCTACACTAATCATAGCATAAGCATAGCATGATATCATCATAAATCAAAACATGACAAGTACAAATGAAGTCACAATGAACATATCAATCTCATATATATCAAAAAAATATTGAAATGTGTCAGGGGTGCACTACTGGCACAATGTACAAAAGAATGGGCTCCAGAGAGCTATCAGAGTCAGAACAGTATATTAGTGATCAAAAAGAATAGAGTATATCAAAACATGAGAGCAAGAATCAACTATCGGCACGGTCCTTGGTATCTAGTGGAGGAGGTGGTGGTTCATCTAGTATAGCCTCTACTCTCGGTGCCCTAGCTCCCTTTGAGGCTGCCATGTAATCTGAATAAGTGGACACTCTCTGTGCAGCAAGGACAATAGCATAGTATGCAAACACATAGTATGAAGCCCGTGCGGTCTGATGGGTCACCTTTGTCTATAATCTTTGGACCTCTGAGTGAAACTCTACATGGAGCTCTATGCACTGCCTATCCACCTCTCGATACCTCTCCTCCCACCTAGCACTCTGTACCTTTAGGTCCCGAACCGGAGCTCTGAGACATCTAATAGTCTCTAATGAAGTGAGAGGAATAGTAGGATTGGCCTCAGCTACTAGCATCTTTGTGTCCTATGGATGCTCTGGCTTCTAATTAGTGGTATCTTCTCTATGCACCTTATGGCATCTAACCTCAGCTCCCAGATCCAAAGTGGTATCTACGTGTGAGGGATCTACATCGCCACCTACAAACTGCTTAGCTGTTAAAACCTCATCTATAGAACCAACACTACCCAAAGTACCTCTCTTGCCCCTACTCTATCTCTTTGAACCTATGGATGTGGCTGATGTAGAAGTACAAGGATGAGGGGGCCTCATATGTCCTGATGGTTTTTGAAGTGGAGTCATCGCTCTCTGTTTGGGTGGTGTAGGATGCACTACCTGAGGTCTCAGGCCCTGTCCCATGGGAGCACCTGTAACATCCATCACCTCCTCCATGGAGGGTACCAACTCAATGGGATCTAAGAATCTGTGAACATGATGATCTACTAGCTAAGAAATGTATCCATCTATGACCCCTGCATCAACAACCTATGGACGGTAGTCCCAGTCTCTACCTATGATGGCACTATACTCCTCTGAACATAACGAATAGGTGAGATGCTATGTCCATTCAAGCCCAATCTCATGAACAATGTGAGCATATTTAGTATACTCATATGGGGCATCCTGTCTATGTCCATACTGATGCCACACTCTAGTAATCAAAAGTCTCTCCAAAATAGTGGGAGATCGGCCAATAAGTACCCGACTCTAAAAAAGAAAATTGTACTACTCCCTCGCAGTGGGCCAGGCCTCTATCTACAAGTAGGGTCTCCAATGCACAAATGTCATATCATCTAAACATTGTCTGAAGTACTAAGTATGACCCATGCAGACCTGTGTGACATAACCAACATACGTATATATCACTAGCTCTGGTGGTTGCCACTGTGACTGGAACATTGGTCTCAACACTGGGATATGCTCCCATGCCCATATATGTAATACAAGAGCTCCAAAAGTGAAACTCTTGTAATCCTGATACATGACCTCATGCATCTCTGAAAACATGTGGTCCAATAGGCACTGACCCCAGGCAAGCTCAGTGGGAGTGGCCATAAGAAGGGCTACCATAGGAGCCCATCACATCAAAAAGTCATTATGCTAACAGCCTAGCATGATGAGCTCACTGATCATCCCAGTAATAATGCACTCTAAACAGTGTGTCTGACCATATCTCTATAAAAGGGTCTCCCAGGAAATGGACCCCATCAACTATGTATCATCCCCAAACAGACGCCTAAAGGCATGAAGACCAGTCTGGCTAGAACTCACATACTCAAGATGTCAACTGCTATGGAATGGAATGCGTAGTATCCTATAAATATCCTCTGGAGTCACAGTCATCTCTCCAGTCAGTAAATGAAAGGTCTGAGTCTCCGAGTGAAATCTCTCTATCAATGCAGTCAATAGGCCATGATTTATCCTAATATCAGGTAAATGAATGAGATGCTCAAAACTACATGTAGCAAGATGAACCCTCATAGGGTCAGGAAGTGAGACACACAGTCTCTATGTCACTGGGTAAGAATGACGAACATGGACGTCTGGATATGTGACCTAAATCATATAGAAATAGGGTGTTTTATCATAAATTGAGTTCAAAATCAAGCTAATTATACAAGAATGGAACAGTTTGATATTTTCAAAGGTGGGTCAAAGGGTCAGTAATTAGACAAAATTATCAAAAAAATCAAATTTTTGACCTAAGAATCAGTTTTTAGCTCACTATTTTTCAAACGACATTCCAGACTGGCATCAAGTGTCGTACGACACTCCACAATAGACCAAATGACAAACCACGGTCGTACGACACTATACACGACATCATACGAGTTTTGAGGGACCTGACAAAATGTTGTACGACATAAGGGTCCCTCTCATACGACACTTGGGTGGACTTGAAATGACAAAGGAAATTAAAATGAAGTGTCGTACGAGTCTGGGTTGGGACTCGTATGAGTTTTCAAACATGCAAAATTCAAAAATCAAAACACGTATGAAAAAAATTTTAAAATGCTATAAAACATGAAAAATTTGCATTTTCAAAGGGCCACAAAGGTCCACCTACCGAATGTCCATACTGTCAAGGTCTCTGGTATCTCTGACTGTGCTCAAATCGATGCAAACTCATAGGAACCTTTGGATCTCACTATTCTTCCATTTTCTTGCTTAGAGGGCTCCACAAGATCTCCAAAGTCAAATGGTTGAAATGAATTGAAAATGACCCTTCAGGCCTTTATATAGCATTTGACCTAATTTTCAAAAGTGCTCCGTTTTTCATGAAAATTGCACCCCTAGCTAATTTTGACGTTCTGAATGCATTTTTAGGATCAAAATTCAAATTTGAGATTGTTTACTATGTCAAAATCATGATTTAAAATTTTTGGACCTAGGACGGTCTACTGCTTGCATAATCAAATTTCAATCATCATAGGAATCTAGAATTCAACTTAACTGAATATCTTACATCAAACTATCACAAGTTTAACTAGGTCAACTATGGTCCACTCATGGTCAAACCTAGTCAAACTTGGTCTTCTGGACCTCCAAATGATGCAGAACGTGTTCTCAAACGTATATAACCATTTCTCAAATCAATTAACATGCTTCTAAACCATTCAACGCTGACTTTTCTTGGCAGATTTCAATTTTAATCCCAAAGGGGGCATGGTATTGCACATCATTCAAAGTCTATAATCAAATTTGGATTCATGTCTTTGCTCAATAATCAAGACAACAACAACATCTAGTTACTGATTCATCAAAAAGACCTCATCACTTGGGGAAAATCAATCATCGCTCGGGGCATATCAGATTCATCAAGATCCATATCAATCTGGTATTCTCTTAATCTTGTAAATTGTATCAGTTTTTGCAAATATCAGTTCATTAGTGTTATTTCCTTGATTCTTCAGTAAGTGAAGGGTTCAGATGTGATACCTACGTGATTCTTCTAAGGATAATCGAGTCTAGAATCTGTCACTCACTTCTTCACAATCATAAGGTTTAGAATCAGGCATTTTGATACTTCTTTGCAATCATTGGTTCATTACTTTTATAGTTTCCATTATCTTTGGTCATTCAGGACCTATTATCTTCATATCAAATCTTTCAATTAGCTTTTGTCTCATATCAATTATCAATTTTGAATCAATTTCATATCTATATCATACACAGACTATCTTTGAACCACTGTGCTTCGCACAACAATTCAAAGAGGGGCAAAATGTAATACCCAAAAAATGGGCTATAAGTTCATTAACCTCCTACATCAACATATCGAACGAAATCAACATCGAAGTCCTAACCTAAGGCACATCTGAACATCATCAAATCCTAATTGATTATCTCAAATTCTGCATCAAGGAATATTCCTAGTAATATTCCTAATTATCCTAATTATCTCTAATTTAATGATTATTTGGTGATAAATCCTATTTATCCTAAAGTTTGATTAATTGAATATTCTCAATATTTAAGTAATTGATTTAATTCTGCCACTTAATTATTTAATTAAATTTAATTGTATTTATTCCTAAGTATTAGTATTTAAATTTGACAATAAATCAAAATTTCTATCATTAATTGATTAAATTCTTATTTAATTAATTAAAGCAAGTTGTCATATTTGATGATATTATTTTTGAATAAAAGTTTGATTAAATGATTAATTAACCCATAAATCAATTGTTTTATTTCAAAATTAGTTAAGTTGAGAATAAATCACTTTATTTATTTATTAATTCATAATTATCCATGTGCACAATCAAAGAGCAGTTAAACTCCAAATCAGAAAATCAATGCAAGTTATTGATTTTTTGGAACTCAACATCATTTTTGAGTTTTAAAGTTGATCTAAACTTCTAATTTGAGTTAAAAAGTTGTTTTTGCATGATTTGCATGTTTTTGTGAGTTAATTATTCTTTATAATCAAATAACTCAAAAATCAAGCTGAGTTAATTTGAGTGATTTATGGCTTTCTTTCATAAACCTCCAAAACCTTGGATTTCTATAAATTAAGGCTTTAGCTCTTCACAAATCATCTCATATTTTTGCACAATCACACTGGAGAATTGCAATTGGAAGAATCAAAGCTTCTTGCGAATCAACATTGTTGTGAGATCAATCTTGTTTTTACATTCATTCTAGTTTCATATTTCATATCATTGTTGGCTTAATTTTCATATCATAGATCAATTTCATCTAGCTTAGGATTCATATTAGTTTTCATCTTATTGCATCTAAAATCCAAAAAATATAGATTAATTGTATTCATATTTCATATCAGTTTTGCATTCAAATCCTTCATTTAGGTGTCGTCAAGGTCATTGATCTTGATTACAATCTGAGAACATCAATCTCGCACCTATTAGAAGGCAGTAAATCACTTGGTTAGTTTAGCTTTCAATTCATTGCATATTTCATTTTTACTAACTTGTAATGTTTTATTGAAGTGTTGTGTCTATAGATTAGGTATATAATTCACACACACAGATACTAGAAAGATTCTCAATCATGACAATTCATTGAGAAGGTACTAAGAACCATGAAAATGCCAAAATTGTCAACCTGTTCGGCCACCTGCAACATGCCTCGAGCATAAAGAACATAGTACAGACCCCTAAAAATGATCATGGAACACCCTAGACCACACTGCAATAGTCGGTAAAACTAATTCTACCAGATTTGGCTGCTTGATCAATAAATTTTAGTCCTTTCTATCGTAGAAAACCCTCCAAGAAATTTGAATTTGAATTACAATGGCTACCTTGACAAGGTTTAAAATGCAACCGTCAATTTTGTTCATTTCTTGGTAGATCAGGTGGTTTACATTTAATCTCACAATAGTCACAAACCCTTTTGAAAAGTCTTCAGCCCAATCAGCACACCACAACCAATAAAAATCTTGAACGTCAGCTCTGCATAGTAGACAGGACCCACAAAGTATAAACCTCTAATCGAACAGTTGTTGCATGATCACATGGCTTGAAAAGATTCCATGCAATCACATAACACTCATAGATCCTTCAACTATTAGCCCCTTTGAAAGATTCAGGTCCACTAACAAATCCTAATCACCTTCCTCCTTAGCTAATCAAAATGTCACAAGTGAGCACCACTTGTCAAAGGACCCACCCTCATCAACCATCTGAGAAAAGAAAAATTAACGGTTGTTGTAAGATCTCATGGCTCTGATAACTTCCATGAGAACTTACACTGATCATAGATCTTTTGGAGATGTTAGGTCCCACTACTCTTTATCCTTCACCAGCTATTCTGACAGCCTCCACCTATATACTGACACAACCAATGAAAAAGCAATAGGTTGGCATGACATGGCATAGAACCCATTACGAATCACTATCCTAGAAGATCAAATGATGGGTGCATGATCGTGAGGGGGAAGAATATTCCTTGTGATCATGCGCCAACCGTAGATTAAGAAAAGGAACAATAGACCAGGCCCGCTGGGACAAATGGCACACAGTCATGAATTCACATGTTAGAACCCTCTGACATCACATAGTCTTATGAACAAGTGACAACCACAAGTTTTAAAGCTTTGAACATCTAGAAAAAATAATGGCATAGGGACTTAGGACTTAGGAAAAATTAAAGGGGATCCCACCAGACATAAAAACCTAACCGCCAAACAATTTAAAAGGTCATTTTAATTAACACATACAAATTTGAGGATTTAAGTCACCAAAAAGGTAACGATGAAAAAGAACAGGGCTAGGGAATTTTGAATTTTTTCCACCCAGTGGCTAGTTTTTAAAAATTTGACAAGGGTCTCAGGGCCAGAGACTAGGAAAGAGACTCTAGAGACCAGGGGAAGACCTGCACAGCCATGAAAATTTTTAGGGTGCTAACAGAGGGGAGGTGAATTAGTTGTATGATAGAATATTAAACTTTAAACTTTAAGCATATCAATATTAGATCCAATGAACACAATGAATTCCAACACAATAACACAATATTTTGGTTATGGGGAAACCCTCTTAAAGGTAAAAACCCCGGTGGGAATTACCACCCACTAATGATGTACTGAGAGTATAGTAATCCTTGTTAGAAGATATAGACCTATTAGGAGCTTAATGAAATATTACAGTACATAGTCCACCTATTAGGAGCTCACTACCTAAAGAAAGTTAAGTCCACCTTCTGAACTCACTAGTTTGCAACAAGTGTATATGAAGAAATACACAATATTTTGAGTTGGTTTCCATCAACTGTCTTTCCTTGATTAGTTCCAATGAAGTCCACCAATAATCCTCTACTCTACATATAGTAGACACAATTTCGCAACCTCCTTATATCACACTCATCACATCCATGTCTCTTCCAAAGAAAAGACCTTTTATTTATACCTTATTACATTTTACTAAGCACCGGTTGGCCCATAAGGCTTTCCTAATTACAAAAAATTGCATAGGCCCTTTCTAAGATACACATGGTATCACAAATAATTTTACAATGACTATAGTACAACAATTAAGGACCGACATCCTTGAATTATGCTTGCCAAACAAAACACACACTTCATTCCCTAAGTCAGCTTCACAATAAGTCATTTCCATAGCACACACCATAGATGATGTCACCAATCATTTTGTACCTTGTGTTGACCAATGAACATCCATCAGTACCTCTACCATCATCCTTCAAGATCACATACCTTGAATCTAATCCCTTTGAAATCTATACCAAAAACTCAGAGACTAACTCTGTCAATTCTCACTGCCACAGTCTAGCGACCAATCTTTACCAAAATAGTTATATCTTTCTTAATATGAATTTATTAATGATGCAATCTCAGATATAAGATCACAACATCCATCTAAACTCTCTTATAACTTTGTAGCATCTAAAACATCTGTACACCTTCCATACACTATGATTACTAGTCAGGTTCCTTCATAAAAGCATATGTTGACATCAGTGACAAAACACAAATGACCACAATATGAGTGCCTATTCAGTAATATAGTGATTAAACATATTAAATGTCTCAATCAACACCCATGCATTAGCAATATCCAACACCCTTGTTTAAATACATTGATTTATCCCCTCCTTGTTAAGAATTTTTAATACAAGGAGATGACATTATAAATCTTTCACCTGCATTTGGGATTCCTTCTAGTGATGAGGCATTAGCGGAGAAAGATATGAATTCCCTTAATGCTCTTCCTCTTAGTGGTGATCTTATGAGAAATCAAGATCCTACCTTACAACATTCTTACCATAAGATTACTTATATCTATTCAAATCCTCTTCCAACTGTTGATCCAAGAGTTCCTCTGGTTGTGTCTTCCATTCATATCACTTCCTACACTTTTACCATTGCTCATAATCCTAATCCTATCTTTCCTAATCTAATTCCTAATTCTCCATCTTCTATTCCTAGTTTTTCCCACACTTATGTTGATGTTCAAACTATGGTTCATGATGTATATGTACAAAGATTCATCAAAGTACCTTCTGCTTATTATTCGATCCATAAAGATAAGAGAAAAGAAACTTCCCCTTTGAGATTTCTTCATAATTTTACCCCTCACTCTTATATAACATAGATCTTTTCTCCTATAGACTGGGGGGCAAGAGGTATATTTGTTCATGTCTTCTAGATGTATGCACCCTAAAATGGCTGCCTAGACTTTGGGCGCCCATTCAGCAATTTATCAAATCCCTGAATTAGTATTTTCAAAAATTAACATTTTTCCTTGATCAAATCCTATTTTATCATTTTTGATTATTTTCCTTGGGCTAACCATTTTATCCTAAAGTCTTTATTTATTAAAGGAATTTCCTCCCCTTTTATTAAATAAAAATCCCCCACCTTTTCCTCTTATCCTAAGTTGCACAAATAAAGCATTATTCTTATTTTATAAAATGAAGAAAAGGCCTTTTTGTCTCATATGGACACAAAAGTCAACTCTTATTTTCCCATTAGAGGATATTTGTGCACATGGATTGCTCCTCTTTCAAGCTCCACCCTTGATTAAATCGTTTGCCTCTTAATCTCCATAGTCCATTCCTTTAAAAGGAGAGCTCTTTTCTCATTCTTAGACCCCAAATTTTTATTCTAATCTTATGCTAGAGGATTTCTTGAAGAGTTTGGAGCTTTTTGAAGATCATTTCTTGCATCATAACTTTCATGTCATCTAGCTTAGTTTCTTTTATGCTTTAGATTAGCTCACATAGCTTAATTAGCAAGGGTTTGTAATACTTTCATCTTTCCTTTCATATCTTAGCTTGCATCTTCATTCTTAGCATAGTTTGCATTGCATTGCATTCTCATTTTGATTCTTGAGGATATTGGCATTCTTTCTCTTGTCTGTTTGAATCTCCCATTCTGTGGTTTACTAGCAAGGTTGCATGCTTCAATACCTCTAGCTGAGACCACCATCAATATCCTTGTGACTCCATACCTAGGGAGCTCTAGGTTGCTTTCTCAAGGTTTCCCATTCATGGATTCCTTTGAAAGTAATGACTTAGAGAAGTGCACCATTTAGTGTGTACATTTTTGGTGCCCATCGTGGGGCAGAGCATTCTTGTTTTGTCCTTCATTTTCTGCATTTTTGTCATTTTTTTTTGTCAATATTTGCTTTCTATTTCATCAAAAAATTTCTCTTTGGTTTTTTCTGACAAAATTATCATGTGACAGTTTTCCAATGTCGTATGATAGTTTCTTACATACTAGCGTGATATTTTACCAGTTAAAATATCCCACACTTTGGCAGATTATATCACATTATTAGTTTGTTCTTTGTCATACGTAGGTATCAGGAATTATTGCACAGAGATGTAATATCACACCAGTATAGGAAGAAATATCGCACGACTGTTCCTCTGATAGAAATATCATCCAGACCTGGGAGTGAGCAATTTTTGTCATTTCTTTGCAAGATTTACTTGGTTTTGATTTGGATTTTTGATTTGTTGTTGTAGAACAGGGATCTATTTGCATATTTCATTTGGTTTTTGATGTGCTAACCCTTGTAGGGCTAACAAGTGGTGCTTGTAGGTGCTCCTATTGCTTGATTATTTGCTTGAAAGAATGCATGTCAAAGCTCCAAATGCACAAGGGCTACTAACCATTTTTCTAGGGCTGCCCAAAGCATAAAAACCAATCAAGTGCTTGTTTAATTGCTTTCTTTTGAGTGCGGCATATACTAGTTGTTTCATTTATTAAGAACTTAATATCTTCTTATAAGAATCTTTGGGTGGTAGGAGAAGTATGCTCTTCACCCTTGTAGTGAACCAGAAAATCTTGACCCATCTTTAGATTTTGAAAGCAAGAGGGTAATTGAACCTTTGCTTGGTGTGCCTGGGAGATATTTTTGAGCTAGGAGATTATGCTCTTCATCCTTGAGGTGAAATAGAAATCCTGACTCTCAAATGTTCATCCACTCTTTGTTTATCTTTTAGAATCCTTTAGTGGGCCTGATCTTGAGCAATCAAGAGGAATGACCCAAGTGGGGACAAGCTTTTTGCCAGCTATTCTGACCTACTATACACTCAAGGCTATCAAGGAGGCAAAACCTTGGTAGACGTAGTACTTTTCTTCTCTTAATGGGAGTACTTGTGGGATTGTGACCATGAGGAAAGTGTTCAGCAAGAATTATTAAGGCACTCTTGTGGCCGCGAGGTCTGTTACTTGCCGCAAGGTAAGGAGTCCCTTTGGGGAGGAAGAGGGGTATTATGAATGAAAGCCCTTATTAAGAACCATAGATAGAAGCCACCCTATTTTTCCACTTAGCTTTTTGGTGCAAGGATTGATCCTAGTGGACTAACCTAGATCACCGCAAGATTACTCACCATTTGTGTTCCTTTGGTTGTGTCATTGGCACTTCCACGACAAAGCCAATATCTACTGTGGGTAACTACTTTGTGTGAGGCAATGGGACATCAAGTGTGGGACAAGTTGTTAAGTATTGAGCCATTGTCTTTTTAGGATAGTAAGTGCTTGAAGTGTTCTCACTATGATCTACCTGTGTAAACATTCTCAAATATCAAACATCACAGTAGCATTCATAGGATTTTATTGCTTTGATATCACAAATTACTTATCTTGGCAAGATTTCTTTTTCCCTTGTGCAAGTGTTTTATGACATGTTTGATCACTTACTATTTGCAAACCTATCTATTTACTAATGTCACTATGCTTGAAATCAAAAAATCCAACCTTTAAACTGAAATTTTGACCAAACTACCCTTAAAACTGATATTTTTAGCACTCATTGGTCGAGAGTCATACAATCCTAAAAGTATATTGCACAATGTACTGAGAATCATCATGTGATAGTTCATCATAGGAATACTATCGCACTGCTTGCCTAGAAAGTGTCACATAGGCTACCTGCAAACTATCACACTACTTACTACAAAATATCACCTGGTCAAAAACTATCATACTATTTGCCTAGAAACTATTGCACAGAGTCTTTTTGTTGTCTATCTGGTTTATGCAATTTTTAGTCTTTCCTTAGTTGACTAGATTTTAGTAGGTGACTTACTCTACTGCTATAAACTTGTTTGTACCTTGGGTTCCTATGTTTAGACCCCTTGAATTAGTGTTCTTGGATTTTCCAAAGTAGTCTTGCTTGGCATCGATAAGTTAGAGATCATCCTTGTTGAAAAAGTACACCTTTAGATTCATTGGTAACACACTTGGAGAGTTCGAGTACTCTTTTGTCCAAATCACTTCCATCAAAATTCAATTTCAATTATATATTTGGCAAATCCATCCTCCTGGTCCATACGTGTTAGGATACTCATCCTTTTACTATACACCTCTATGGCAGTGTTGGTTTGCACCTTTTGCAGCTTTCTATCTTACCATCTCTTTTGGACAATTGAACACTTTCACTATCCTAGTTTGGTATTGACATTTCATAAGGTCATCTTATCACCAAGGGTCTTTTTTCTTTCATGTCGATTATGACAAGGTACCAAGTTAGTCAAGGAAAATGACCTCAAGTTGTCTTTGAACAATTACCCTTAGTCCAAACTCGTCAAAAGTGAAAGGGGAAGAAACCCATCTTTGATCAATCACCTAGGAGTGAGTCTGAGGCTTGGTTTAACCTAAAGAGAAATCCTAGTGAGTTGAGTACTTCTTTACCATCTTCTCAATCAAATATGGACATGAGCTACACTTTGACTAGGAAACTAACAGAAACAAAGGATCAAACTCTTGATGACATTTTCCAAAGACATAGGGATAACATGTTTTTTGGTGATGATAATCAACCTGAATCACCCCCTATTAACTCAAGATATTTAGATGCCCATCAAAGAGCTGAAAGACATTATGGGAAAGCTTACCAAGATGCATGGTCAAAACATGAAGACCAAAACTACAAATCTGGTGATGCTCATGTGAATGCCGCATTCACTAACGACTTGTTCAAACACTCAAGGTCCAACTCTCCACTCAAAACAACCTCAAGATATGCTAATGAAAGGCTTAAAATAATTGAGCATGAAAAGAAAGCCTTCTTGGACAAACAAGCCACTAAAGAAGAAAGGTTTAGACACCTAGAAGAAGAATAAAAAGCCTTGCTAGAGTTGAGAAGAAAAGCATTCCAAGAAGGACAAGATAGGCTTTTAGCCCAACAACTCAATGACCAATTTTTAAAAAGGGGTACCAATAGTTGAAACAACTCTCCACCATCTACTCCCTCAAGAACCCCAAGAAGTAGAAGGAAGTCAAGGACCCGTTCAAGATCTCCTAGTTCTAGAGGAAGGAGGATTTCACAACATAAGAGATGATCACCTCCTAGGAACTCAAGACAACCCTCCCAATGAGCTCATCATGGCTCTCAACATGGAGTAATTAGTGCAAGCTTTGATGATCAAGATTTTATGAGAATGCAATAAGAGCCACTATTCCAACAATATGTGGAGAAGTATCTTGATCAAAATAAAGATAGGTTCCTAAAGAGTTTGATTAACAAGGGTGCTAGAGTCCCTTACAACTTTGATGTGGATAGGAGAATCAAGAAACAAGGACCCTCTCAAGAAGAGGAAATCAAGAAACTTAAACGAATGATGGAAAAGGTGTTGGCACCTAAAATTTCCTTTTCACTTGACTCTATTTATCCCAACCCTTTTGACAAAAGTGTGACTATGATGGATTTTCCTAGGAAAGTTGAAATTCCCCAATATGACAAGTATGATGGTAATGGTGACCCACATTATCATGTGCATCAGTTTTATATCATGAGTTTTGAGTTCCACCAAGATGGCTCTTACCTTATGATATTATTTCCAAGGTGTGTCAAGGGCCAAGCCATGGAGTGGTTTACCAACATAACCCCTCCCGTCAAAACTTTTAAAGAACTTGTCCATAGATTCATTCAACATTTTGCATACAACTTGTCAAGATTAGTCACTATGTTGAACTTATGTAATTTGAAACAAAACCAAGGGGAATCCTTTGTTACCTTCTTGTAAAGGTGGAGACGATTGTGCTCCCGCTAGTCTAGGACTATTCCTAAGCATGAAAGGATTGACATCATTGTTAGTAATTTGGTGCCTGAAATGCATTATGAGGTTCAAAAAATGGTATTTGATTCCTTTGATACTATGGTTGAGATCGCATGCCAAATAGAGGATGTCTTAAAATAACAAGGCATTTTGACCAAACATAACAATAATAATAATGGTCAAAATCCTAACAATGCCAATAAGCACAAAGGTAAGCACTCGCACTAGAACAAGAATAAGCATGTGGTCAACGATGGAGTCATGGACTCTTCCCAACCCAAGGATCAAGGAGACCTCAATTTGTCTAGTCTAGTCCAAGATATGAAGCTCAACACATCCTTCAACCAACAAGATCATAAATCTAAGTATTAACAAAAACCCAAGAAAAAGTTACGACAATTTTCTAAACTGGGTGACTCATATGAGGATATTTTCAAGACCCTTATTGCCAATAATCTTGCACAACCAAAAGATCCAAAAAATTTCCACATTCCTAAAGTTAAGCCACATTCATGGAATGAAAAATATTTCTACAAATTCCACAATGGCATTGGACATGACATCTAACATTGTTAGAAGCTTAAACACCTCATTCAGGATCTTATTGAAAGTGGCAAGCTTCAGATTGATGGGTTGAATACCAATGAAAACCACAAGGAATTCAAGGAGCCTTTGCCCAAAAATGAAAAGGGGGAAACCTCTAAACCCAACAATGGAAAGGCTGAGATCAACTATACCTACACAAGTGTAGAAAATGTGGTTAATATGCTTGAGATTGTTGAGGAAAATGTCAATATGATGCAAAACAAAGATTCTTATGGTCATGATGTGGGATCTCCTCCTATATTTGATGAAGAACCTATGGTGGTGCTTAGAGGTCCTCACTCTCAAAGGTCATCCCAAGCTCTTAACACTATCACTAGAAGCCAAAGTCAAGGACCTATGATTATTAGAGGTCCTAGTTCCAACCAATCCAACAAACCCAAACAAGTGACATCCAGGAATGTCACCACTAAGTCAGTAGTCAACCCTAAAATGAGAAACAATCTTGTTGACTAGTAACAAAGAACACCAGCTCAAATCTCAATTTTTGAACTCTTCGAATTCTCCGCAAGACATAAGCGTGTCCTTGAGGATGCTTTGCATACAGCCAATGTTCCTAACAACATAGATGTTGATGAATTCCAAAACATGGTTAACCACCTTGCCAGCCCTCATTACCTCACATTCTTAGAAGAAGATGACAAAGCCTTGAGCCATCTGCATAATCTTTCCCTTCATATCAAATTCATGATCCAGAAGATCTGTGATAGGCATGTGTTGATTGATGGGGGTGCTGGGCTCAATATTTGTTCCTTGAGTTTGTTGAAAATACTGGGTTACTCTAAGAAAGTTATTGATACTCATAAGAAAATTACCATCAAAGCCTATAATGAGGCAGAGAGAAGCTCCAAAGGTTTGGCCATTCTTCCTATCAGGATTGGCCCCATTGAAAAGGACATTTTGTTCAAAATTGTTGATGTTGGTCCTTTAGCATATAATATCCTACTTGGTAGACCATGGATCCATAACATGCAAGAAGTGTCATCCACCTAGCACCAATGTGTCAAGTTCCCCTATAATGGAGTAGAAGTTTTATACCCAAGGATAGCACATTATCTATTAATGCAATTTCAATAGGGACTCATGTCCCTCTCAATAGAGAAGTAGAGGATTTTAATGCCACTTTAGCACAATGCCAGAATAAGTTTAAAGTCATAGACCTTGGTATGGGGGGGTATCAAATTGACTCCTTTACAAATCTACCAGTCTCACCTAGGTCCTATGGTAAACCTTCACAAGAGATGCATCCCCCATCTTCAGCAATGACTTTGTTCAGTACATTTGTAGAGTTGCCAGTGCCCATACAAGAAGAAAAAGAAGAGGTAGCTATTAGAGATTGGATTTACAAGTGGGAAAAATACAAGCATAATGAAAATTTCTCCCCATCTCCTAAGGCTTATGGGAGATGATACACTTTGGTCAAAGATATGGGCTACCTAGGTCATGGTCCTCTTAGTCATAGATTAGATGCTAAGGCTGAACCACTTAATCATACTCTCTTTGGCCTTAAATCTAAGACAACAGTTGGCCTACATTTTTAAAGTCAGAACAAGAAAACTACTCCTATCCTTGTTGTGATAGATAGTGATGATGAATCTAGCTACATTCCCAATTTGCAAAATCAACAAGATAGGTGTGAAGATTCAGTCCCTTCCACCAATCTCCTTTGGGGAGATTTAGATGCTCTAGTTATCAATCCAACAATTTCAGACCTAGAGCCAAAAGTATCCACTATTGAAGATCATGTTGAGGATCCTATTCCAGAAACTCAATACACAAATGGCATTCAAGAAGGTGTTACCTTGGTGACATCAAAGCCTCTACCTCAAGGCCTAAAAAATATGCTTGGTGTAAACATCCTAGCCAGGATTTAGATACAGGCTCACATGAGTATGAGTGGGAGAATCTCTCTGATTATTTTATAGTTGATATGGACATTGATCTTGTCCATACATATGGTTCCCAACCCGAGATAGCTAAAAAGACTAGTGTAGGATAAGAGGATTGGAATCCATCAGTCACTTTAGTGGATGATGCTTCACATGGTAGGATAAGTCCTGATTTGGGTACCTTAGAGGGATACTTGACGAATCCTAACTCTGTAATCACTAGAGATGATACCATTCACATACACAATATTGAACCAGTCATTGACCTACCCCTTGCCAATCCTCACCTAATTGATTCATCTCAGCCCTATCAAGAGCCTCAACTCCTAAATTTCCAAAATGACTATGAGATAGCATGTTACCTAAATGCTCTTGAACCTAAAATCTCTTCCACCAGTGAACCAACCACAAGCATGACAGAACTAGATATCAAGTACCTTAGTACCAAAATGAAAAGAAAAGAAAAAAAGAATAAGAGTTATGATGGCAAAAACCACTGTTGGTGTTGTCAGAATGAAAAAAAGTAAAAATAAAGGATGTATCCAAGGGTGAAAACCTCTATGAGGCACCTAAGGATGAGGTACTTGATCATCTCCCAAGTTACTTTTAGGATAGATCTTCAGTTTTTGTTGAGCCTACACAGCTAGTTAATTTGAATACATAAGAAGCTCCACAAAAAGTGCATTTAGCTCAGTCTCTGTCAACACAAGAAAAAGAAGCATATACCAAGTTCCTACAAACCAAGGAGATTAATTTTTATTGGACTTACTCAGACATGCCAGGGTTGGACACCAATCTCATTATGCATCACTTGTCCATCGCTCCAGGTATAAAACTAGTAAAATAGAAGTTGAGGAAAATGCATCCTCACATAGCTCTTCTCGTCAAAGCTAAACTAGAAAAACTCCTCAGTGCAGGATTTATAAGAGCCATTAATTATGCCAAATGGATATCCAATATTGTACCAATTTCAAAACATGACAACTCCATTCATGTCTATAGATATTTTAGAGATCTTAATAAAGCATGCCCAAAGGATGATTTTCCACTTCCAAACATAGACATGATAGTGGACATGATAGTGGGTTATGAGATCTATTCTTTGACGGATGATTTTTCTAGGTATAATCAAATCAAAATAGCTCCTGAAGACTAGGAAAAGACTACATTCACTTGTGCATGGGGAACCTATTGCTGGAATGTCATGCCATTTGGATTAAAGAATGCAAGAGCTACTTATCAAAGAGCTATTACTACCATCTTCCATGACATGATGCATAAGAATATGGAAGATTATGTGGATGACACCTTGGAAAAATCTAAAAAAGGGGATACACACCTAGGCAATTTGGAAGTAATTCTAGATCATATAAAAGAGTTTCAATTGAGATTAAATCCCAAAAAGTGTGCGTTTGGAGTCACCTCTGGAAAACTCCTAGGATTTATCATTTCAGCCAAAGGAATAGAGGTGGACCCAAAGAAAGTTCAAGCAATATTAGATATGTCACCTCCCAAAAATATCAACCAAATGAGGAGTCTCTAGGGATGCCTTCAATCTATAAGGAGGTTTATTTCACAATTGGCTGATAGAGCTCAACCCTTTAATATGACTTTACACAAAGGGGTTAAATGTGTCTGGAATAAAGATTATTAGTAAAGCATGGACCAAATCAAGCAATACTTGGCCAATCCTCCAATTTTAATGCCACCTATCTCAGGAAAACTGCTCATATTGTATGTGTCAGCAATAGAATCTTCCCTAGGGGCATTATTGGCTCAACTTAAAGATACTATAAAAGAAAGAGATATATATTACATCAGTCATACTCTTGTGTCATATGAGGTTAATTACACTAGTATTGAAAAATCTTGCCTTGCAGTGGTGTTTGCTTCCCAAAAATTGTGACATTACATGCTTGCAGATTTAATACACCTCATTGCAAAGATTGATCCTCTCAAATATTTTCTTGTTAAGGCTTCTCTCATAGGTAGACTTGCTAAGTGGAAGATGATCTTATCAAAATTTGACATAGAGTATGTTGAGTGTAAGGCTATAAAAGGACAAGCCATTGCAAACCAATTGGCTAATTTTCCAATTCGAGATAAAGCACCAATTCAAGTTGAATTTCATATGAGCACATAATGTACATGACTACAAGAGCATGGAAGATGTTCTTTGATGTCTCTTTCATGTAAAATGGTTTAGGAGCAAGAGTGTTATTTGTTTCTCCTCATGGGTACATGATTCCTAAGTCCTACAAACTATTTTTCCCATGCACAAATAACATTGTTGAGTATGAGGCCTTGACAAATGGATTAAAAATGGCTATAGAGTGGAGAATCAAAAATCTGCATATTTATGGGGATTCATAATTAATAGTCAACCAAGTTAATGAAGAATACCAAGCCAAAGATGAAAAACTGGTACCCTACAAGAAAATGGTTGATTCATTGTGATGATATTTCACCTTTGTTACATTTCAGCAAATCCCTAGAGCAAAGAATAAAGCAGTGATGCTATGGCTACATTGGCTTCACTTCTTCAACTAGAATAGCATGAATCTAGATTTGAATTCCTGGTTGAAGAGCTACGCTACCCTATCTATGACTCCTAAGAAAGCCAAGTTGTTTGTACCCTTATTGGCCATGAGTCATCCCGTTATGGTGCCATTTACTCATACCTCTGTGATGGTACTTTTCTTGAAACCTTCAATTATTCTAAATGAAGAAACCTAACCCAAAATGCCTCTTGCCACACCCTTATCTTTAGTGATCTATATAGGAGAGGTTTAGATGGGGCACTTCTTAGGTGTTTAGAAAAGGATAAGTCCAACCAAGTGTTAATTGACATTCATGAGGGCATTTATGGAGGACATTCTAATTGTCTTTCCATGGCCCATAGGTTGCTTAGGGTGTGGTACTATTGGCCTACCATGTAGACAGATGTAGTAGCTTTTGCTAAATCTTGCGAAAAGTGTCAGAAACACAATAACCCAATACATGCTCCAAGCAGGGAGCTTATTCCTTTTATTTCTCATTGGCCATTTCAGCACTGAGCCTTTGACCTTGTTGGGAAAATTCATCCCAACTCATCAGGTGGACACAAATTCATTATCACTACTACTGATTACTTTAACAAATGGGTAGAAACTATCCCACTTTCTGTTGCCTCAAGAAAGACAATTTCTTTTTTTATTTTGAACCATATCATTTGTCGGTATGGAGTGCCTTTTGAGATAATCACTGAAAATGGAGGTTAGTTTAAAAACAAGGACCTTAAACATCTCTACAAGAAATTCAAGATAAAACAAAATTGGTCATCCATTTACTTCCCATAAGGAAATGGACAAGAAGAGGCTTCGAACAAGACCATTCTCAAAATCCTCAATAGAACAGTTCACAAGAATGGCAGAGATTGGCATCTATAGATAAATCTAGCCTTATGGGCCTATAGAACAAGTATTCATACTCCAACATGAGCAATATGACAAGACAATATAACAACTAAAACATCCATCATAAGTGGGACACATACACAAGATATATAGAAAATCCAGTAATCTCATATATATATATAAATGTCATGATACAATGTGGGATCCAAAAATATGGATAAAGTCCCACGATATGTCTCTATGCATCTATCCTAAACCTAAACCTAGGACTCGCTATCACCATCATGAGGAGCTGGTGGTGGTGGAGGTGGTGCTACCACCCTGTCTGGTACCATATCAGATCTCCCAACTATCATAGAGTAGGGTGGTGCTCTTTGTCCCTTTATAGTAGCCTATATATAGAGCCCATGATAATAAGAAGCTCATGTTGCCTCTTGCCTAATCTCTACTACATCTGCCTATGCAACCCTCTACCACCACTCTATCTCAGCTCTAAGATCAATCAGCTATTGGTCTTTGATGGCTATGGTGATCCATAGTTGTTGTATCTCTATCTCTAGGACATGGATCCTCTCTCTCAAATCCTCTCCTCCTGCAGGATGATCCTGCCCAGCATCCACCCAGTGGTGAGATGGCCTCACCTCATCATCACCCTCATTAGTAGAGCCCTATCCTCATGGCCATTTCTAGCCACCTAATCAAGATATTTTTCTAGTATCCCTAGCTCTCCCTCTTCCTCCTCCATCCCCTCCATCCCCTCCATCTCTTTCATCTCCCTATGTTTCTAGTTGTGCATCAGGTATAGTAAACCTAGGGAATGGATGCCTCTATCGCTCTGCCTTGTAAGTCACATCAGCACCTACATTTTGCATGTCTAGGAGGTAGTGCCATGGCTCCCTACATATAGTAGTTGTATCATGTACTACCTACTAGTATTCTAACATTGGAAGCCAACCCTATCCCTCCTCGTCCCTAACCCAAGCATAAGTGGTGGTCTCGGTGGGTACTCTCTACTGTGGCCTAAATTATCTCTAGACATGGGTGATCACAAATCTCTCAATAATATCTAAGTGCCAACCTACCAGTGGCCAAATCCATAACATGTAACTGAGATCCTCCTCTCAATCACCCCACTGCTCAACAACCCTATATGGTCTCCACTAGAATGAGGTGAGCTCATCCAGTAAGCTCTTGTAATAAGTCACATCCCCATTGTGTGGCTGAGATATGAACCCTGTATACCTATAGATGTAGGGGTGTCTCTACTCCCTTGGCTACACATGTGGATGCAGAATGATGATGTGATCCCATGCCCAAACCTATGCTAGGATAGCACTAAATGCCCAGGTCCTACTCTCCTCATATACAATCTTGTGGAGCTCATGGTACATATCTACTAGGATGGCTGGCCCCCATGCCATCTATTGTGGGTTTGCAATCAAGTCCACCACTAACTGACCCTAACCCAATGGGAAACCCTTCTGATTCCTATTAGTAATAAAGGCCTGTGCTAAAATAGAACATACAATGCATGGCACTGGAAAGTCCCTGCCAAACTCATCCATTAGTCAATCCCAGCTGAGATGTCTATCCACAAATGTGACATCCTAAAACATGTCCTACATAATATATCACCCCTTTTCCAAATCCTAATCATAGTACACCTATGCACCCAAAAAATCATTTCAATTTCTATCATATGGAAACTTTACATTTATGACTATCTATAAACATGATTATACTTACAGGATCTCTATGGCTCAGAACTCATAGGATTTGATAGATATCATCTAGGCTAATAATAGCCTATCTAGTGGGCAAGAGAAAGGTTTTATACTCATTGTGCCACCTCTTATCCAATGCAGTAAGAAACCCATGATCTACCCAAATGTGGGGCATCTGCAGCAAATAGTCAAATCCCATCTCCCTTAGGTCTTCTCACCTCGGATCATCTAGATCATGAATGCATCGGAGCCTAGTCACTCTTAGCACTCTCACAAGAAGTGCAGGAAAGTTCTCTTGCAAGCCATTTAACCCAAACTAGATGTTAGAACATATCATGATAGATGTATAAAATCAGTACAAAACATCTTAAAAGAAAACATTGTTAGGACACATGTCATTTTGCTCAAAAACATTAAAACATGTCATTTTTCTATACTGTACGATACTATTTTTTACTAAGTATCATGCGATACTTTCTTCAATAGCAGTGCAATGGTATCTTTGCCTGTGATACTTCGCATAGCATCGCATGATATTTCATCCAGTATCGTGTGATATGGGATTCAATATCGGTGCGATACTATTTTGACCCATGAAGTATCACACGATAGATGTCCTCAAAAGGTGTGATACTTAGAAAGTATCATACAATTTTTCATACAAAGAAAAATTGAAAAACTTTAAAAACTTTTAAAACATGTTTTAAATTGACATTAATGCTCATAAATGACCTACAAAGTGAGTTTTTCAGAAAACATATTGGGGCACCATACTGCGGAGGCCAGTTATGCAACCAAACACACTCAAATTGATGCCTGTGGACCGAGATCACTACTTGCTAGGCCATTTTTCTCTCTCTAAGATCTCAAGATTCTCAAAAGACTAAAAGACAAATGATTTTTAAAATGACCTTTTTACCCCCTTTTATAGCATTTTGACTTTTTGACCTAATTTTCAAAACACCTCAGAATTGCGTGAATATTGCACCCCTAGCTAATTTCGACATCCTGGATCTATTTTCAGGATCAAAATTGAAATCTAAGGTCATCTTGATAGTCAAATTTTCATTTCAAAACCTTTTCCCTCGTTTTGCGTAGTTCACTGACCATTTGAGGCCTGATCCTTTGATCTTTGTTGGGGCATCTTTATTTCTTCATCCCCATCTCTTTCAAACTTCTAGTCTTTCATTCATTTTTCAATCACTTCATCTCTCTAAGGTTTGACTTCATTTTCATCCTATATCTTTATCAGTCAAACCTAGTCAAACTAGGTCATGTCTTTCATGCTTGATGGTTATCCTATCATCTTTCATCTTTGATTATGATTTCTAGTGACTTGATCAAGTTTATCAATTTACTTTTTCTCCTCTACCTGATTTTGATTTCAATTCCAAGGGGGCAGTACCTATCAGCTTTAATCTTTGATTTAGCTTATCAATTAGCTTTTCTTGAGATTCTTATCTCTTATTTGAGACTTGATTATCACCTAGCTATATAGGTGTTGGTCTTGTCTTTCAGCTTACCTTTGCTAGCCTATGCTTATGCTTGTCTTGATATGTTCCCATCTGTTGAACACATGTCTAGATTTTTTTGTGATCTCAAATTGATCTCACATTTCAATTCCATTCTTTGACTACATGTGATCCCAAATTGATCTCACATTAGTCAAAGAGGGGCAAATGTATGCACCCTAAAATGGTCACCTAGACTTTGGGTCCTCATTCAGCAATTTATCAAATCCCTGAATCAGTATTTTCAAAAATTAACATTTTTCCTTGATCAAATCCTATTTTATCATTTTCAATTATTTGACTTGGGCTAACCATTTTATCCTAAAGTCTTTATTTATTTAAAAGTAATTTCCTCCCCTTTTATTAAATAAAAAGCCCCCACCTTTTCCTCTTATCCTAAGTTGCACAAATAAAGCATTATTCGTATTTTATAAAAAGAAGAAAAGGCCTTTTTGTCCCATATGGACACAAAAGTCAACTGTTATTTTCCCATTGGAGGATATTTATGCATGTGGATTGCTCCTCTTTCAAGCTCCACCCTTGATTAAATCTTTTGCCTCTTAATCTCCATGGTCCATTCCTTTTCAATTCCTTTAAAAGGAGAGCTCTTTTCTCATTCTTAGACCCTCACTTTTTATACTAATCTTATGCTGCAGGATTTCTTGGAGACTTTGGAGCTTTTTGGAGATCATTTCTTGCATTCTAGTTTCATTTCTTGCATCATAACTTTCATGGAATCTAGCTTGGTTTCCTTTATGTTTTAGATTAACTCACATAGCTTAATTAGAAAGGGTTTGTAAAACTTTCATCTTTCCTTTCATAGATTAGTTTGAATATTCATTCTTAGCATAGTTTGCATTGCATTGAATTCTCATTTTGATTCTTGAGGATATTGGCATTATTTCCCTTGTCTATTTGAATCTCCCATTCTGTGGTTTACTAGCAAGGTTGCATGCTTCAATAGCTCTAGTTGAGAGCACCATCATCATCCAGGTGACTCCATACCTAGGGAGCTCTAGGTTGCTTTCTCAAGGTTTCCCATTCATGGATTCCTTTTGAAGTAATGACTTAGAGAAGTGCACTATTTAGTGTGTACACTAGAATCAATTATGTTCCTTCCTTGAGCTTAATTGGTTATGTTTTCATGGTTTGTATTATGATTTCTTTTCATCCATTTCTCTCTTCTATTATTCAAGATATCTTTTCTAGGACATGTGTTTTGCAATGGTATCCCTTTCCTTTCATCCCTGAGGGGAAAGGTTCTCCCTTCTTTATATTTATCTAGGGAACTATTTTCCTTCGCTTAAAGTGGTATTTCTTTATATTGCAATATTACTTCATCATACTGATGGATGTTTTGATTATGGATAATATTTTTATGAGAGGTTTTTGTCCTAGGTCATCACCTCTTCTCTATGTTGCAAATTATGTTCTTTATAAACTTTTACCCTTGCTTTGGTGTTAGAGTTGTTTCCCTCATTCCAAAGATTCATCTTCCTCTTTTTTGCAGGGGGCTTGATGATTGAATCTTTGTTCCCGCCTTTGAAAGATGATATTTTATCTAAAGCACTCCTCTTTGTTGGGGGTCTTGTTGATAAGATCTCTTTCATTTGATGATCCTTTTCCATGAGTGACATATCCTTTTCATGATTATCTATACTCTTGGATGTAGGGGTCAATATCCCTTGATAAGAATATGGTATACATTGTTGCTAAATAGGATATCTCCTTGAGTTGTGAAGTAGGTATTCTCTTTGATCTTTGTTCCTACACTTGGGGGGCAAGGATGCCATTTCCTTCTTTTCTATCTTTTCAAGATTCACCTCTTTCCTTGGTTAAGTAGTATCTATCTATTATGTTGTATCCAATCATACATCAACATTTTGGTTTTCATTAAGGATATATGTCCTTGATAACAACCTCTTTTGTTGTTTGACTTTGGGTTTCCATAGTTTCTATATCTCTCACCTTGGAAACTGAATAGTGTGTTATCCCTCACAAGGGTTACTTTTTTTCACTTCTTGCATGATATCTCTTAGCATGCATCCCTTCCATGGCCTCATAGGAGCTATGACATTCTTGGGTTAGATTGCATGTTGTTTGTGGATATTGTCTTGATGTTGAAGAAGGCTTTATCCTTGTTCTTTCCTTTCCTTAACATGTCAAAATAGTATTTTTTTCCATATTAAGGAGGGAGGCATATATAGGATCTCCCTTGTACTATAGTTATTTATTTATTTATATGCTAAATCTCAAAAGGTAACACACATAAGTTGCAAAATCCTGAACAGACATGCATTCCAAATTTCAAACATCCTAAATCTTGGAAGGTAACACATATAAGTTGCTAAATCCCAAAGAGACATGCATTCAAAATTTCAAATATGCTAAGTCTTCTGATGATAACGCAGATAAGATGCTAAATCCTGAGGAGACATGCATTTCCAATATGCTAAATCCTAGAAGGTAATGCATAGAAGTTGCTAAATCCTAAATGGATAGGCATTTTCAATTTCAAAATATGCTAAATCTTCCAAAGGTAATGCACATAAGTTGCTAAATCCTAAGGAGAAACGCATTTCATATTCATAGTCATACAAGAAGATGGATCTATGAGTATTCCAAAAGCTGTTAGAAGATGCATTACAATTGCAAGCATAGTTTACGAGTGAACCTATTAGACTCTCCCTCCAAGGTGATTCATGGTAAGTTGGGAAACTTACTAGGCGAGCTAATCACTCTTTTCCCTCTATCTCTTTTCACTTTCTTGCTAGAGAGACAAGATCATGAAGCTATGTTATTTGTAGTGTTATTCTTGTCTTTATTATGTAATCTTTTACGCTTTTATGATAGCTTTCCAAATATGATATTAGTATGAGAAATATATCTTAGCAAGGTTTCTTATGCTAATTGATTTGGGTTGTTTCTACTAACTATTATACATTAAGTTTGCACCTCTGTCTCAAGCTCTCATAGTCTTGATAACTCAGTATAACTTGGGAATCACCTCAAGGTTGTGGGACCTTTGCTAACTAAGATGAAACCTCTAGGTTCTAGGTTAGTTCCTCTTGGATTATCACCTTATCTTGCTCTTAAATAGGAAAGTAAACTTTTGAGGGAAAGGGATAGAAGGAGTGCATGAAGGGAACTGTTGAAAGAAAACTACCTACTAGGTGATGCACCAAAATGAAATGAATATAGTACACTGACCAAACTAGCATGAAGGCTCTTAGATCTAATAGAACACAATCTCTCTAAATAGGCTCGCATAAGTATTTCATAGGAGGGCCTGGACATAAGACACAACCTATGACCTACAAGTAAATGTTCTCTTTAGAAAAAGGGCACAGGAATGAGATAGAATGATAGGGGGCTGAAGAATACCCAAAAACTCACTCAAATCAGATCATACATAGTAGTACACATATAAGCTGAAAGAAAGAAGGGCTCTAGAACTCCAAGACTTCTCCAATAAAGCCAGTATATTACATTTAATAAGAGAAATACAGATAAGGAAAAGACCAGAGGGTAGAACAAATGTCACAGATGGTCTCTATTAAACTTGAGATTTCAATGAAAGATTACAAGCTGTAAGAGCTAGAGGGTAGAACAAATGCCACAAATAACTCCCCAAGAAAGAGAAAAACTCTTTTACAAATTGAAAACTCTAAGCACTACAAGCTCCAAAAATGTTATATACAACACTCACTGCACGCAGGAAGGAGTCCAAAATCTAACTAAGGTTACAAGATTTACAATTTAATAATCTGAACCCTAAACTAGTCACTTCTGATCATAAATGCATCTAAAAATATCTCAACTGATCAGATATTCATCCTTGCATGCCCATCCCTGTACCGTAATCAACTTGCAGATAAACAACCTAGATTCAACAACCTTCCTCTACACAAAAGTCACCATGAATACCATAAAAGTACTTCATAGGGACAAGAATTGACCCGTGATGGCTAGCCGAACTACCTCATCATCTTCCCTTAATTGTGCATGTCCTAGAGACATCAACTCTCAGCTACCTACCACTCACAACCATCTTTGCAAAAGAAAAGCTTGCAAAAAATAGTCATGCCACTTTGAAAATGTCATTGGTCACATGATAGCATGAGGCAAAAGGCCACATGTGATCATGCGACAAGCCCCTTTAGAATCTACCGCACAAGACACCTCGGGCTCAAGATGGCACTACAAACTTAACCCTAGTTTCACCTCGGGTTCACCTTCTCCTTAGTCACCAAGTCATTTTAATCTTTTCCTTAACCATGGCTCCATCCAACGACCATGTGAAACCCTTTATCCGCATAACCATGCACTTGCTTTACCAACCCCGGGCCCTCCTGCAAATACTTATCAGCACATGATGACCAACCATACTTGAACACATTAGCATGACATGGCACATCAGACCCATGATAGAAGGATCTCATCAAATGGTTGTCGCATAATTCCATGGGGTCATAAGATCCCATGCGAACATGTGACCACCATCGGATCTTTACCACACTTGCATCCCAAGCCCACTGTAAAACCTTGTCACCAACCGACCAATGAAACATAGGCACATCACCAAACTATAGGCCCTTATTAGTGTAGCTAATAGTTTGTCACATGTTTGCATAGCCTAAAAAGGGGCTATGTGGTCATGCGACAGACCACTAGCATTCTTCAAAAACAACCACTGGGCCCACCTAATCAGAGTTGCGCACATGGAAAATCCCAACACCAAAGGAAGAAGTGTGAAACATAGAAGTGGTCAAAAACATAAAGGGTTTTCAAAATAAAGGTCAAAAACACACTAAGCTTTCAGAGTGAAGGTCAAAAACATAGAGCTTTCAGACCAAAAGGAAGAAAACATAAAGGGTTTTTGACACTGAACCTTTTTTGAAACCCTGCAACAATATTTCCCGCAACCAAGAAAACTTGAATATCTCTAAGGATTTTGTGAATTAGGTGATGTGATCTAAACTAGGGCTTGACAATATATCAAAGAACATGGGCCCAAGAGCACAAATCATGAAACTTTGAGGATCTACTTCGCAAATAAGAAAACAAGCTACAGCAGGGCGAGATAAAAACAAAGATCTAGAAACTTGGCCAAATTTGCAAAATGGAAATTTTGGGCAAAATTTTTTAAGATTTCTATTGAATGTCAGCCTACTAAACATTGGACCAGTGGCCTTGACACAATCCATTGGGCATGGGGTCATCTCAAGAACACAAAAACTTTGACAAGGAGACAAAAACTATGCTGAGCACTTCTTGGAAAATAGCAAACTAAGCTAGAAAACTAGGAGGAAGAAGGAAAACTAACCTAACCTAAACTAACCAGTGCAGAAACTTGGTTAAACAAAACCATTCACTGGTTGTGAAAAGTAGCTACCCCTCCTTATCAAGATATTTTGCATTGGACTCATGAGGATAGCTACAAGGATGTGAGGCACATAAAATTTTGGCAAATGAGGATGCACTGCCTCTGCAAAAACAAGATCAGGTTCACTCACCTCAAATGGATCATATTGAGGTGTCTTAGTGAACTCCTTTTGGGCCAAGTATCTGATGGGGTAGCCTCTTGAAAATCTAAAGGAAGGACTTTCCTTAATGGTTTCTTCCTTATCTTCATGGTTTCCTTCCATCATGGACAGCCATGTCAACTCCTCAACTATGGTCAGGGAACTGTCATCCTCTTCTTGTAAATAGGCCAAGAGCTCATTAAAAACAAGCTCCACACACAAGCCTCCTATGATGTGCTCCAAACAATCTTCCTCAAGGCTTTGTCTATCCTCTACACATTGGGAAATCTCCTCCTCAAAGACAAGATCAAGCTCATGAATTAGCATATCTTCGAGATCAACCTCTTC
Organism: Chamaecyparis obtusa; assembly: GCA_027943335.1. Taxonomy (NCBI): domain Eukaryota; kingdom Viridiplantae; phylum Streptophyta; class Pinopsida; order Cupressales; family Cupressaceae; genus Chamaecyparis; species Chamaecyparis obtusa. Next base: position 160,216 of record BSBK01002437.1, on the reverse strand, counting down.
TAGCTACTACAACTTCAAAGAGGTGGCTATGATCACATCCTTATCATCCTACTCAACAAAACTAGGCAGCTCATTCATTAAGGACATGGCATCCTCTTCTATATCAACCTCCTATTGATGGTGAACCTTTGGTTTAGATTGACATTCAGGCATAGGCAATGGCATGGTCTCTTCTTTGTCATCAACAAAGAGGGGAAGCTCATCAAGAAAATCAACCAAGAGCTTAGGCTAAGCATCAACCTCCACCTCCCCATCTTGCTGCTCCACTTCACCACAGTCATCACTCTACACTGATACCTTACATGTCCTCTCCTCCTGATCACATGAAAGTTCATTCACCACAAGCCCTTAATCTGATACTAGACTAGTATCTTTGAAAAGACTTGGCATCTAATAACTAGGAGGTAGAGTCCATTGGGGAATCCAAATCACCTCATCATCCTGAGAGACTAGAGGGGTCTCTTGGCATAACTCACTTCTCTGAATAGGCTTCTCTTGTAGAGTGGTGGGCTGCATCTCAAGCACAGGCTCTTGAAAAGAATTTTTTGCCTTAAAACTTGGGATGTGAAACTGAGGGGGCTCAGAGGGAGACACAGAAGGCATAGAAAATCGGGCCTTCTAGCTTGGGATCTTAGGTCTAGGAGCCTCTTGTTGAGCAATCTGAGATCTCAAGCTTGTTGTCTCAACTTCAACTCGGCGTCTGATCTCTTCTTGAAACTCTCTTGCTTGTTTCCCATCAACAAGAGCCTCCATCACTTGATAAGGAGCTATCCCTTGCTCATATTTTTGAGCTTCTATCTCCTGGTAGGGAGCTAACTCCTCTTCATAATAACCTTGAGCCCCCTGCTCTCTCTACTTCCTGATCTCAAAAACCTACTTAACTAAATCAAGCAATAGATTCTTTTCTTTGTGCATCTTCTTGAAGTCTGAGCTCAGAGTTTGCATCTGTTACTGAATAGGCTAAGAAGACGAGGGTGGGTGGTAAGCATGATGGGGAAGCTAGCTTTTCATTTTTTGTTGTGCCTCTTGTGCCCATGATCCATCTTGTCAGAGGGCCCTCTCATAACTTTGCACAAGGAAAAACTCATTTAGGGCATACTGGATATATTGATACCCTTGAGAAGTATAATAGCTTGGGGTAAAAGGAGGCTTTGGGCTTTGATAAGGCTGAGAACTAGCCCATTGAGCATCACTCTCATAATAGGATGGTGGGTAACCTGACTATCCATAGAAACTTGACATGTCTACTCATACAATCAGCTAGAATTTGGAAATGAAAGCTTGAAAAATACCAGCATCTGATCTTTAAACCAAGTAGACCTTCTGGAGTCACCAGATATGCAGCAAAATGACCTCTTCTAGGTCTTTAGCATGCTATCAACATATTAGAGATAGCATACCTTGAACATGAATCTAAACTTTGGTCCCACCAGGCATGCCAGAAATGTTATACACTAAGTTTTCGCCTCTGTCTCAAGCTCTCGTAGTCTTGATAACTCAATATAACTTGGGAATCATGTCAAGGTTGTGGGACCTTTTCTAACTAAGATGAAACCTCTAGGTTCTAGGCTAGTTCCTCTTGGATTATCACCTTAGCTTTCTCTTAAATATGAAAGTAAACTTTTGAGGGAAACGGATAGAAGGAGTGCATGAAGGGAAATGCTGAAAGCAAACTACCTACTAGGTGATGCATCGAAATGAAATGAATAAAATACACTGACCAAACTAGCATTAAGGCTCTTAGATCTAATAGAACACAATCTCTCTAAACAGGCTCGCATAAGTATTTCATAGGAGGGCCTAGACATAAGACACAACCTATGACCTACAAGCAAACATTCTCTTTAGCAAAAGGGCATGGGAATGAGACAGAATGACAGGGAGCTAAAGAATACCCACAAACTCACTCAAATCAGATCATACATAGTAGTACACATATAAGATAAAAGAAAGAAGAGCTCTAGAACTCCAAGACTTCTCCAATAAAGCTAGTATATTACATTCAATAAGAGAAATACAGATAAGGAAAAGACTAGAGGGCATAAAAAATGCCACAGATAGTCTCTATTAAACCTAAGATTTCAATGAAAGATTACAAGCTATAAGAGCTAGAGGGTAGAACAAATGCCATGGATAACTCCCCAAGAAAGAGAAAAACTCTTTTACAAATTGCAAACTCTGAGCACTACAAGCTCCAAAAATGTTATATACAACACTCACTGCATGCAGGCAGGAGTCCAAAATCTAACTAGGGTTACAAGATTTACAATTTAATAATCTGAACCCTAAACTAGTCACTTTTGATCATAAATGCATCTAAAAATATCTCAATTGATCAAATATTCATCCTTGTGTGCCCATTGCTATACCGCAATCAACCTGCAGATAAACAACCTGGATTCAACAACCTTCCTCTATACAAAAGTCACCATGAATACAACAAAAGTACTTCACAAGGATAAGAATCGACCCCTGATGTCTATCCAAACCACCTCATCATCTTCCCTTAGCTGCACATGTCCTGGAGACATCAACTCTCAGCTGCCCACCGCTCGCAACCATCTCTGCAGAAGAAAAGCCTATGAAAAATAGTCATGCCACTTTGAAAATGTCATTGGTCACATGATTGCATGAGCCCAAAAGGCCGCATGGGATCATGCAACAAGCCCCTTTAGAATCTACCGCACAAGACACCTCGGGCTCAAGATGACACTACAAACTTAAACTTGGTTTCACCTCAGGTTCACCTTCTCCTTAGTTGCCAAGTTTTTTTAATCTTTTCCTTAACCCTACCTCCATCTAGTGACAATCCAAAACCCTTTATCCATGCAACTGGGCACTTGCTTTACCAACCCTGAGCCCTCCTACAAATCCTTATCATCACATGGTGACCAACCATACTCAAACACATCAGCGTGACATGGCACATCGGACCCACGATAGAAGGATCTCATTGAATGGTTGTCGCATGATTGCATGGGGTCATAAGATCCCATGCGAACATGCGACCACTGTCAGATCTTTACTGCACTTGCATCTCTAGCCCACTGTAAAACCTTGTCACCAACCGACCAATGAAATGTAGGCATGTCACCAAACTGAGGCCCTTATTAGCAGGGCTAACAGTTTGTCACATGTTCACATAGCCTAAAAAGGGGCTATGCGATCATGGGATAGACCAATAGTGTTCTTTGAAAACAACCACTGGGCCCACCTGATCGGAGTTGCGCACATGGAAAAAGCCAATGCCAGAGGAAGAAGTGTGAAACATAGAAGGGGTCAAAAACATAGAGGGTTTTCAGAATGAAGGTCGAAAACACACTGAGCTTTTAGAGTGAAGGTCAAAATCATAGAGCTTTCAGACCAAAAGGAAGAAAACACAGAGGGTTTTCAACACTGAACCTTTTTTGGAACCCTGCAATAGTATTTCCTGCAACCAAACAAACTTGAATATCTCTGAGGGTTTTTTGAACTAGGTGATGTGATCTAAATTGGAACTTGATAATACATCAAAAAACATGGGTCCAAGAGTTCAAATCATGAAACTTTGAGGATCTACTTCACAAAAAAGAAAACAAGCTGCAACAGGGCGGGATAAAAATAGAGATCTGGAAACTTGGCCAAATTTGAAAAATGGAAATTTTGGACAACACTAACCCTTGTTCTTTTGGCACTCTCATGCATGTATGTTGAGTTAGAACCCTTAGTCTAGGGTCTTGTGTCCTTAGCTAAGTGTTATTTTTTCATGTTGTGAATCCACTTGGATCTCTTCTTTCTTATCCTTTACCAAGAGTTTGCATTGAGTCCATACTCTTGCTAAAGTGGGGGCTTAATGTATCATCTTAAAATAGAAGCACTTCCATGTTAAGAGCATTTATCCCTCCAAGTGAGTGGTCTGGGGTCATGTCAAGCTCCTTGATTAGGTCTTCTCTCAAATCTGGCTTTCTCCCCCCATTCTGCTTCTCTCTCCACCTGATTTCACTTTATTTTTGCATTTCCTAAAATTATGGACTAAAGTCCTGACATTTTTTACCTTAAGGTCAAAGTCAACCTTGAGGGTCAAAGTCAACTTTGACTCTAACCTAGGTCAAGGTCAACCTTGACTCTAACCTAGGGTAGATTCTCCCTCATTTTTGACCCAAGGTTCAAATTTATAGGTCCCATGATTTCCAAGTGTCAAGTTTCAGATATATTTGTTTTCCCTCTTCCAAGCTGGTCATTTTGGGTTTTGGAATGGTAAATCCTTAAATTACATTTAATATGGGCCCATTTCTAGGGGTTAAGGTTAATTGGGATTTAATTATAAAAATGTTGGCCTTCTCTAGAGGGTTTTGCCCTAGATCACTATAAAAGGAGGCCTTCCTCTCTCATTTTATCATCCATTATTCACCAAGAAATTTCATGATCAAGTAGCTATCAAGCAGATATTCACAAGCCATCAAGTTCTCTCTCAAGAAAGATCAAGCATTCAGGCCCTCTTCTCCATTCACGTTCTCCATTGAAGATCAAGCATTCAAGCCATTGAAGGGATTTGATTCAAGCATTCAAGATTCATCATTCAAAACCCTAGATCTATCCATCATGGTGGTGTGATCTTCCTTCAAGATCCTTTTTTTATCTTCAAGATCCATTCATTCTTCCCTCAAGGTGGATTCCAAGCATACAAGCATGGAGGTTTTGATTCACATTTGTTACTGTTGATTCTAATCTTTCATATTAACATACTTGATTATATTTCAAATACAATTGCATATCTATCAAATTGCATAGCTTCATTGTTAGATCTATTCCTACTACTTTCCAGCATTCTCAATATCAATTTCAATATTAAGGTTTATTCCAAACCGGGGTTTGACCGAGGCAAACCCTTCAAACAAACAAATAAAACCCTTTTTTTCTTGTAGGTACAGGTGCAAAACTATGGATCTGAGCTTAGATTTGGATACCCTTTTCGACAAACTTTCGAGATCTATGAAAAAAGTCAAAGTCAACCTTCAAAATAAAAATGTAGCCTTTGACCTTTTATCAGGGTCAAAGACTACCTGCTGCCAAAAAGATAAAATTTTTCTAGGTTTTCTTCATCTCGGCATTTCCAGTCTGAAACAGTTTGTAGAATTGCCTAAAATTGCACACAGACATCAGAAATTGGCATTTTCTAGATCTGCCCTATTTTGAGGTTAGTATTTCCTTTTCAATTATTTTAGATTTCAAACACAACTCCTTTATAGGGAAATATAAGGTTTTCTTCCTCTTTCATATTCTCCATAGATTGATTCATTGTGCATTAACCTTTTGGTTGATTAATTTGGATCTCTCCTTTGGGAATTTGAATTTAGAATTAAATCTCATGTTTCCCCCATACATTTAAGGGTGAACCCTATTTCATCCTATTCAGTACCTACAAAAGAGCATATTGAAAATATCTTCACAAAACCATTATGTATAGATACTTTTGAGTATCTCTCGTATAAGTTATGGTTTATGCACCTTCCTAGTCTACACTAATATGCACCAGGTGTGCATTGGTCCAGGGTATTATATGAGCATTCTTATCTAGATCAATGCTTGGTGGCTTCCTCTTAGGGGGAACAAAGCAATTTTTTTAGGTGAAGGTTTTCCTTTTGCCTTTGATGTCAAAGGAAAGGAAGAAAAGAGGTCTTGAACTAGATATTGAGTTGTTTGGTTTGTTTTCAATGAGTGTTTCCATCAATGGCAAAGGGGGATATTATTGTGAATGTGATTCTATTGTTGTTTTTATCATTAATGGTTGTTAGTTATGTTAGCATACCCTAGTTTATTGGATGAGGTTTTCTTTTGATGCTTTGGTGATTTGAATTGGCATGCTCTTGATTTTGTGCTATAATGATCTATCTATGGTCATTTTTATCTAGGTCACATAATGAGATACACTCTTTTAGGCCCAGTTTGATTTAGAAATTTGTTAACATACTTTAGAAGCATAATTTTCATTGTAACATGTACATTATATTCTTTGGCTCTTGATATTATGGTAAATGGGTAGCATATTGTTATTTTGAGTGAGAATTTTTTGTGTGGTCCATGTTTTATTCCTTTCCACCATGGGTATGTTTTTTGGTGACCTAAATTAAATTATGTTTATCCAACTTAGAAGATTATGAAGGCATGGAATGGTATAAGTAAAATATGATTATCTTTAATGTTTGTGTGTGTGGAAGGATGCAAATCTATTAAGTATGAAAAAGTATGCGACTAGAGGTAGAAAACCATAGGTTTCTTTTGGTTTTTTATTTGGTGACAATTATTTCAATGATGGATTACCTTTCATTGTTCTTCTTTTCATAGTGATCCTTTTTTTGTTAGTTGTGATAGCTAAGAAATAATCTCACCCATAGTGAGAAACTTGGTAGTGAGCCACCCTTTGTAAAAATCACCTTAACTAGTTTCACCTTAATTGATGTTTCATAATTAAGAATTAGCATTCTTCATGGTTTTTCCCATCTTGATTTTTCCACATAAAAATATGGTTTTCATTATGTGTGGCATTCTTATGTGCCTTCATGTTCATATATGTTTTGTTTATCTGATTGAATTATGGTTTCTCTAAAACACCTAATATTAAGAAAAATATTTTATGATAACTGATTCAACCCCCCCCCCCACCTCCCATTTTAGTTATCTATATTTTTCAACATGGTTGACTAGTTTGCATATGGCACTGGGTTTTTTTAGTATGTTTGTGTTAGCTTAATTGGATATGACAGTGTGAATGGATGGTGTTGAAATATTGTTGAATTTCATATATGTTGTTCCTTTACGCTTTGCATGATGGTTTTGGACCTTTCTAGTACTATTTATTGATTGAATTGAATGTTTGAAAGGATATGTAGTTGTCTAGATGATGTGGATTGATTACAACATTTCTTTGTGGTTTGTACCAACTTGAAAAAGTGCGTAAAGTGTTTTAGGTCATCTTTATCTCTTTCCTTGGTCTTCTTTCACTTCGCTTCTACTTTAGAAGTGTTTAGTGCTGACCCCTTTAGTCTATGTATGTTTCATATTCATACATTTCATTTTGTCCAAATTGGAATGATTGTTTGAGTTTGTAGAGGATGTAAATGAATGATCAGATCAATTGGAAGATTTTTGGGGTTTGGTGAATAATTTTATGTTGTAAAATGTGTTAGTTAATACTTAATTCATATGGGAGGTGTTAGTGCTTAAGATTTTAGATGGTAAGTAAAAATTAGAAAAAACATCTAATACATAAATCTTGTGGTCCCAATAAATGCATCTACAATACCAAACACTAAGGTATTAAGGATTGAGATCCTTCTTCACTTCGAGCTTCAAGCTCAGGCAGGTTTACCTATCAGATTTACTTCTTTAAGAATCATAATAATTATCTGCATGCTTGACACAAATAAGAACATTTAATTCATTCAATACAAACTTAAGATAAATTATTATTTATATTTTTTGATGGTGAGAAATGAAATTCAAGAAATGAGCAGTGCCAAATCCTAGGGCATAAGAGTCAAAAGCATACATCTACAGAAAACCCCTAAAATAAAATATCCCTAAAACCTAGATAAAATTCCTTGAAAACTATCCTCTCACTGACATATACTGTCATCAGATTCTCACATAAACTATGAATTCCCTAAAATCTCCCTTAAAATTTACCCTTCCCTTGAAAGAAACTTAAGATCAACCCCACTATCTACCTTGTGGAAGATGTATCAAATATGCCTTATAGATTTAATACACAAAGAATTAAAAATTCATACATGAAAACAAAAAAATATATGCAAAGAATTTTAGTATATTCTCATTGATAAACTTTTTGTATTAGTTCATTTATAGATAATAATGCTTGGAACAAAATGCAACTGCAAAAACTCTCTTTACAAATGTAATTCACCACCCTTTACAAAAATAGAAAACTTTCTATACATAAACTAGCCATCTTGGAATCCTCAAAGAAAGGATGCAAAAAGATTTGGATGGCTAGGAAAGTGACTTGAACTAAAAGACAAAAGTACATTACATCATGAACAAAAATGGAAAACAAAGCCATAAATTTGTTCCAATCATAGTGAATCTTCACAAGTGGCACCTTTGTTTGTAGATATTCAATGTAACTATTGAAAGTTGTTGTGTGAATGATGACCACCTACACTGGCTAACATACATCATTCTCTTTATGATAGTTACCCTCCCTATGCTCAAGGATCAGGTGCCATGTGTAGTTCACTCTTCTTCCAATACTTCTAACTCAATGGAAGTTGGCTTCTTCTTCTTAGGTTTGGTACTTTTGTCCCATACTGCAACCTCTATTGGAAAAATGGTTAGCACTCCCCTCAGGATTTTTGACATGGCTTAACTACCTCCTATGTCTTCTATAAGTCTAGTGGTTGTATCAGGCATTAACAAGTTGATCTTTTGGTGCAATGACAACTACTACTTGTAACAAGTGGTATCAGAGCTTGGTCATAGGTTCAAATTCCCTCAAGTAATGCTGAGGGGGAGATTTTTGGAAAAATGGTCAGTGCTCCCCTCAGGATTTATGACATGGCTTAACCGCCTCCTATGTCTTCTATAAGTCTAGTGGTTGTATCGGGCATTAACAGGTCGATCTTTTGGTGCAACAACAACTACTACTTGTAACAACCTCTTCCTCTGTGAGCCAGGTGTACTTCAAGCTCTGCAACAACTTTACCTATTTATCCCATCTAGAGTTAGTTATGGCCTTCATATCAACAACAAATTTGGTACAATCATTTTCAACTTTAAAGATGTCATCCAAAATATTGTTGAAACTGCCCATGTTTAAGGTTCCATCATCATTGAGGAAGGCCTCATGCCTAGTTAGCAACTAGTCTACACCTGATTTCCACTCTTCAGTACTATTGATGTCACCATCACTTTTGTAAATTGGAGACAAATATTTGCTGAATTTTAGGCCAAACATGTCCATCCTAGCCTTTACTTGATTAGCCTTTCCCTTGAAGAATCCCCAAGTTGCACCAATCAGTTCTATCTTATCTCCCACTTTTGCAATTGATTCTGGGATATCTAGTCTATGTGTCTACAATAATTCAAGCTTCTCAAAAAGGGCCCCTCTACTAGACCATATGCCAAACAAGGGCTCTAGAGTAGCCATAGCATCCTTCACACTTTCATTGGTCTTTTGTAACATAGTGTATGAATCATGGACCGAGTCCATCTTTCCTTTAATCACCTCAAATATATGTTGTATAATGTCAGAGAGGACCTTGAAGGCTACACCCAGCTTGTTTTTCTTTGATTCATATACTGCCTCATCAGGATCCTTTGCAACTGACTGCACTATAGCCTCAATTTGTAGGATTGGAGGAGGAGCTTCTTTAGATGATTCTTCAATCTTAGCCTTCATTTCTTCAAGATTTTCCTGTAGTACTTTAATTTTCATCAATCCTTTTTCTATGTCCTTTGCTAGAACAATGGCATCATCAAACAATTTTCCATATTGATTGGATAGTTGAGCAGTCTTAGCCTCATTCAGGTGGGAAAAATGTGTCACTTCTTTTGAAACTTCAAGATCACTGGTGTTTTGAATAGTCCAAATGATCTTGTTTCCTTCCATCATTTCTTCTATGCTAACCAGGGAGGGCTTTTGAGTCCTAGGAGCAAGAGACCATATTTCTAAGGCCTAACACTTAGGTTCATAACCACACCCTCTTATCATTTCTCCTATCTGGGCCTCATATGACAAGTTGCCCTTTGGTTTCCTTCTGATCTATTCAATGATGAATGTTAATGTTAGATCCCATCCTAGTACCAATAGCATTCTACTGGACTTAACAAGTTTCCTAGCTTCATCAACAAAGATGGTTTCTGACTCAGGGTCATATGTAGCTAGGGCTTTCAAAGCTTCATCATCAGGATCAGTACCCTTAGTCACTTTTTTGGCTATTTCTTGCTTCTTCTTCCATATCAATAAGTTCTTGAATTCCTCACTTTTGATGAATTGATCATCATTGAGTAATTCTTCCTGGTACATTTCTTTCTCATCTCTTCATAATAGAAGGGGAAATTCCACTTCTTTTTTGACCACCTTTTTCCCTTCTATGATGTTCTTTCCCAAATGGTGATAGTAGGACCTATCACCAAGTACTAGAGCTGCAACCCTATCAACTTCCTTCTTTTGTTTCTTCCCTTTTGAGGGCTCTCCCTCCTCAAGTCTTTTCTTTTTCTGGGGAGGTTCTAATGCATCCTCTGTCTCAGGACATCTTGACTCAAATCAATGATAGGAAGCTCATTTATTTGGGGTGGGCTTTCTTCTTCATATAAGCCCTCACTGCCTTCCTCATAATATGAAGAGGAATAATCTTTTTTCACATCCATCTTCTCTTCAAGCTGAGCTTCTAATTGGTTTGATAGGCTCTCATACATTTCTATCATTCTATCATTTTTTGTTAAATAGGGCAGGTCTGGTAAAAACCCTCCAAAGGCAATTCAAACCTTTCTAATTTGAGCTTCCAAATTCAATAGTCATAGAATTTGGTAATTCTCCTTGTAGTCTAATCTTCATCTAAGATGTTTCTAATTACATCTTCATCATCACATCCCTCATGGTCTTTACTAGAACCAGTGTGGGGGATGATAAATGTTTTGGCATTCTTGATGAATTCTTCAGAATCCACATACCTATACACAGCAGAGGCCATTTTGAAATGATTCAGCCACATACTGAGTTGTGGCAATGCTCTTTTCCCAATCAGAAAGCTTGACAGTCTGAACTACTGAGGAGTGAAGGTCCCTTTTCTATGTGGTGCCAAGTGCTCTTTATCTATCCATATTAGTAGCCATATGAATTCTAACTGGGCAGCCCTTGGTGGCACATATTTTGGGATTATGTGAGGGGGTTATGGGCAACCATAGACTCTAATCAGTGTATAGGTCTGAGCCAAGTAGAAGTCACCCTAGTTATGACCCATTTTTGACTTGTCAACATACTCCTTAGGACTAAGAAGCCTAAGTAACCTGATTGGAAGCCTCGTTATATTTTTTCCCAACATGTTCAAGATTGGAAGGACTATCCAATTTTGAAATCAACAAAATTAATTTTCATTTGAGGTGTAGTTCCAAACTCTCAACCATAACTACACTAGATTTTTCTCTCCATCCCTCATTATACTTGGTCTCAGCATATGCACATCCATGTTGTCAACATTGTAATACAAAATCATATGCATCAAGAGAGAATATTGCATGAATTTTAATGGCTTCTTATCTTCTTTGATCATCATCAAACCCTCAAGCATTAACTCAATTACATATTTAATGTAATCATAGTCTATGTTGGCATGTGAATTTTGTATGTCCAGGACCATCATTAGTAGATCAGCTGGCATCCTTTCTGCATCTCCCTCTATCCCTAGAACTTGGCACAATCTATATGCAAGATACTTCATATAGAAGTGGAGGGCCTTAAACTCATAAAGAGCTTTCATGTGTGTAGGGAGAGGGGCAACATATTTACTAGTTTTAGGAATATGTCTGGCAACCTGGGTTTTCACAAGCTCTACTTGGCTTGCATATTTTTCTTTTTCTTTTCTAAGGTCAATCTTAGTGGACGAAGAGGAATATAAGCTAAAGGATTTCATGAAGGACCCCCTATCAAGAGTTACTCAAGCTAATTGGTCACTTTTTATGATAGTTTTAGACACAGGCTCATAATTCTTGGCTAATTCACGCATGAGGTCAACATCTAAGAAGACATCCAAAACTATAAGTTTGGCCATGCCTAGTGTCCATGTATTGCATATGGGGATAGGTCTAAATTAGTTAAAAATAATTGAACAACATATAACTAGAATAAGAAGGTGTAACAGGATCCCAACAATCTAACATGTTGAACAGGAATAAAAATGGAATGTGTTCACCCTATTCAAATGAATGGGAAATATGAAATCAACTACTAAATCCAAATTCCCAAAGGAGAGATCCAAATTGATCAACCAAAAGGTTAATGTACAATTGAATCAATCCATGAAGAATATGACTTAGGGAGAAGATCTTATATTTTTCTATGAAGAGTATATGCTTTAAATCTGAAAATAATTGAAAGACAAGTACTAACCTCAAAATAGGGAAAATCTAGAAAATGTTGATTTCTGGTGTCTGTGTGCAGTTTCAGGCAATTTTGCAACTTGTTTTGGATTGGAGATGTTGAGGTGAAGAAAACCTAGAAAAATTTTATCTCTCTAACAACAAGTAGTCTTTGACCCCAATAAAAGGTCAAAGACTACTTTGGGATTTTGAAGGTCGACTTTGATTTTGTTCATAGATCTCGAAAGTTAGCCAAAAATGGTATCCAAATCCAAGCTAAAATATGTAGTTCCACACCTATACCTACAAGAAAAAGAGAGTTTTTATTGTTTGGATGGGGGATTTTCCTTGGTCAAACCCCGATTTGGAATCAACCTTGAAATTGAATTGAAATTGTAATATGCATAAACAAAGCAAATGAAACTTTTCACCTTGCTTATGTTGAAGTCCTTGTAGAAGATTTGAATCCTCAAATCCACAAGTAGGGATGATCCAATGAATGTAGAAGTATGTAGGCTATCTCAAATCAATGGCATTTGACCATCAACACTGATCATGAATGGATCTTTGCATAGGAATAGATTTGGATGAATGTGGAAGGATGGATCTTCAAGGGGGCTCCAAAGAGATTGAATCCTTCAATGGCTAACAATGGATCTCCTTGATGAATGCTTGAATGCTTGAATGGATGCTTAGGCTCAAGGATGAATGAATGCTTCTTCCTTTCCTTCTCCTTCTTTATTTCTCAATTGCACTTGAGAGCTTGAGAGATGAGATGTGAATAATGGATAGAAAATGAGAGAGGAAGGCTTCCTTTTATAGTGAACTAGGGCACAAACCTCTAGAGAAGGATGAAATTGTGGAATTAAATCCCAATTAACCTTAACCCCTATAAATGGACCCATATTAAATGAAATTTAAGGATTTACCATTCCAAAACCTGAAATGGCTAACCCCAAAGTGAGAAAACAAATATTTCTAAAACCCAACATCTGAAAATCATGGGATCCTAAAATTTGAACCATGGGTCAAAGATGAGGTAGACCCCACCCTAGGTTAGGGTTGAGGTAACCCCTGACCTAGGTTAAGGTCTAGGTCATCATTGACCCTCAAGGTCATCTTTGAGCTTAAGGTCAAAAAACCCAGGACTACAATCCATAATGCTAGGAAATGTAAAAAAATAGGTGAAAATAGGAGCAGAGAATAGAAAAATAGGGGGGAAAGCCAAATCCATGTAAAGACCTAATCAAGGTGCTTAACATGACCCTAGACCACTCACTCGAAGGGATAAATTCTCTTAACATGGAATTGCTTCCATTTTAAGATGATACATTAAGCCCCCACTTTACCAAGAGTATGGACTCGATGCAAACTCTTGGTAAAGTAGATCAAAATGAAAAGATAATCTTAGCATAATCAAAGGGACAAAGAGAAATCTCAAGCCCCTAGGGACTCAAGTCTTCATCAACTCCAAGATCAAAATAAGAGAGACATCTCTAGAGAGAGTGTGTGTGATTATCTCACCCAATGAGAACTTATGTCCCATTGTGAACCACATAAGGAAACAACGCTATTGGAAAGATGGAATTGAACCACCTAGTGAATGTGGCTACTCACTAGTCAACCCATCAAGGCTTAACCCTTAGGAATATTCTATTCTTTAAGAGTAGAACAAAAAGCAAAAGAGATCCAGTCTTAACGACACCTTTGACCTTAAGGGATCAAAAAAATTTTAAACTGGCGGGATCAAGAGATCCTAATATATAAATCCATGCTTTAAGGATTAGTCACTAATCCAAAAAGGGAGAAAAGTATCTTGAAAAACAATATATGCATATCGAGAAGCATGTATGTGCAACAGGTGAGAAAAGCATATGCCCTCGGGTGAACCCACAATACTGGGTTACACTTTTTAGCCTGAATGGACACTCAACTCCACATTTTGAGAAAACTTTCAGATTCAGATGCATATTGTCGTTGAAACACTGAAAATCAAAAGATGAAGTAAATTAGAGTCTTTTAGGATTTTCTATCTATATTCTAACTATTTTTTTTATTTTATTTTTTCAATTTATTTGAATACTTTTTCTTTCTCCCACGAAAACTTGTATGGTATTGAAAATGTCATTTTCAAATAGTAACACTATTTTCATAGAGCATAACTTTTTTTGTAAAATAGATATGAATGCCATTCTTTTGAATTTAGTTTTGTAACATCCATACAGAGGGCATGCAATTAGTTTGAAAACATTATCACTATTATTGCATATTTTATTAACATTTGAAGTTGACTAAACAAAATTTTGACGTACCTTGACTACATAGCTTATAACTTATTGTGTATTTATCAAATTTCTTATTTTTTTTGATTGAAAGTGTACTTAAATACAGAGGGCACTATCATTTTTTCAAAAAAAAAATTCCTTGTTTTACTATTTTTCATTGAATGTTAAACTCAAAGGTTTATATTTGATAAAAAACCTACATTCATTTAACGTCAAAAACTATACACATAATAAATTTAAAAATAGTAAAATATATAATCGTTAGAAAGCTCATTTCGAGTACTTGTTTTATGCAAAAGAGTGTCTTCTTATTCATCCATTTGATTAGTGAGCTTGAGGCCCGAAGCCATGAAATTCTTAGAATTTCTTCAAAACTTGCGACCATGGCCCAAACTAGGCACTTTCGATTGAAACTTTTAACTTTCAATCGAAAGTACTTTGCTGAAAAATGCAAATTTTAGTCATTACTAAGCCAATTTTGATCGAAAGTCATTTAGTTTCGATAGAAAATCAAGTTTGACTTTTGATAGAAACCTATGTCAGCCTTTTTGGTGGCATTTCCAGTTAATAAGGATTAGGTATAAATAAATGTATATTTTTTTCATTTCATAAATTTGAAAGCTATAAAATAATTCACATTTAGGAGAAGGAAGACATTTTGGCATGGAAGAATTTTCTAAGTTACGATGGGAAATAAAAAGAGAAGGCTAAAAAATAGTACATGACATTATTCAGAAGAGACTGAACAAAGACTCCGTGAAGAATCATGAAAAAGATATCATCGAAAATAAGATATGTCTAAGATGTCTCTAGATAGATATTTTAAGTTGATGGTCAAGACTTGTCTTAATGTTCATGTAAATGTGATATTGTACCTATTAGAATTAACTAGACCTAACTGTAGACCTATTTGGACTAATAGGACTTATTAGGACTAATTAAGACCTATTCTAGGACTAATAGGACCTATTAGGACCCAATTAGAATTAATGAGAACCAATTAGCACCTAATTAGACTCAATTAGAACCAATTGTGACCTATTAAAACCTAATTAGACTCAATTATAATAAATTAGCACCTAATTAGACTCAATTAGGAATAATTATACCCAATTAGGACCAATTAGAACTAATTGGAACCAAATAGTACCTAATAGGACCTATTTGGACTAATTAGGACCTATTAGGACCTATTAGGGCCTAATAGGACCTAATAGGACCTAAGAGGACTTATTGGACTAATTAGGACCTATTAAAACCTAATTAGGACTAATTAGGACCTATTAGGACTAATTAGAACCAATTAGACTCAATTAGACTCAATTAGAACCAATTAGGACCTAATATGACCTATTAGAACCAATTAGGACCTAATTAGACTCAATTAGATCTAATTAGACTCAATTAGAACTAATTAGGACCTAATAGCACCTATTATGACTAATTAGGACCTAATAGAACCTATTATGACCTAATAGAACCTATTAGGACTAATTAGGACCTAATAGAACCTATTAGGACCCAATAGGGCCTATTAGGACCCAATAGTCCACCTATTAGGACCTAATAGGACCTATTAGAACCAAATAGCAGCTAATTAGACTCAATTAGAACCAATTAGGACCTAATATGACCTATTAGAACCAATCAGGACCTAATTAGATGCAATTAAAACCAATTAGGACCTAATTAAATGCAATTAAAACCAATTAGATCCAATTAGACTCAATTAGATCTTATTAGAACTAATTAGGACCTATTAGATCCAATTATGACCTAATACGACCTATTAGATCTAGTTAGGACCTAATACAACCTATTAGATCCAATTAGGACCTAATTAGGACCTAATATGACCTATTAGACTCAATTAGGACCTAATATGGACCAATTAGGACCTAATATGACCTATTAGACTCAATTAGGACCAATTAGGACCTAATATGGACCAATTAGACTCAATTAGGACCTAATATGACCTATTAGACTCAATTAAGACAAATTATGACCTAATATGACCAATTAGAGTCAATTAGGACCAATTAGGACCTAATTAGACACAATTAGAACCAATTAGATCCAATTAGACTCAATTTGATCTTATTAGAACTAATTAGGACCTATTAGATCCAATTAGGACCTAATACAACCTATTAATTCAATTATGACCTATTAGATCCAATTATACTCAATTAGGACCAATTAGGACCTAATATGGACCAATTATACTCAATTAGGACCTAATACAAACTATTAGATTCAATTATGACCTATTAGATCCAATTATACTCAATTAGGACCAATTAGGACCTAATATGGACCAATTAGACTCAATTAGGACCAATTATACTCAATTAGACTCAATTAGGACCAATTATACTCAACTAGGACCAATTAGACTTAATTAGGACTAATTAGGACCTAATATGGACCAATTAGGACCTAATATGACCTATAGACTCAATTAGGACTAATTAGATGCAATTAGGACCAATTAGGACCCATTAGGACCTAATATGGACCAGCTAGACTCAATTAGGACAAACTAGACTCAATTATGACCAATTAGGAACAATTAGGACCTATTAAATTCAATTATGACCTATTAGATCTAATTATACTTAATTAGGACCAATTAGGATCTAATATGGACCAATTAGGACCTAATATGACCTATTAGACTTAATTAGGACCTAATATAGACCAATTAGGACCTAACATAACCTATTAGACTCAATTAGGACCAATTAGGACCTAATATAAACCAACTAGACTCAATTAGGACCAACTAGACTCAATTATGACCAATTAGGAACAATTAGGACCTAATTAGGACCTATTAGATTCAATTATGACCTATTAGATCTAATTATACTCAATTATGACCAATTAGGACCTAATATGACCTATTAAACTCAATTAGGACCAATTAGACTAAATTAAGACCAATTAGGACCTAATATGGACCAATTAGGACCTAACATGACCTATTAGACTCAATTAGGACTAATTAGACTCAATTAGGACCAATTGGGACCTAATATGGACCAACTAGTCTCAATTAGGACCAACTAGACTTAATTATGACCAATTAGGACCTAATTAAGACCTACTAGATTCAATTATGACCTATTAGATCTAATTAGACTCAATTAGGACCTAATATGGACCAATTAAGACCTAACATGACCTATTAGACTCAATTTGGACTAATTAGACTCAATTAGGACCAATTAGGACCTAATATGGATCAACTAGACTCAATTAGGACCAACTAAACTCAATTAGAACTAATTAGGAACAATTAGGACCTAATTAGGCCTATTAGATTCAATTATGACCTATTAGATCCAATTATACTCAATTAGGACCAATTAGGACCTAATATGACCTATTAGACTCAAATAGGACCAATTAGACACAATTAGGACCAATTAGGACCTAATATAAACCAATTAGGATCTAACATGACCTAATAGACTCAATTAGGACTAATTTATACTTCATACATGTGTAGGAAATGCTCAAGAATCACAAGCTCAACAAGCTGCCCAACCTTTAGAAGTTGGAGAAGGGTCATCACAAGTTCAACAAGCCCAACCTTTAGAAGTTGGAGATGGGTCATCACAAGCTCAACAAGCCCAACCTTCAGAATTGGAGAAGGGTCATCACAAGCTCAACAAGCACAAGTCTCAAAATATCAAACAAGAACACATCTCTCTCTCTCTCACTGACTCTCTCAATTTAGGACCACTATCTCGATTTAGTCTCTTATTACTGAATATACATTTTGGGTCTTTCCCCTAAGAAGGAGTTATTGTTTTTGTTGTGTACATGCAACCTTTAGTGATGAAAATGTTGGACAAGGGGAATCCCAAGCTGACTCAACCCAAGGTCAAAGAAGTATGTATTTCTCTCATTAATGTATAAATTATTATAGGTAGAACATGTTCAAGATCTTTTAAATACTTATTTCATGAAGGTCCCCTTAAGATGAGATATTAAGATTTTTTATTTTATTTTATTTGCAGTGGAAGTGCAAGAAACATATGTGAATGATAGTCTACTCCAACAGTTGAAGAGAAAAATTAATCATAAAAGCATAGATCATTTAATTGAAATGGATGTGGAAAAATTAAAAGATTATGCCAAACAACCCATAAATATTATGAAGAGGGCATTGAATAAAAATTCTAAGAAAATAATGAAACAATTTGAGAATCTTGGTCCACTTGAAAAAACTCAATTTTTATCAATTACACTTCTTAAAGATGAGTTAAAAGAGCCATTAAAATTATTGGGTGTAGATGAAAGTTTGAAAAAGTTAAAATCAAGTAATGTACAAAAAAATATTGTTGATAGTGTTAAGGAAGGTTTGCATTCCATTGGGAAAACAACTAGATCTATAAATACGTCCATTTCAAGAAGAGTGATACTGACATCTATTTTAAATAAAAACATGTCCCAAAGAAGATAAATTTCTTCACTTTCATCTCAAAGCGGGTATAGTAGGAAGACAATGACATACTATTCGAAAAGAAGAATCAATTTGGACAATACTACATTGGAAGGTAATTGGGCACTAATGTGTAGAGCTCCTCGATCTGATAGAATTAATGAAATAGTTAAGAACTTAGTTACGTCATTTTGGACTGATCATACTCATCCTTCACCAAATACAAGAGATGTTATTAAGAAGAGGACTGGGCCTAAGGAATATTTCCAACACATAAACATTGGTTGGACACCACACAGCATGAATTGTATCTCTCATTTTGTAACTCAAATCCTAATATTAAGATTGGACAAAAAATGTTTGAAAGATTAAAGCCATTTTTTGTAAAGATATCATACTCTACTGTTATAAATGCATATGCAAACAATAGATCCTTAGCCAGGCTAGTCAATGTCACATGTGTCATCTCTCCTATAAGTCCCTCTAGGCTAGAAAGTGAAGGGATGCCTACTGTAGTGTACATGTCATCTGCGGTCCTGCTAGCGGATGCTCCACCTGATGATCTAGAGTGTCATCAAGACATTAGGTACTGACCAACCTAATCACTAGATATGGATGTGGCATCTATTGCAATCTCCCCCACACTATCAATCGTAACTCAAAGCCAAGTGCTATGAATAACATCATCTACAATAGGACCCAATGAAGGAGCTATAGCAAGTGCCCACTAACCAACAATGGCCCTGTGTACTAGTCTTTGTTGATTAGCTCGATTAAAAGCATCTCTATCAACAAGCCTTCCATGCCCCTATCCTAGATGTGTTGGAAAATTTGTGTAATTAACAACATGACCTAAATGAACCTCAACAAAAATCTATTGTGAAAAGTACAGTGGAATCTGGTCGTTATTCGGATAACGACCATGTGCAGCTAGAAATCTAGGGTATATCAATGTTGATATAGTAGGATCCTCACACCTGGTAACTTAATACCCCTTCACATAATTTTTATTTTCATAAGATGGGAAACATTCCCCTTTCAGGGTCGCTTTAGGCACTATAGCTTGTACCTCATTAAGAGAAAGACCAAAGCCAACCTCTTGTCTCTTCCTCTCAGGTATGGCCTCTATAATATCTGGGGCATATGGAGTGGTACCATGAATTTCATCCCTAATGCTAATCAAGCTATTAATAATGGACCAACATGTGCTCTTATAGATAGTAGAGCTAGACAAATTATTTATAGATTCTTGCAACCATTCAATCTCTCTATTAGTGCATGAAAATAGTTTGACAGGGGGAATTGGTGCATCTACCATGTGTGATGTGCAATAATATGTCTGATAGATCTAGAATATGTATGTGTCTGAAAGATTTTGTTTACCATCAAATAAATTCTACATATACATGTACATTTTCCTAATTTAAATAAAAATAAAATTAAATACCATGCACATTTCACTACATTATTTGAAAGTAAAATCAATTACATAAATTTCATTTAAATCTAAATTACATTTTAGTAGGTCTAATGGGGTCTTAAAGGGTCATATAAGCTATCATAGGTCCTAATAAGTCCAATTAGGTCATAATAGGTTTAATTAGGTATAATTAGGTCTAATTGGGTGTAATTAGGTCCTAATTGGTCTAATTGGGTCTAATTATGATAAAATTGATCTAATTGGGTCTAATTAGGTGCTAATAAGTCTTAAGGGGTCATATTACTCATAGTGGGTCTAATTTGGTATTAAAGGGGTCTTTTATTTATTATAGGTCCTAATAGGTCTAATTAGGTCATAACAAAAAATTGGGTCTAATTAGGTACTAATAGGTCTAATTAGGTGCTTTAATAGGTCTTAAGGGGTCATGTTACTCATAGTGGGTATAATGGGGTCATATAACCTATCATAGGTCCTAATAGGTTTAATTAGGACATAATTGGTTTAATTGGGTATAATTAGGTCCTAATAGGTCTAATTGGGTCTATTTAGGTGCTAATTGGGTCTAATTCCATTGTAATAGGTCTTATAGGTCTAATTAGGTCTTAATACATCTAATTGGGTCTAATTAGGTCCTAAAAGGTTTTAAGGGGTCATATAACCTATCATAGACCTCTTAAAATAGACCTAGATAAATAGGAATTATGATATCTTGATAGGTCTAATTGCATCTAAGCAGGTCTAATTAGGTTCTAATAGGTCTACTTTGGTCTTAAGAGCTCATATTAAGCATATTCAGTCTAATTAGGTCTTAAAGGGTCATGTATTATGAGTATATTAGGTGTTAATTAGTGTTTAAATTTGATCTAATTACATGATTAGAAGGGGTCCTATTACTCATATTACATAGATAATTAGGGCTTATTATGACTAATTTGGTCTAAGGGGTCCTGTTAAGTTCATAAATATGTCCCTAATTAGGCACTATTACTATTCAATATTAGTTCTTATTACTTATATTAGGTATGTATTACTTACATGTATTTAAAGGTAAATTAAATAGTATAAAATTAGGTATAATTAGTCTAATTATGCCTAAGGGATCCTATTGCTCATATTAGGTGTACTAGCATGTCCAATTACTCATGATATTAGGTGTTAATTAGTCTTAATTAAAGGTCTAATTAGGTCTTAAGGGGTCCTCTTAATCATATTAGGTATACTTGGGACTAGTTACACATGTTTTATTAAGTGTTAATTGGTCTTATTAGGTCTAATTATGTCTTTAAGGCCCATTCTATTTTAATGATATTAGGTCCTAATTTGGGTCTTATTACTCATATTAGGTCAGGTAATAGCTTAAAAATTAGGTCTTAATGGGTCACAATTTACTCATTAGGTCTAATTTTAGGTATATAATTATGTCTTCTTAGACAAGTATTAGGTCTAATTAGTTATCTGCATCTTATTAGTCTTAATTAGTCTTATCTAGGTCTTATTAGGTGTAATTAGTCTTATCTAGGTCTTATGTGTACATACACATGTATACATAAAAATCTATCTATACACATGTACAGATGTATACATACATATACATGCACATGCATACATGTACACATGCACACATACATGTATACATGCACATGTATATATATATATACATACATGCACATACATATATATACATACATATACATGCACATGCATACATGCACACATACATGCACATGTACATATATATATATATATATATATATATATATATATATATATATATATATATATATATATATATATACATGCATACATGCATATGTATATATATATATATATATATAAATATATATACATACATATATATACATGTGTTTATATATACATATATATACATGTGTGTGTGTGTGTGTGTACATGTATATATATGTATACATACATATATTGTATGCATATATATATATATATATATAATAATAAAAAATCTATATATTTAATCATTACACATGTATATCACAAACTTTAAAGAAAGAAAAATATATATATAATATATACATATGTGTATATATATACATATATACATGTGCATATATAAATGCATATACATGTGTATATATATATGCATATATACTATTTATCCATCTATCAAAAACTAAAAATAATAAGAATAAAATATGAAAATACCTCAAAATGGCATTTGCAAATTCAGAAGCCATCCACAGGTTTCACTATCACCAAAAGTGACGGTGAAAGTCACTTTCAGTGATTATATTTCTACCAAAGTTAAACCCTAATTAAGGACTTTTGATTGAAAGTCAGTTGGTAGAAACTTTCGATTGAAAGTTCTTAAGTAACTTCTGATCGAAAGTTACTTAAGAACTTTTGATCGAAAGTCCTATGTCTAAGGACTTTTGATCATAAGTTTAGTACTTACGATCGAAAGTATATTATAGTTTCTATCAAAAGTTATTAAAGAATTTTTTGCCAAAATTGCTTTTTGTGATGAATTCCTTCCTCTAAAAAATTGTAACCCACTATTGTGGGTTCACCCCTCTATGTTAAAGTCTTTGCTAACACTTTAATAGGAGCAATGGCTTTAACAAAAATATAAACAACTCCAATGATTATGTTTCCACTATGAGATACCCCCAGATGAAGACAAATCAAGGGAAATACCACATAAACATATAGAGAACACAGAAGGGATCTACCTACCATGGGTTCAATATGATCATAAGATAATATATATATAATTGCAAATGAATTGACATCATTCCCCAAAGAAAGTAGAACTACAATCACAAAGGAGGAAAGATCACATAAGATATACAAAGAAGTATCTTTTCAGACCATGAAATGGAGACCAAAAAGAATCAGTGCTACCACGTCTTGAATCTAAGCAAATTACATAAGGAAATATGCACGAACAATAGAAAATTTACAACATAACATGAAACAACATATAGAAGAATAGAGATACATATAGAGGAATTGTAAAATAGGTTTGATTCCTTTATTACCTT
Organism: Chamaecyparis obtusa; assembly: GCA_027943335.1. Taxonomy (NCBI): domain Eukaryota; kingdom Viridiplantae; phylum Streptophyta; class Pinopsida; order Cupressales; family Cupressaceae; genus Chamaecyparis; species Chamaecyparis obtusa. The sequence continues at coordinate 136,945 of BSBK01002437.1, read as the reverse complement.
GTACCAACAGAGTACCAAGGGTCGTATAAAAGAATCTAACAACATTTAGCAAATACATTATAGGAGAAGCACAGTAGAGTAGGCAAACACACAGCAAAGCTACCATAAAGGAGAAGCTGATCAAGCATGCCACCTACTCTCCCCATCTTTTTGTATATCATTTAGGGAAGATGGGTAACTCACAAGAGGGACTACATCCAACACAATAGGAATGATAGCCAAATCCAAACAAGGATCCTCTTGAGAATCATCATGTTCGATACTAGGTTTAAGTATTAATTATGATGAAAGCATATTAGGTAAATCAATGTCAATGTTAGTAGTCTCATATTCATCATTAAGATCATCAGTATCATCAAGAGTATCTTCTTCATCCAAATTAATCAAAATAGGATCTAAGATACAAATAGAATCATCATAACCATGCATCTTAACATCATTATTAGTAACAATATCATGCATAGTCTTATCCGAAGAAGGTAGAGCTTGTTGAAGAATAGAATTATGAGCTTTAGCATGAGCACAATGCTTCTTATGGTATTCATTAGTAGATCGATTCCATTTTTCTTTACTTTAAATAGGCTAAGAACTAGGAGGAACAACCACAAGATCCTTCATAGGCTCTTTAGGAAGATTAATAGGATTATTAGGAATAGTAGGAACTTGATTAACAAAATTAGAAGCCATAGTTAAGGGAGGTATGGAAGGTGTAGGCAAAAGACCATGACTAAGATCCATAGGAGGTACACTTAATTCAAGAATCTTACGATGCTTATAAGCTTGATATGAATGAAAAAGATTATCAGGTTGAGAAGGACATGAATTAGGTAATGAAGGCCAAAAGAAATCAAGAGCGGCACAATTTTTAGGCCTAGAAGGTTGATATAAACTATGATTAACCATCTTCACTTCATCATCATGAACAAATTTAAGACACTTATGGATAGGTGAAGCAACAACATGCATGGCTTTTAACCATGGTAAACCAAGCTTAACTTGAAATTGATCAAAAGTAGGAACAACAACAAAGGTAGTGTTCACAATTTTTCCACAAATTTCAACCAGCAAGTTAATAGAACCAAATGATGGATAAAGAAAACCATTAAAAGTTTGAATCCACACATCCGATGTATCATAAGAATCACATTGTAAATTTTTCATAAAAAATATTTTCTTTAGTAATAACATTGACTAAGGATGTAGGATCAACAAGACAACCAAGAGTAGGTATCCAGGAAATCCTAGCATAAATGTAAAGGGGACTATCAGGAGCTTTAATAGTCTCAGAATCACCAAAGGTAATCAAAAGTTCCCGAGGTATTTTATGCTTAAGTTATTGTCGAGGTTTAGGTTGAGTTTTCAATTTAGGCTTAGGTTTTGGTTGAGGTTGAGATTGAGGTGGAGATACAGTTTGACCAACATACTCCACTTGATTAACAATGTGATTGAGATCATCCATCTTTGAATCATACATAATTTCCATAGAAGATGGCTGAGCAATGGTATTAATATCATGTGTAGTTAAAGGATTCATATAGATTTGAAGGTTTTGATTAGGAGGAGAGACAAATTTGTTCCCACTACCATCAAGATTATCCATAGATAAGGAATTAGAATCAATTAAGTCTTGAACCTTATGTTTTAAAGAATAACACTTCTCAGTATCATGACCATTCTAATGGTGATATTGACAAAAAGCTTTAGGATCAAAAGATTTAGATGAAATCGTAGTAAGTAAAAGAGGTCGAATAGGAGGTAAATTAATCATATTAGCAGTTAAAAACCTATTCATAATAGCATGTAAAGATTCAGAGAGAGGAGTAAATGTATGATTTAATCAAAAAGTGGTGGATGCAGAAGTGGCATTGTGAGATGCAACAACAACTTGATTAGCAACTGCATTCACTTTTTTGTTTATCTTGACATAGTTGTTGAACTTTTGAAATTTGTTTGGATTAGGAGCAGCATCACTTTTATCAAATGGAACAAGAGCCATTGGAGTGGTGCTCTCAAATTGACACACTTGTAATTGATAATGATGCAGCACTGCACAAAGTTGTTGAAAAGAGGTAAATTCAATAAGAAGAATCTTATCTCTAATATCCTTTTGCAAATTTGAAATAAACATATGTTGAATATCAATATTAGGAATATGATAGGAAATCTGAGCATGAAAATTCTTAAATCTACCAATAAATTCAGTCAATTTTTCCTTAGTACTTTGTTTAGAATGTATCAAATAAGTCAAAGACACTTGCAGGACAATGTTGTTTTGAAATTGTTGAATAAAGGCATTGGCAAGTTTAGGAAAGGAATCAATATAATAAGGAGGCAAGGAACAATACCATTGTAAGGCCTTGTCATGGAAAGTTCTAGCAAATAGTTTGGCTAAAATCCTATGGTCATGAGCATAATCACTACAAAGGATTTGGAATTTTTTAACATGATGAATGGGGTCTCCTTTTCTATTGTAATTCTCAAGAGGAGGCATATCAGCTTGCTGAGGAATAGGAGTATGAATGGTATCTAAGGACAAAGGGATTCCCATGTCACATGTAGGAACACTAAACTTATTTTGAGTTAAGGATGCAAGTTTTTGTTGTAAGGATGAAACAGTTTGAGCCAAACTGATTATTGTTGAATCATTTAGAGAAAATAGGAGGACTAGCAACATTAGAGACACTAGGTAAAGTGTAAGAAGTTGCAGGAATAGAAGACACAACTAGAGAAACATTGGGAACTACAGGTGGAAGTGGATTTGAATAAGTAAAAGGAACATTATGATAAGAAGGTTGTGATGTAGGAAGGGACACAGGAGGAACACTCATAGGAACAGAGGGAACTGTCACAGTCACCAAAGAAGGAGTATAGGTAGGAATACTAGGTAAAGGATTAGAAGAAGGTTTGACACTAGTAATAGGAGGAATCAACCCTAAATCTTTAGCTTCTTGAGCTAAAGGTTTAACATTTGAATGCACAAGGTGATTAATACCACACAAGAGGTTAATACCTTGATCACTATCACAAAGGACATTCTTAAGAGTCTCTATAGCTTGAATAGAATCTTGATTATGGTTTTCTTGAAGAAGCCAATTACCCATTTTATCAAGTTTAGTGGAAATTTTTTGGACTCTCTCAATGTAAGGAAACTCAGGTGCGGAAACAGCTTCCTACACTAATCTCTATAGGAGAGTATTGTGCAAATTCTTATAAATCCTTACAATTTTAGATTCGTTAACTACTTTAAAAAAGATATTGCAACCACATACCATGCATATAGAAAAATAGAGAATGACACAATGATATACCCTGGGGAAACCTTTCAGTAAAAACCCCAACACTCCAAAACCTGCACAACGTATTGATCAAAACTATTACAGCTTACAATACACTTGCAATGCAAGTTCTTTCAGAAGATTTCCAAAACCTTGAAGACAAATCATGGCAACTTAAAAATGTTCCAACCATACACTCACATCACATCTCTTCACAACCCTAAAAAAACTTATATCATGCGCTTCACTTTTTAGGGCTACTCCCAAAGATAACTGTATTAGGGTTTTACCATTCTCTGAGAAAATAGGATTGGGGAAGAGTGTATAGTACTCAAATTTATCAGTTTCCACGTGTCTTCACCTGTCATTGAATCTTCCTAACATAGCTCTTACGTATCATAGGAATCTGTCATAACCGTTTTAGCCATGATCTCCTTACACACAATTCAAGATGCCGACACATCAACATTATTTGCAAGAAATACATTTTACAAAACAAATAATAAGAATAGGAATTATCCAAGGTTGAGACACCTTATTCCTAACACTCAAGAGGAACTCTTAAAGTGTCATCTTCATCATGAAATGAATGAGAAGATTTATGCTCCATCAAAGGATTAGAATCCTAAACAATTAAATTATCATCTAGTATCCTAAGGAAAGGAGAAGAAGATTCAGGATCAAAGGCACCCATGATTCTACAGCTTCATCTAACCAAAATGCTATAAGTAGGACTAAAGGTAGTAAAGCTCATAAACCAATGCAATGCAAATGAACTAAACTAACAAAAAATATTTTGATTTTATATGAGATGAAAACGCATAAAAGGAATCTAATACATGCAAGATCTAACACCATAAAACATAATAAAGCATCTAATTCCACAAAAGAAAGGAGAGTAAGTATGTCAGGTTCACCAAAATGAGTAGGGTTAGATTGTATCACCTTATTCAATGGGCGAAATATGGGATCTACTTCTAAATCCAAATTCCCAAAGGAGAGATCCAAATTGATCAACCAAAAGGTTAATGCACAATTGAATCAATCTATGTAATATGAATGAAGGAGAAAACCATATATTTCCCTATGAAGAAATGTGTGTTTGAAATCTGAAAATGATTGAAAGACAAGTACTAATCTCAAAATAGGAAAGATCTAGAAAATGCTGATTTATGGTGTCTGTGTGTAGTTTCAAGCTATTTTGTAACTTGTTTCAGACTGGAAATGTTGAGGTGAAGAAAACCCAAAAAACTTTTATCTTTCTGACAGCAGGTAATCTTTCACCCCGATAAAAGGTCAAAGACTACTTCAGGATTTTGAAGGTCGACTTTGATTTTGTTCACAGATCTTGAAAGTTCACCAAAAAGGGTATCCAAATCTAAGCTTAGATCCACAGTCCTGTACCTGTATCTGCAATAAAAAGAGAGTTTTTGTTGTTTGGATCGGGGATTTGCCTTGGTCAAACCCTGATTTGGAATCAACCTTAAAATTGAATTGAAATTGTAATATGCATAAACAAAGAAAATGGAACTTTTCACCTTGCTTATGTTGAAGTCCTTGTAGAGGATTCGAATCCTCAAATCCACAAATAGGGATGCTCCAATGAATGTAGAATCATGTAGGATGTCTCAAATAAATGGCATTTTATGTTCAACACCAATCTTGAATGGATCTTTGCATAGGAATAGATTTGGATGAATGTGGAAGGATGGATCTTCAAGGGGGCTCCAAAGAGATTGAATCCTTCAATGGCTAAGAATGGATCTCCTTGATTAATGCTTGAATACTTGAATGGATGCTTAGGCTTGAGGATGAATGAATGCTTGCTTTCTTTCCTTCTTCTTTCTTACTTGATTGCACTTGAGAGCTTGAGAGATGAGATGTCAATAATGGATGAGAAAATGAGAGAGGAAGGCTTCCTTTTATAGTGAACTAGGGCACAAACCTCTAGAGAAGGCTGACATTGGATAATTAATCCCAATTTACCTTAACCCCTAGAAATGGACCCATATTAAATGCAATTTAGGGATTTACCATTCTGAAACTTGAAATGGCCGACCCGAAAGTGGAAAACAAAAAATTTTGAAACCCGACATCTGAAAATCATGGGATCCTAAAATTTGAACCTTGGGTCAAAGATGACGTAGAACCTGCCCTAGGTCAGGGTCAAGGTCATCCTTGACCTAGGTCAGGTTCTAGGTCACCATTGACCCTCAAGTTGTCTTTGACCTTGAGGTCCAAAAACTAGGGATCTCAATCCAGAATGCTAGGAAATGCAAAAAAACAAGTGAAAACAAGAGCAAGAAATAGCTCAATAGGGGGGAAATCCAAATCCATGCAAAGACCTAATCAAGGCACTTAACATGACCCTAGATCACTCACTCAGAGGGCTAAATGCTCTTAACATGGAATTTCTTCCATTTTAAGATGATACACATGTAATCAAGGAAAACTTCATTATTAACCTTCTTTTTTTTATTAGAGCCAAGGAGAAATGTGATAAACTTTTCTAAGTAATTGGGTTTTCCTTTATATTCAGCTCTTTGTTCCTTTGCTTCCTCACTGGATCAGGCTCGGCTTGATTCAGGTTGACTCATCTTGCAATTTCTGATGAATACTTGGCTCTGCAAATCTGCTCTGCTCAATTATACACTACAATGGCTTCAAATTCATAATTTTCTCTCTAAAAAATTATAAGTGTTAATGCATGAATGTCTTTTCTATATATCATTGAGCAATGAATGCATAAAAATTTCCATGATCATAGAAAATATTTCCTAGGTCACTTCAGCATTCACTTCTGCATGACACCAATTTCAAATCTAGGCTAGCCATAAGGTGAGATGTTGACAGGTTTCATTTAAAACTTGGAAAGAAAGCAAAAAATCAATGATCATTGTGTTATGCTTTAAAGCCCTCGATTACTGACAAAACTCTCACTTAAGATCTGATTGGTTAACTTTTTACTTTTTTCCATCTCAGCACTATGCCTTTCCACATCATAATATCTCTATTTCTTTATCATTTATGAGAACTTAACCAAGCTCTATCTGGAGATTCAATGACTAAAGATGCCTCATGATCTTAGAATGCTTTTCTTAACTATAGTTTAATCATGAGATCAAATTGTTGGAGATTTTCCAGTAGGCTAGTACTGACTGAATGTTTGTCATTGATGACAACATATGGAAAGTAGCATGTGTGGAAGTCTTATGCAGTAAGCTTTCTGTATATGTAGCATGGACATGATATCAGCATGATATCATGGGCGTAGAGGTTAACTATTAGTACAAATAGTTATATAGAAGCTGGTGTCAGCAGTGTTCCTGACAGAGTAACAGATAGTGTTCTATGTATGGTTGTCTGTAGAGTTATCATGGAGCCTTTTACACTTGGATATATGTTAAAGACATGTTAGTGATGTTTTAGTTATGGATGCATAGTCTATTGATGAGTAGAAGTGAAGTTATGTAGTCACTATTCACCAACAGCAATTTCCTATATTTGTTCAGAAGAGCCAACAAAGATTTTATTGGTTATGTATTTGCACCTATCTTGTGGGTATGCACCCTTGAATTTAACCTTAGAGGAGAGTTATTGATGTTTAGTTAAGAGCACATGAGTTAATTCAACTTACAGAGAAAGTTTCAGTTGTTTTGGTAGAGATGACAGTGTGTAGCATGCATCTACAATTATCTTATTAGACAGGTCCTAGATTGTGTTGCATGATTAGTAGAGCCAATAGAATCTTTGTTGGATTTTTTTTTGGTTTCTCTAATATGATTTCAAGGTGGTTCTAATAGGCTGACTTGATCGTATCATTTGGAGGAAATATATTAATTGGCAGTTATTTATGATTGTTGAAGTGTGGTTCATGGTTCATTAATTGGAGCAGAGCAGAGTGTGCAAAGTGTTGAGCCATCAGAAGAAGGTCTATGTGACCAAGTAAAGTACTTGTGCTATTCATTAGAACTGATCTAGATAGCAAGTCTAAATGTAGTTCACCAAGATCCAGATATAGTGCATATTTGTTATTCATAAGGTTTTAGCCTTCGCCCATTTGAGTAGTGAGCTCTCGGACAGTGCGTCCTCTCCCCTAATAGGGACAATTGTAAAAGACTCCTAAAAAGGTCTAACCATTGACCAGGTCTACTATACTAAATATATTGTATACCTACTCCTAATAGGGTAAAGGATCTTCTAACAAGGATCATAATACTCTAGTGCAGAATATTAATGGGTGTCAATTCCCACTGAGGTTTTTACCTATTTGTGTTTCCTCGTAACCAAAATATTGGTGTTTTATTCATGTGTTATTTCATTGTGTTTATTCTTAATGTTTAAGTATACTTAATTGGATAAAGAATTGAATCTTGTAGATAATTGATTCACCCCCCCCCCCTCTTAGTTATCTCTTGGGACTATTCCTAACAATTGGTATCAGAGCCAAGTGCCTTGGAGAGAAATTTTAATAGGTTGAAGTTGATCATATGGTGTACTTTAGGAAATAAATTCATAAGTTCGATGGTGAGAATTATCTTGATTGGAAGAACAAGATGGTGACTCATTTGCAGTACATTGGTTTTGAAGTTTTTGATGTGACTATCAAAGCAGCCAAGATACCTACCCTCAAAGACCTTGCACAAGAGGATGCTACTAATAGGAAAAAGGAATTGTTTCATCAGAGTGCTATTGCTAAAGAAGCCCTTATCAGTGCTCTATCTAATGGTGAGTTTTTAGAAATAAAAAAGGTAGATACAGCCCACAAAATATGGAAGCACCTAGAAGATATATTTGAAGGAGACAAACAAGAAAAAGATGTGTGCATAAAGACATGGAAGAAAAGATACAATTCATTAGAGATGCTACCTAAAGAACACATTAGAGCTTATAATCAAAGGTTAAATGAAACATTTGCTAGAATCAGAAACAATGGTGGAGAGATTTCAGAGGAGGACATTATGGATAAGTTAATGACTACTCTCACTCTTGAATATGAAAGCAAGATTAACATCCTTGATGAGACCATGCAGCTTACATCTAATTTCAAGAGAGATACTTTGATTAGAAAACTCTTACCTTTTGAGATTTCAAGATTGAAGATAGAACCAAAGAGTGAAACAGCCTTCAAAGCAATAGTTCATGGTAAGAAATTTGCAAACACTTCTAGTAATTTTGATGATGATGATTAAGAGAAAACTCTAGAAGAATTCATTGCTATGATTGCTAAAAGAGAAAATAAATGAAAAGGAAAATATGAAGTTCAATTACCATTTAAATGCTTTTCATGTAATAAGATTGGTCACTTTGCATCTAAGTGTCCTACTAGAGCTAGAAAGTTCAAAAAGGATTACAAGCCTAAGTATTCTAAGGAATGCTACTATGTTGGAGATGGAGAATCTGATGATGAATCTGGTGAAGAAGAAATTGCATTCATTTCTATTATAGACAAAATGAATAATAAGACATCTCATGAAGATAAGAAAGGAAATCAAGAGCTTGCATTGATTTCACAAGCTGACATAAGGACAGACTGGATTATAGATAGTGGTTGTTCACATCACATGACAGGTGATAAAGATAGGTTTTTTCATTTTTAAAAATACAATGGCAATATGGTCAGATTTGGAGACAACACTCCTAAACCAATAGATGGTAGAGGAGCCATCACCTTGGATGGAAATAATAGTATCGATGATGTTCTTTATGTTGATGGTTTGAAACATAACCTCCTTAGTGTTGGATAGTTACTTGGAAAAGGCTATCAGTTGGAGTTCAAAGATGAAAAATGCACCATTAACAACAAAGATGGTGTTATGATTGCATTAGGCTCAAAGAGAAGAGGTAATATTTTTCAACTCAACTCAAAAGAAAGTTGTTTTGTTTCTAAAGTTGATGACATTTGGATGTGGTGTAAAAAACTATGTCATATCAATTTTGATAACATACTAAAGATAAGAAATGTAAAGGAAGTAAGAGATCTACCTAGCCTAGTAAAGTTAGTTGATACTATATGTAGGGAATGTGTAATGGGAAATCATGTGAGAAATTCATTTAGGAGCAAGTGAAATTTAGTAGAGAACAAGTTGGATCTGATTCATACAGACCTATGTGGTCCAACTCAAACAAGATCATACTATGCTAAAAGGTATTGCATTTTTTTTGTTGATGATTATACTAGAATGATGTGGGTTGCATTCTTGAAAGATAAGTCAAAAGCATTTGAGAAGTTCAAAATATTCAAAGCTAAGGTTGAGAATGAATATGGAATAAAGATAAAATGTTTGAGATCAGATAGAGGAGGAGAATTTACCTTTGATAGATTTTATGAGTACTATGAAGAACATGGCATAAAGAGATAGTTAAGTGTACCTAGAACCCCTCAGAAAAATGGAATTGTTGAGAGAGGGAATAGGATCATCCTTGAAACAGTGTGCACCATTATGATAGAAAGAAAAGTTACACACACCTATTGGAGAGATGTGGTCAATACAATAGTCTATACCATCAATAGAATTCAAATGAGGCCAAGGGCTAACAAAACACTATATGAGATATGGTTTGGTAATGTTCCCATGGTAAAATACCTCAAAATATTTGGAAGCATGTGCTACATCAAGAGGGATGAAGCAATAGGCAAGTTTGATGCAAGAAGTGATGAAGGTATTTTTCTTGGTTACTCTACTAAAAGTAAAGCTTATAGATGTTTCAATTTAAGATTGAAAAATATCATAGAAAGTGCTCATGTAAAGATTGATGAAAATTTTATGATTCAAGAAAGATATCATGATTACTCACCCATGATTAAAGAAGAACCTAGACCCTCCACTAGTGAGATAGTTATTGAAGTAATTTTTGATAGTATTGAAGTGTTATTCAATGACCCCGAGACAAGTGAAGGAGAGACTCCTAAGGTTGATAAGTGAACATCACCTAAAGTTCCAAAGTTTACATCAAGAAATCATTCCAAGATAGACATCATTGGAGATCAAAGCGTAAAAGTCTTAACAAGATCCCAAGAAAAGAACTCAGCTAGCATTGAAGTGGTATGTTTACTATCTCAAATTGAACCCTTAAGTGTTGAAGATGCATGTAATGATTCAGATTGGCATGATGCTACGAAAGAAGAAATTGATCAGATTTTTAAGAATGACACTTGGGAACTAGTCCCAAGACCTAGTGATAAAAATGTGATTGGAACAAAATGGATATTCAAAAACAAGATGAATGAAGATGGTACTGTAGTAAGAAACAAAGAAAGGTTAGTATCTAAAGGATATGTGCAAAGAGAAGGCATTGATTATTCAGACACATTTTCACCTTTGAGTAGATTAGAAGCTATTAAATTATTTCTAGCTTATGTTATAGTCAAAAACTTCAAATTTTATCAGAAGGATGTCAAGTCATCATTCCTAAATGGATATTTGAAAGAAGAATTATACATTGAGCAACTAGAAACATTCACCTTATTCGACAGACCTAATATGGTATGTAAATTGAAGAAGGCCCTCTATGGACTTAAGCAAGCCCCTAGAGCATGGTATGAGAGACTAGATGGATACTTTAAAAAGATTGGATTCAAGAAAGGAGCAGCAAATTGTAATCTATTCATTAGAGAGACATCTGAAGGTTTACTACTTGTAGCTATATTTGTTGATGACATTATCTTTGGAGGTAATGAAAAACTAAGTGCAAAATTTGCAAAAGAAATGCAAGAATGAGTTTGAGACAAGTATGATTGGTCCAATCAAATACTTTTTGGGACTAAATTTGTAGCAGACAGAAAAAGGAATTTTTATTAATCAGTCAAAAAGAAATTCAATATGGATGATTGCAAGCTAGTAGGAAGCCCTATGATCACTGGATGCAATCTTACAAAAGAAGATGACTCACCAGTAGTAGATATAACATTATATAGATCTATGATTAGTAAAATTATATATCTTACTCAGACTAGACCTGATATTTAAAATGTAGTTGGCATAGTTAGAAGATTTATAGGAGAACCCAAACAAAGTCACCTCATGGCAGTAAAGAGAATATTCAGATGCTTGCAATGCACTGTAGATTATGGTCTATGGTATCCTAATTCAAAAAATGTTGAGATTCATGTGTACACTCATGTAGATTGGGCAAGATGTGTTGATGATAGAAAGAGTACTTCAGGTGGAGTAGTGTTTCTTGGTGATAGACTTGTCACTTGGACAAGATAGAAACAAAATTGTATTTCTCAATCAATAGTAGAAGCAGAATATGTTGCAGCAGCCTTGATTTGTTCTACAATTGTTTGGACCAAACAGATGATAAAGGATTTTGGAATTCAGATTGATTATCCTATTGTTATTCACTATGATAACACTAGCACTATCAATATGTCAAAGAACCCTATGATGCATGAAAAGACAAAGCACATTGAGATCAAGTATCACTTCCTAAGAGAGAAAGTGGTAGAGAAAGAAGTCGAGTTAGACTATGTGAGTACTAAAGATCAGTTGGCAGATATATTCACAAAGCTCTTGCCTAAGGATACTTTTGAGTATCTTAGGGAGAATTTGGGAGGACCATTCCCTTCCCTGATTCTGCTTAGAAGAAAGGAGGAAAGTCATCAGTCCTCAGGGACTGATGGAAGGTTGACTACTCTACCTCAAGAGTAGTACCAGTGCTTAAAATGAATGGTGCCCTTTTTTTGTTGATGTCAAAGGGGAAGTATATATAGAGTCATGAAAAATAGAAGCAAAAAGAGGATTAATATACTAAGGGGGAGCAATATTTAGTTTTGACAATAGTATAGTTGAGGAAATGGAAAATATTAGAAAATATTGCAGCAAATGGAGCATTCATCTTTGGGGGATTTTTGATGAGGAAATGGAGAATGTTATAAAATAAATGTTCATTTGGGTTGGTGGTGTTTTTTCATCCCACATGTTGCCATCAATGCCAAAGGGGGAGATTGTTGGAGATTTTCTAGCAAGCTAGTACTGACTGAATGTTTGTCATTGATGACAACATATGGAAAGTAGCATGCGTGGAAGCCATATATAGTAATCTTTCTATATATGTAGCATGGACATGATATCAACATGATATCATGGGTGCAAAGGTTAACTATTAGTACAGATAGTTATATAGTAGTTGGTGTCAACAGTGTTCTTGAGAGAGTAACAAACAGTATTATGTGTATGGTTGTCCATTAGTTATCATGGAGCCTTGCACACTTGGATATAATTTGAAGACATGTTAGTGATGTTTCAGCTATGGACACATAGTTTTTTGATGAGTAGAAGTGAAGTTATGTAGTCACTATTCACCAGTAGCAGTTTCCTGTGTTTGTTCAGAAGAGCCAACAGAGATTTTATTGGTTATGTATTTGTGCCTATCCTATGGCTATGCACCCTTGGATTTGAGCTTAGAGGAGATTTATTCATGTTGGGTTAAGATTGCATGAGTTAATTCAGCTTACAAAGAAAGTTCCAATTGTTTTGGTAGAGTCGACAGTGTGTAGTGTGGGTCTACAATTATCTTATTAGATAGGTCCCAAATTATGTTGCGTGCTTATTAGATAGGTCCCAATTTATATCATTTCAAAGAAAGATATTTATTGGCAGTCATTTGTGATTGTTGATGTGTGGTTCATGGTTGATTAAGCAGAGAAAAGCAGAGTGTGTGAAGTGTTGAGCCATTAGAAGAAGATCTATGTGACTAAGTAAAGTACTTGTGCTATTCATTGGAACTGATCCAGATAGTAGGTCTAAGCACATCTCACCAAGATCTAGATATAGTGCATATCTATTATTCATAAGGTTGTAGCCTTCCCCCATTTGAGTAGTGAGCTCTTGAACAGTGCATCCTCTCCCCTAATAGGGACAATTGTAAAAGGCTCCTAATAAGGTCCAACCCTTGACTAGGTCTACTATACTAAATATATTGCAAAGCTACTCCTAATAGGGTAAAGGATCTTCTAACAAGGATCATAATAATCTAGTGCATAATATTAGTAGGTGTGAATTTCCACTGGGGTTTTTACCTATTTGGGTTTCCTTGTAACCAAAATATTGGTGTTGTGTTCATGTGTTCTTTCATTGTGTTTATGCTTAATGCTTAAGTATACTTAATTGGATAAAGAATTGAATCTTGTAGATAACTAATTCACCACCCCCCCCTCTTAGTTATCTCTTGGGACTATTCCTAACACAAGTGACTAAAGGCATTCTCATAATCTCATGAAGCTTACCTTAACTGGGGTTATCTTTTCAAGAATGAGCGACTGAAGCCTTCACGCAATCTCTCAAACTTTAACTTAACTCACATCTGATCATGAGATCTAGTGACTAAAGAAAGTCTCCAAATCTCATGACACTTACCTTAACCTTGGTCCCATTCTGAGATTCATCGATTGAATATATTCTCGCAATCTCCAGATCATATCTTTAACCTTAGTTATATTATGAGATTTAGTGAACACTACATCTCCCGATCTCTAGATGATTTACTTAACTCAAACTTAATCATGATATTCAGTGAAAACTATGTTCTCATGTTTTCTAGATACTTTTACTAACCCCATTTATGTTACAAGATTCAACAAACACCTTTATCTCCAAGTCCCTAGATATATCTCTTGACCTTGGTTCAATCTTGAGATTAAACATCATCTGTTGATCTTTATCATCATCCATGGTCCTCGTTGAATTTCCAAATACTTTAAGACTTAACTGTTTCATCATGATAATGGGAGAGGACCATTATCTTATTACTTTTCACCTTGTCGATGAATCTCAAAATGCTAAGTTTCTAACCACCAACTTTATGAGATTAAGTGAATACCTTATTCGCTAAGTCACTAAATTCTTTTTCTTAACTATCAACCATATCTAGAGATCACGTGACTGAACAAACCTCCACCTTCTTATAACCTTTTTGCTAAATCACCAAATGTTTCAAACTTAAACATTGGGATTTATAGATTAGGAGAAAGCCCTATTTGCTAGATCTATGAATGTTAACTTACTAACCATTAGAATCAAGAGATTAGGAGATAACTGTTGCATTGAATCTCTAGATCTTTTACTAACTACACATTCAACTTTAATATTTAATGACAATCATTGATCATGTCAAGATTTTCATCTATGGCCTTCGCTAGATCATTGAATATTTCAAAAATTTACCGTGACATTGAGAGAATGGGAGAAGACCGCTTCACTGAATTGCCAGATAAAATCACTAACCGCCAACCATTCAGAGATCATGTGACAACAAAATAACAAGTTAAAACCTTGACCATGTCACTCATTCTCTGAATTAAATAAGACTTGACAATTCTATTGCAAGATTCAATGACTAAAAGGGTTAAAGAATAACCACATGCATATTGAAAACTTAAGTGCCCAAAAAAGTAACATGAAAACATAAGATCTAGTGATCACTTAAGAACATTTTCAAAGATAAAACCCTACCAAAGACAAGCAAGACTTAGGGCAAGGACATGCAGAAAACTTTTTTTCACATGGTGAACTTGAGACTCAACCCTCCTTTGGACAATTCTTGTAGAAACATAAAATTAAGATGATACAAACACATTTTGGGTGTCAACAAGACAAAAAATGACTCTTCTCAGAAAACCTAGAATATACTCTAACAAGAGGAAGTGAGCTAAAGGTATCTATACTTAGATCAAGCTATAAGTTTTCCAAAAGTATTGAGCTAAAGGTTTCTAATGGTCTAATTGTGTTGCAGCCTATACTTAATTATATTTCATGATATTTTAAGGTTATAGCCTCCTTCTATAAGTCCTATCATTCTTATTGAGTACTGAACTTAATTTGGCTTGGCCATTAAACTATATTTGTAGAGATTTGTTTCTTCCTTGGTTGAAACCCTAAAATAAAATTTATTGTTATTTTATATTGTAAGGTTTCTCACCATGGTATTTCCCTCTTTGATTTTCCCATGTAAATCTAGTGTTCTCTTGTGAAATTGTGTGGAATTCTTTGTTCTTTCAATGTTACATTATTGTAGATGTAAGAATTAAAAGTTTTAACATAAGAAAAAGTAAAAAAATTTATAAAGGTTTTAGCATATTAATGATTAACCCTCTCTCTCAGTTATCTTGTGTGTTCAACACTCACTATTTAAAAATTCCTACAATAAGATCACAAAGTATTTTATATAGAATCTCTCACTAAAATCTAGATTAGTTCATTTTAAATTCAATAGCTCACAACTAAAACCAAAGGTGATCAATATTTGATATCACTTTCAAGAAAGATAACTTAGAGAAACAACATCCCACACTAATCTTGAGAGGATGAATATTTCAAAACTATTCTAGATCTGTATAATATTTACAAGAATTAAACATAAATATCATGCATACCACAATATAATAGTTTATGTGGGAAAAAACTTTTTGAGAGAAAACTACTGCGATTCTAAACCTAACAAATATATTATTCAAAAATCAACAATATTATAATATACTTGTAGAGAAGGTTTCTCACAAGAGCATTACCAACTGGATATTTGAAGATAAATCAATAGTGTTAAGTTTCTACGCATAACTTCCATCTCATGCACACAATACATAGAGCATACAATGAAGAGAATAATAAAATGGTGCTATAAAACCATGCACTAAAACAAGCCAAAACATGGTATCCAAATTATCTCCAATCCAAGACGTCATATGTTGTGTCAAAACACACACAACAATATATGTAACTCCCTCTTATAGGTCATTTATGTGTCTAATACATTTTTACATCTACCATTTTACAAGATCCAACTTTCAAAGGCCATAACTTGTGATCTAAGAGTTGAATCAATGAACTATTTGAACCATGGGAAAGCTTGAAAATATATCTATTAAGTTACAACTAGCTATGCCAATTATGACCACTTTCAAGTCCAAAATGTCTCTAGTCCTTCAAACTAGACTTAAATTTTTAAAATTAAAAAACTTTAATATATTAAAATCTAAATATGACCTTGTAATAAAAAATTTAATAGCATTCTTATTTAGCCAAACCATAGCTTTGGAAGTTTTTCTATACTAGTTAGTGATCAAATGTAAACTTACTATAAACTATGGCTTTATGTAATTGCAAGATTGCTCAACACCATTTCCCTAACAACTAAGTGTATCCATCTTAAAGTATATTCCATCAAATATCAATCACAATTTTGAAATAATAAGATTGCCTACTAAATAAGGAATAAGTGTTATTCATCTTAAAAGATATTATATCCAATATCAAACATAATGATCAATTGATGAGATTATATCTCAAAAAAAAAATTAATCTTATCCATCTAAAAGGTATTACATCAAATATCTAAACACAATTCTCAAATAATGACATTAACTTTTAAATAAGCATTAATCTTATCTATCTAACAAAGTATTCCAACAAATATAAAACATAATGTTCAAATGTTAGATTTCTTACTAAAAAGGGCATAAATCTTATCCATCCTAAAATCTATTACATCAAATATCAAACTTCATGCTCAAATGATGAGATTACCTTCTAGAGAAGGCATTAATCTAACCCACCTTAAAAGGTATTACAACAAATATCAAATATAATGCTCAAATGATGAGATTACCTACTAAGGAAGACATTAATCTCATCCATCTCAAAAGGTATGACATCAATATTAAACATAATGCTCAATTGACAAGACTAACTTTTTGTAGAAAGCATCAATCTTATCCATCCTAAAAGGTATTGTATCAGATATCAAACATATTCTCAAATGATGAGATCTTCTTTAAAGAAAAACATTAATCTTATCCATCTTAAAAGGTATTACATCAATTATAAAACATAATTCTCAAATGATGAGATTAATTTTTAAAGAAGGGATTAATCTTACCCATATTAAAAAGTATACCATCAAATATCAAATAGAGTTGTTTTCTCTAATATTTGTTACAACTAGCGTTTGTCATTGCACCAAAAGATCAACCTGTTAATTCCCAATACAACCACTAGGCTTATAGAAGACATGGGAGGTTGTTAAACCATGTCATGAATGTTGAAGGGGGGTGTTGGAAATTAGTCCAACAATCCCCCCTCAAAATCACCCGAGGGGATTCAAACCTATGACCAAGATCTAATACCACTTTTTACAACTAGCGGTTTCTATTGCGTAAAAATATTGACATGTCAATGCCTAATACAACCACTCAATTTATAGAAGACATGGGAGGATATTAAACCATGTCACAAATCTTGAAGGGGGATGTTGGAAGTTAGTCCAACAATATTTGCCTTCCTACAGAAGTAGTTATGCTTGGTCTATTCTCTTCCATTATGTTACATTAGTCCTCTCTTGCTAAAGGCTTGAAAGAGAAATTGTAATGTCCCCGCTGTATACACCTAAAAATGGTCACTTAGACTATTAGCCCCCTTTTGCTAAAATCATAAATTGCTTATTCTTGATCAAATCCTAGTTCTATCATTTATTTGATTATTTTCTATGGGCTAACCATCTATCCTAAGTCTTTATTTATTAAAAGGAATATTTCCTCCCCTTTTAATAAATAAAAAGCCCCCACTTTTCTTCTTATCCTAAGTTGCACAAATAAATCATTTAATTCTTATTTATAAAGAAAAATGAAAAAAAAAAAAAAAGAAAAGCACTTTTTGTCTCACATGGACATAAAGTAAATGCTCAACATAAAGTAAATGCTTCTAATTTTCCTATTGGAGGATATTTGTGCACAAGGATCAAGCTTCTTTTTTCCACCGTTGATTAAATCTTTTGCCTCTTAATCTCCATGGTCCATTGATTTTTCACCTCCTATAAAAGAAGAGCTCTCTTCCTCATTTGCACACACAAAATTTTGATGCTATTGTTATGCTACAGGTTTTCTAGGTCATCTTGGAGCTTTTGGAGATATTCTTGCATCTAGGGTTTGAATATTTGGAGCATTGTTGGCATTCATCTTGGATCTTCATCAACACTCTATCTTCTTGTCTTCATTCTTGCATCATCATGGCTTTCTTGCTTCATAGTTAGATTTCATTTTCATGCATAGTATTTGCATTTTCATAGCTTCATTCTTAGCTTAGATTTCCTTTTATGCAATAGATTAACTTGCATTGTCATATAGATTTTCTTTGCATTGCATACATTTGGCTTCATTGGAGATATTGGCATTCTTTCCCTTGTCTTCCTTGAATCTCCCATTGCATAGTTTACTAGCAAGGTTATAGGCTTAATAGCTCTAGCTGAGAGCATTCTTTAAAACCCTTGCACTCCATGCCTAGGGAGCTATGGATCGATTTGTGAGGGCTCATTCTTGAGTTTCCTTGCATGTAAGGATTCATAGAAGTGTGACAACATTTTAGCACACACATTTTTTTGGCACCCACTGTGGGGCCACCCACTTTTTACATGCTGATTTTGATTATTTTTGGAGCTAACAATTGCTGGTTTTGATTATTTTTGAAGCTAACCCTTGTGCAGATTTGTTTGGAGATGAAAAACCTTAGATTTGAAAGATTTGATCATATCTCCCAAACAGCTTGGTATTTTTGTCTGAAATGTTTTTTTCAAGTTGATGATTTCAGATTTTTTGGAGGTAATTTGTATTTTTTATGATTTTTCCTTTATTTTTCATGAAAAATCAATTTCTGGCACAAATCAACATATTTTTTGGAAATTTTTACATTTTTGGAAAGGTCTTGAAATTCTAAAGGGGGTCCATTCCTTGTGTTTTTAGTTTAGAGATCATATCATAGCTCATTTGGTTAATTTATAAAAACTGGTCTATTTTGGTAAAATGGGTCTCTAGGGCACAAATGAAGAAATTTTTCTGAAATTTTTACATTTTTGGAAAGCTCTATATCTTTTGACAAAGGTCTCTTTTCTGTATTTTGGGTTTAGGGTCCGAATTCATGTGGTAAAAATCAGATCTTGTTGACTAGGTCAAATGCAAAAAAAAATAAAAATTGTGATGGGTATGCACTTATTTTTCATTGTTCAATGCATGATATAAGTTATCATTTGGATTATTTTCTGGTTATCATTGCTCCTAACAATTTATTTTCAGATCTAACCCTAGGGTTTGCATAAGTTGGATATACATTGCATATCTTGTTTGCTTATTTTCTTGTCTTGTTCATTTGAAGGTGCATAACTTGCTTTCATGAAAAATGCTTAAAACAAACAAAAAAAGGGTGAAATCTACTAAGCGCGTTGCGTTGGACTTGAGGTATTTTGTTACAACTCTACAACATTTAGATCTTGGGATTAAAATTGAATCTCTCATATGTTTGGCTTGAGTGTTTACATGCTTTCATAGAACACATTTCAATTGATGCTCTTAATGGGAAATGAATGAACATAGAGTTGCTTTCATACAAGTTTGTGTAAGTGAATGACCTTAAGTAATTCTTGGTTTCAATATCAAATATCTCATTGAGTGATTGAGGGCATGGATTCATTTTTTGTTTACATAGGGAGTTAAATGCACCACTTTGTGGACTCACTCTATGTTTGCTTGGAAAGTTAAATATTCCATTGATTCAACCCTTTGTCATTTGTGAGTAGTATTGATAAGCAACTTTAGATTACTTGTGATTGATATAGATTTCTATCTTGGGTTATTGGACTCGCTAATCCACCGGCCCCTCATTTCTGCCCCGTAGTTGCAAGATCAGCGCTACATTAAAGGGGAGGGGTCTACAGGAAAGAAGCGTTAATTGCTCCACTAGGCAACCTTTTTGTGCTTTTTGGAACTCACTTATTTTCTAAGGTGTGGACTCACTTTGAGTTGATGTGAGGAGTTAAATGTTCCACTTTTGGGCTCACTTTGAGTTGATGTGAGGAGTTAAATGTTCCACTTTTGGACTCACTTTGAGTTGGTGTGAAGAGTTAAATGTTCCACTTTTGGACTCGCTTCACATTTTCTTGAAGGGTTAAATGTTCCACTTTTGGACTCGCTTCGCATTCACTTGAAGGGTTAAGTGTCCCACTTTTGGACTAACTTTACATTTACTTAAAGAGTTAAGTGTTCCACCTTTAGTGCTCTAAGTACTTTTGATAGTGAATTACTTAGTTTTTATTTTTAGAAGGCCTGCTTGGGGACACACCACCTCAAGGGACAACCTTAACTCATGTGTTCCGACGGAGTATAAATAGCGGGTGGTGAATCGAAAGACACCTCTCTTGGGAATTGAGTTTGATATCACTCTTGGCTAAGCCTCAAAGAACTTTATACTTTTGAGAATTGAAGGAGGATATTTGGGTTACCGTCTCCCCCGGCTGTGTGATTTTGGATTCTTCTCATCTACGGATTTGGGCCTCACATACCTTGCATATATCAAGGACTCCTTTTAGAAAGCCATGTATATCCTTGTAGATAGCTTGATAAAGTGTTTTTGTGTTCTAAGTTCCTACTAAAACATTGTCAAGAACATACACAAGTAGAATCTTTAAGGAGTAGATATACTAAGTCACTATTCTTGTTCATGTGCAAGGTTGCTTTGCCCCTTGCTCATTGTTTGAAGACAACTACTTTCTTGAACTCCTTGATTGTTGTCTTATGTGCTTGATCCATGATAAAAATCTATTGATATACTTACTTGATCTTTTAAAACACTTCAAAACTAAGATTTTTATGTTCATTGGTCATAGAGTTGTATGACTCTGCAACAGTGTCACCCAGAACCTTTTTTACTGTCTTGTTGCTATTGCAATCTGGAGCTGCTAAACTTGCATTTTAACCGGTTGTAGAGTGTCTTTTTCTGTTCTTACCTAAAGTTGGTCTATTATCTGCATGCTCAGACTTGTTATAGACTGAAACAAATGAGCTAAAACTATTGGATTTGAGCTTGACGAATGCTTCTCTTGATCACTTGTCGCATCACGGTTACCTCTCTAGCTACTTGCTTATTGAGCTTCTTACTCGCTACTTGGCTTTAGTCAATTGATTGTTGTAAGTGCTTGAGCACTTTTGATGAGCCATCTCTCTATTGTTCTACTTTGACAAGTGATCTTTATTAGCTTTGCTTATCTCAAATCTGAGAAACTTTGTCTCATTCTATTAATCAACCAACATCTCTTTTCATGCCGGTTACAACTCGGTCTCAATTTGAGTAGGAGAGTCATCCTCCATTCAATTATACATAGTTACCTTCTCCAACTATATGCTCATGAGTGCCCATTAGCAACAATAGTTCTAGTTCTGACCAATCTGAGGATTCTAAGGCTACCCCATGGTACAAAGGAGGTTTCCTCTTTTTTGCATTCAAGACCCCCAAAAACACAGATAGTGTCTCACTCACTTTGACTGAACAAGAAAAATTTCAACTCTTGCAAGAACACTTTGAGTGTAAGGATAACCAAGCATGCTTAGAAAAAGAACACAATCAATAAAAGATGGATGTTGTTAGGTGCATGGCTTATAGAGGGACATTTCATGAGCAACCTGAGACTAGTAATCATGAGCATAGACCTCTTTTTAATAGTGGCAACAATAGCAACAATACGCCACTAAGATCTCCTCCAAGAACCACTTTTGGTATGCCTTCTTCACCTCCTAGACCTCCTCCCTCTCAACATGAGGTAGAGGCTGATGATGAGATTTCTAGTGAGGATCTTATGAGATTTGAACAAGATGTGGTCTCTCAATGAATGATGCATAAGCTTTTAGAGCGTAACGCTGATCAGTACTTTCAATATATGACTTCTAGAGAATACAAGCTTCCTCCCGGCTATGATGTCAGATAAATTGTCCAACAAAGAGTACCAACTGAATTGAAATTCCTTCAAGAAGAATTACTTCAGACAAATCAATGCCTTACCCAAATGGTATTAGAAAGAGAGCCTCCAAAGGTCTCTTTTGTAGAATCAATTTGTGCTCTTCCTTTTGATAAAGATCTATACATGGTCCCATTTCCTAAGGATATTGAGGTTCCTAAATATGACAAGTATGATGGAAATGGTGACCCTCATGACCATGTGCATCATTTTTATGCTCTTAGTATGGACTTTCTTCATGAAGACACATATCTTCTACGCTTATTCCCTCAAAGCTTAAGAGGCCAAGCTTTAGAATGGTTTGCGAAATTGACACCACCTCTTAAGACTTTTGATGAGTTGGCTTAGTGATTTACCCAGCATTATTCTTACAACATCCAACAACCTATCACCATGATAGATCTCAGTAATCTAAGACAACATCAAGGTGAGCCATTTGCAACTTACTTACAATGTTGGAGGTCATTGTATTCTCGATATCCTCGTCAACTACCCGAAAGAGAAAAAATTGACATTTTCATCAACACACTTGTGCCTGAGCTATTTTATGATCTAAGGAAGCAACTATTCTCCTCCTTCCATGACATGGTTGAAAGTGCATATCGGATTGAGGATGTAGCTATAAGAAAAGGGGATATTGTTATTAATAAAGATGCTAAAGGCAATGGTAAAGACAAGAAAAAACCTTGGAATAAGAACAAGTATGTTGTTAATGATGGGGTTGTTGACGCTCCTAAAGTTAAAGAGCCTGCTTTCAATCTTTCCAATGCTATCTATGTAGCAAAACAACAAGAAGCTGCCAACACTCACAGTGCTCCTAAACCTCAATATGTAGATAAGCCTAAGAAGTCATTTCGAAAGTGAGTCTATACCAAGTTGGCAGAACCTTACGATGTAATCCTCAAGACTTTGGTTGACAATGGATATCTTACGCTTCCTGATAAACCTGGTAACTGGGATCTGATAAATAAGCCTGATTGGTGGAGAGAGGATCATTACTGCCATTATCACAGAAACAAGGGACATCCAACAGACAATTGTTTTAGGCTTAAGGATGATATTCAGGATCTTATTGAGAATGGCACAATCTCCACTGATGGCTTAACTAAAAATTCTGATCACACAGCTTTCAAAGATCCTCTACCTAAGCATGATAAGGGGGAAACCTCTCAAACACATAAGAAGAATCATGATGCTAAGATCAACTATACATATACTTCTGATACGCCTGTGATCAACATGGTAGAGCCCGTTGAGAGTATTCTTATGATGAGATCTCAAGATGATAATAAAGCCAATCATGGTAAGCAAAAGTTGGTCTTGCAAACACATGGTAGTTCATCTTCTCGAAGTGAGACACTGAATGCTATTACTAGGGGGCAAGCCAAGATTGTCCTTAAAACTATGCAAAATCCCAAGCACACTTTGCCTTCCAAACAAGTGGCTCCTTCAGCTACCCCTAGCTATGATCTTGTCCAACATTTTCAAATGACACCAGCTCAGATATCTATCCTTGAGTTGCTTCGGTTATCCCCTTCGCATAGAGAGATTCTTGATGAGGCTCTACATACAACACGTGTTCCCAATGACATTGATCCAGATCAATTTTAGGCTATGGTCAACCACATTTCATCTCCGCTATCTCTCTCCTTTTCTGTAGAAGATGACATATCTATTACTCACCTGCATAATCTAGCTTTGCACATTGAAGTTCTAGCCTACAATACCCAAGTTTGTCGAGTCCTGATAGACAATGGTGCAGGGTTAAATATTGTTTCTTTCAATGTCATACAATAGTTGGGTTTGTCAAAATTTGCTGTGGATTCTAAAAAGAAGATTACTATAAAAGCTTATGATGAAGTGGAAAGATCTTCCAAGGGTCTTGTCACTCTGCCTGTCCGAGTGGGCCCTATCATGAAAGATATTAGCTTCCAAGTATTGGACATCGCACTCACATATAACATTCTTTTGGGTCATCCTTGGATCCATGACATGCAGGCTGTTCCTTCCACTTATCATCAGTGCGTTAAATTTCCATACAATGGCACTGAAGTTGTGATTCTTGGAGACCATACTATTTTTATTAATGCTCTTGCTGCTACTAAAAAATTTGTTCCTCACAATGAACCTACTGATGATCCTAGTACGTCTCTAGTTGCTACTGAGAAATCATTTAAGATGATGAGCCTTGGTATGGGTGAATATAAACTGGATTCCTTTGCTTCTATACCTATTTCTCCTAGGTCATATGGGAAACCTTCCACTTCTGCTATGGTGATCCTTGAAGTCAAAAGAGAAGAACAAGCTATTCACAAGTGGATCTATAGAGAAGATGCCCGAAATACTCCCATGCTCAGTAATTCAGACACAGATACAGATGAGTCACCAATACACACTATGGCTCACATGGGAGATGATCTTCCCTCTACTTCACTTCTTTGGGGAGAAAAATGTATATCTACTAATGATATGGATGTTGATATGGTTCATTCTTGTAGTAACCATCCCGACGTGGTTGATGGGTCTTGTGTGGGGTCTGATGAGTTTGTTCCTCATATTGCCTTAGTGGACCACGCTGGTTCTTCTATGACAAGTCTAGATCTAGCTACCTTTGGAGCTTACCCTATAGGTTCAACCTCTCTTGTTACCAGAGATGACACCCCTCGCATAAATGTTATTGAACTAGTCACTTCATTTCATCTCGCATCAACACCTGTTACTTCTTCCACTAGTGAACTAGCCACAAAAAATATTGAATCAGCAATCAAGCATCATAGTCATCAAGTCAAAAGAAAAGAGAAATGGTCAGATGGCAAAAACCACATTGTGGTGCTATCTGAACCTAAGAAAAGTAAAAATAAAAATATGCTCAAAAATAAAGTTTCTCAAATAAAAGATGCCAAGCTGATTCTCTACAAAAAAATGGTGCACTACTTTAAGCATGATCTCATATCTGTTATATTTCAGCCCACTCCTAGAGCTAAGAACAAAGTTGCTAATGCCTTGGTTACTTCAACATCCATCTTACAAATGAAAAAGCATAAATTTTGCTTCAAGTTCCTGGTGGATGAATTACGCTATCCTACACACAAATCTTACAATCCTACCATATTTTCATGTCTTCCATCTCATATTCTTCCTAACAATCCACCACGCCATCCCTTACACTTTTCCTTTGTCTCTGGTGACTTGTATAGGAAGGGTCTAGATGGAACTCTCCTTAGGTGTCTAAAAATAGAGGAGTCAGAAAAAGTGCTAGCTGAAATCCACGATGGCATATGTGGATCACATTCTAACTATCCTTTGCTAGCTTAGACATTGCTTAGGGCTGGTTATTATTGGTCGAACTGGTTGAGACCTCCTATCATCATAGTTGTAGCATTTGGGCCTGGGGCCTATCAGTTTTCTACATCAGAGGAAGTAGATTCTTGATGCCCATTTCTATCTGGGGCATCCTTTGTACATATTTTATGATCCTGAAAAAATTACAAAAAAATTCATATATGATGCTGAAAAAATTTTAAAAAAATCAAAAACTTCAAAAAATCAAAAAAAAAATTGAAAAAGTGCCTTGGTGAAAACTTGGAAACAGGCGCCTTGGTAGCAAAAATACAAAAAAATTATAAAAAGTCCTAAAAAAATTGCAATAAATCTATCAAGTGGTGAAAACCTGGAAATAGGCACTACTTGAGACCCTCTGCACCTATGTCTATCAGTCTTGCATGGCACTCCTTCGCTCCACTTCTCTCTTTGCCTCTCTTAGCCTGGAATTGACTCTTGTCTTAGTATAAGGGGCATCCGTTGTTTTCATCTTATCTTGGGTCTCTTTGTGCATCTGGGTTTCTTAGGCACCTTGTAAACGGTGTTTTTCAACACCACCTCAACTATGTTTTTCAACATTACCCTAGCGTCAAGTGTTTCTTAACACTTATCAGATATCCTTCCCATCGTCTTGGATGATGCAATATTTCTCACTGGTAGATGTGATGCTCAAAGTTTGACTCTATGACCTACACACACGCACTTGACTCACTGAGATTTGTTTGACTTTATTTCTTTGCGTGCTGTCTATGATGATTTCTTTGCTAAGTGGTCTCTCCCTGAGAAGTTTTTGATGATGCCTAGCTAGAAGACTGAGGGTATGAGAACATGTTTTATTTCTTTATCTGCTTGTGGGTATATTTTGTTGGTCCTCACTGTCATGAGCATTTATGCTAGTCTTACTTGACACTATGGACCTACAAGGTATTATCCTTGACTGTTTTGCAAGTGCATGCTTATAGTCATCTTGACTTTCTTGTGTCTTGATGCAAGCATAATCTTTCTATATCAAACTTAGGTAATCTCACTTCTCTAGTCATCTTGACCTACATGTCTCTGATGCCTAGGTGGGATTCCCAAATTTCTATCTGATATAGATCATATTCAGATCCACATAGTTATGCTAGTGTGTATTGTATGATCTTGAGACACTACCAATAACGCTCAATGATGAATATTAGATGTATATTGGCTTTGTGACCTTGCAAGTAAACCACTTTTCATGTAGCTTGCATTCTTAAGTTCATGTTAGTTAGTTTTGCATCTTGCATATGGAGAGAGCTCTCCTTTATCTTTCATGGACTTGTTAATCAACTGTGCTCACCTTTTGCTTCTTCCCGATCATGTCTTTCACTTCGTCTTTCATATCACATCATTTTCCTTTCATTTCAAGATCCAAACCAAAATCTGAGTTCACCTTGATCACCCAAATCATCTTTCTCCTTCTTTCACACAGTTGGCTGACCTTTTGAGGCCTGATCCTTCAATCTTCACTGGGGCATTCTTCACCTCTTCATCCCCATCTCTTTCAAACTTCTAGTCTTTCATTCACTTTCAAATCCCAAGTTGAACTCCTCTCTTTGTGGTGTTTACGGGTTAAGGGACCGATAGGTTCGTGCCCTGTGTCCCATGTGTGGGGCATATCTTCACTGCTTGATGGTTATTTTGTTCTCTTTCTTTGATTATGATTTCTAGTGATTTGATCATGTTGCTCTTGCTTCTGCAATCCCTCTACCTGATTTCACATTTGATCCTGATGGGGCAGACACATCATATCTTATTGGTTATCTCTTTCCTAAGTGTTCAGTACTGTCGCTACCAGGCTGACCATGCAGGATTTTCTATCTTTTCTGCACTTCATGACTTTGGAGTCAGAATGTTATTGCTTTCCTTCTTGGCTATTTTATTATTTGACTGCATGTGATCCCAAATCGATCTCACATCTGTCAAAATCTCTATCTCTTGCCTACTTGGCTATCTCTTGCTGATCTATTCTTTAACTACATGTGATCCCAAACTGATCTCACATTTGTCAAAGAGGGGCAAATGTATACACCTAAAAATGGTCACTTAGACTATTGGCCCCCTTTTGCTAAAATCATAAATTGCTTATTCTTGATCAAATCCTAGTTCTATCATTTATTTGATTATTTTCTATGGGCTAACCATCTTATCCTAAGTCTTTATTTATTAAAAGGAATATTTCCTCCCCTTTTAATAAATAAAAAGCCCCCACTTTTCTTCTTATCCTAAGTTGCACAAATAAAGCATTTAATTCTTATTTATAAAGAAAAATAAAATAAAAAATAAAAGAAAAGCACTTTTTGTCTCACATGGACATAAAGTAAATGCTCAACATAAAGTAAATGCTTCTAATTTTCCTATTGGAGGATATTTGTGCACAAGGATCAAGCTTCTTTTTTTCTCCACCATTGATTAAATCTTTTTCCTCTTAATCTCCATGGTCCATTGATTTTTCACCTCCTATAAAAGAAGAGCTCTCTTCCTCATTTGCACACACAAAATTTTGATGCTATTGTTATGCTACAGGTTTTCTAGGTCATCTTGGAGCTTTTGGAGATATTCTTGCATCTAGGGTTTGAAGATTTGGAGCATTGTTGGCATTCATCTTGGATCTTCATCAACACTCTATCTTCTTGTCTTCATTCTTGCATCATCATGGCTTTCTTGCTTCATAGTTAAATTTCATTTTCATGCATAGTATTTGCATTTTCATAGCTTCATTCTTAGCTTAGATTTCCTTTTATGAAATAGATTAACTTGCATTGTCATATAGATTTTCTTTGCATTGCATACATTTGGCTTCATTGAAGATATTGGCATTATTGCCCTTGTCTTCCTTGAATCTCCCATTGCATGGTTTACTAGCAAGGTTATAGGCTTAATAGCTCTAGCTGAGAGCATTCTTAAAAACCCTTTCACTCCATGCCTAAGGAGCTATGGATCGATTTGTGAGGGCTCATTCTTGAGTTTCCTTGCATGTAAGGATTCATAGAAGTGTGACAACATTTTAGCACACAAACCCGCTAGGGAACCCATAAGGAAAAGGTCTAAAGTACAAAGAAGAGTAACTAATTTTTTGTTTGTATCATTATTAATAACTTATTTGATAATCCTACATATGAACATGTCCTTAAAGGTTCCCTTAGTGTTTGATACTATTATAGAAACCATTGATTCAATTAACCAACACATGAATTCATTTTTCTTATAACATTTAACTTTTAGAAAAGAGGTAGGAATAAATAACATATTACTTGTTTCATAAACTTAAGTACATTTATCTCTTCATAGTTTAGTTTCTTTATTATTAACCATGTCCTACACATCATTCATTTGTGCTTTAAAAATAAATTTAAAAACTTGCAATTTAGAAATCCTCATTTATGTTTCAAGATTTGTGAGAGAGATAGGATAAAAAGTACATAACTATAATCCTTATTGCAAAATTGTCTTTTGATATTCCTAAAAATACCCTTCTTAAATACATAACTTATTTCTTTCAATTTTCATTACAATTACATTAATTTTTTCAAAGAGGCTAACAATAGATCTTTAAATTTTGAATTACAATAGATAGAAGTATATGATACAAAAGTGGAAATCTTCATCAGCAACCAAATCTTGAATCCAAGCCAAAACATGAACCACAAATAACACCTCAAAAAATATTTTCCACCCAACCATGTGGAACTTGTGAAGTCCCACCCCTCGTGCTAGGGGATAGAACCAAGCTACTCACAAGGCCTAAGCCAATTGAAGGAAAAAAAAACCATTCACTCAAATACCAAAAGAGAAAGGATAAAAATATAAAAAATATCACCATGCTACAACACAAAGGTTAAGGTTCTATAATACCATCTAGGTGAGTGTCATCACATATCTTGTGTATTGGGATCCACCCTAGAAACCATGTGATGCAAGGAAGGATAGGGAGAGGGGCCAAAGACACACCCTAACCATATCCACCTTGTAGAGATCACACACGAAAGCCACAACACACAAGTGAGAGAGAGAATGCAGATATCCTTCATATATTTATTTCAATTGATTCTTACATGTTGGGCTGTAAGGCCTTCCTGGTTTAGGTCAAATATTACAATTCAAGTACAATAGTCCTCCAACATAAGAGGACTGCCACAATATTCAAACTTGTAGCTTCTATCTTCTAACTGAACTAACCCACTAAACTACAACCAAAGATTACATTATATACAAGAGGCTACTGAATAAGTTGACCTTCAAATCCACCATCAATGAAAGGAATGACCAGATCTAGTTCCACACGCTTCCCAATGATATATACCAACATTAAATCCATGACCATAATTAATTGCAAAAGTTGGCCTCAACAAGAAACTAAAACAAGAAACTTGATAAGAAAGGATAACTAAGCACCAGAAAACCATCATCAAGCACCAGGGAAATTCACCAAGCACTAGAAAGATAACCGACCAACCCCTGTAAACAAAGGAAAATGAGCAACACCGAACCATCTTAGTCAAAGAAGGAACCAAGCAACACAGGAAAATACAAACATGTTTTTGGTGACACGGGATTGCTAAGGACCCGAGATGCTCCTGCATTAGACACCTAGGGTTATTTGAAATGATTCTTTGAATCATGAAGCAGGTATGATCTGAGATGAATCCAACTCAGATTATGAAATTCATGAGCTGTCTTCAATTGGTCTGTTCTTCCACTTTACCAAATATTCCATATATTGTTTTCCTCTTGTACTTCTACCAATTCTTTGTTCCAAAATCTAGCCAACTTCTTCTAACTGTTTCTTAGGATAATCACTCGGTACTGTCATTTCATCATCTTACTCATGGTACTCATATAAATCAGCAATGTTGAAAATAGGTGATATATCCATGTCATCAAGTAACTTGATCTCATAAGCATTTCCACTATCAAATCTCTTTTAAATATTGCAAGGATCAAACTTCTTCATTTTTAGCTTCCCATATGTTCCAACAAGAAATATGTCATTCTTCAAATGAACCATTACTTCATCACCGACTACAAAAGTCTTATGTCTTCTTGATCTATCAGCTCTATCTTTATATTTTTTATTACTTTTCTCCAACTTATGTTTCACATCTTCATGCAATATCTTCATGTACTCAGCAAACTTTACTCCTTCAACACTTCTCTTTCTTTCATCAGAAATATCCCTAAAATTTGATATACTGCTTGGTTGTATGCCATTTACAATCTCAAAAGGTGTTTTTCCAGTACTCCTATTCACTAAATTATTGTATGAAAACTCTGCTTGTGCCAACACAGAATCCCAATTACTTAGTGTGTCTCCAACCAAACATCTCAAAAGATTTCCCAAGCTTTTGTTCACAACTTTTGTCTATCCATTGGTCTATGGGTGAAATATAGAACTATATTTCAACTCAGTGCCAAACTTTCTCCAAAGGTTTGTCCAAAACTATCCAACAAATTTACTGTCTTGGTCAAAGATGATGATCCTCGGTAATCCATGTAATCTAACAATTTCCTTAAAGAAAAGATCTACTATATGTACTACATCTAATGTCTTTCTACAAGGTATAAAATGTGCCATTTTAGAAAATCTATATTCCTTTTAGTAAATAGATTTGTCTTTTACAAAAATAATCTTAAAATGACTCCCAAATGCCCAAATTGAGAAGACAAATATCTGCGACTAACAGTTGGATCGCTTTGCAATTGAAATACATAAGCATCCTTTGAATTTTCTTGGGTACAACTCCACGTGTGAGATCTTCAATGAATCCACTAAACTATAAACATGAATTCTTTTAACCAAAAAAGTATAAAAGGCACACAGAATAGATCTAAAAGAAATGAACAACTAAAAACAACGGATAAGTGACACAAATTCCACTTATGAAGACACTACATAATAGAGAAAATACAACAAGAAAGGCATAACATTCTCTTCCAAATACATGAATGACCAAGGCTCAAAGACCAAATAACAAATATGTATTGTAATTAAATAAGACAGAATTAAATTCAGAGACAACTAAATCAATTCAAAGATTGATTTTAATGAAAAGACAAACATTCAAACTCAAAGATATGATATATAGTTATCTTTCTTCTCTGAACATGCAAAAACATGACATAGATCTTATTTCTATACTCACAAATTACAATTTGAAATGAAACATCATTCCTTTCTCCCTGCCATTACAAACAAAACAACTTCCTTGGGTAGCACATAGTCTCTTCTCAGAAAAATTAACCTTGAGCTTTTCTATCTTTTTACAATAAATAGCTCAATGAGATGATATTCAATTATAAAACTAAATCTTGAAAAGCTTATAGTTAATCTATATTTTTGCCTCATCTCTCGATAAAATTCTCACCCTTATATTTTGATATTTTTAAAAACTATTATTTTAGAAGTTTATAAAGATAGTTCTTAACACATTTAAATGGCATTTGAACAAGTGACATATAAATGTGTCAGCCCAAAATGAAAATAATCTTTTGTTGGATGGACAAAATATTTTTTGGTAGTTTGGTGATGTTGTATTGTGTTGCCTCTATCTCTCAAACCAGATGTTATTTTTGAAATCACTCTAGTGAGAAGCTGGATAGTTAGGTTATGCAAAACATATCCAAAACTTAGAATGATCCAATGGTTGGAAAAAAATATACACTCCCCACATTGAGACTATTTTTCTGAGACAGTCAATTCGTGATTGCATGTTGCATTAAAAATTATAAAAATTCTTCATGCTAATTCTTGCACATGAATCACCAATTTGAGTTGATCTATATTGTTTGGGTACATTCTTCCACACAAGCCTTCATATTGATTTCTATCATTACATATATTCAACATCATGATGCCAAACTTGGGTGCAAAATTAACTAAACTTGTTGTCAACAATTCATCATTGAACTAGTCTTAATTATTGAACCATGGGACTATGCCTGTGAACCATTTCAAACCTCTCAAACCACTTTGAACCATTTTGAACTCTGTCCAAAGTGGTTCAACACAGTAAACTTGTACTTTGAACTTGGATTCTGAACCTCTGAACCTTGTACTGAACCTAGGTGTATTTGAACTTACCAATACTCAACATGAAAATCAGAGATAGAAAGATTGATTTAAAAATTTTTAAATGGGTGTCCATATGAGGACTAACATATCTACAACAAAAAATATAGAATCATCACCTCTTACTTTCTTCGATAAGCCAAGAACAAAATCCATACTGATATCAATCCAAGGTTTCTCAGGAATAGAAATCAATGTATACAATCTAGTATTCTGACTTACTCCTTTTGCAACTTGACAAATTCCACAACTTTTCACAAATTTCTGAACATCTTTATACAACTATGGCCAAAATTATTTTCCCATAAGAAAATTCAATGTTTATCAACACAAAAGTGTCCAGCCAAACTACTACTATGTTTCTCCTTTATCAAATTAGTTCTCATTGATCCTCTCGGTATACACAACTAAATACCTTTAAACAACATACCTCCTTGAATAAAATATTATTCCCATTTAGTACTTTTTTGATCTTAAATAGGTGCTCTGGACTTTCTCCATGGTTCAAAAAAATTAGGATCAAATTCATAAGAATCTCTCATGTCATCAAATCCAAGAAATTCAATTTTCATCTTGGTCATCAAAGATCTTCTACTCAATACATCTGCAACTTGGTTAGTGACTCCACTCTTATGCTTTATCAAAAATGTATAACTCTTCAAATACTCAACCTATTTCATATGTCTCTGATTCAACTTATTCTAACTACCCAGATACTGTAAAGTGTTATGATCGGTATACAATACAAATTCACTTGGTATTAAATAATGTCTCCATTTTTTCTATGCTTAAATAATAGCATAGAATTATTGATCATACACATAGTATTTCCTTTTTGCATCATTCAAATTTTCACTAAAGAAAGAAACAAGTTTACCTTCTTGACTCAACACAACTCCTATTACACTTTCACTTGAATCGCATTCTACTTGAAATACCTTATTGAAATCAGGCAATGCCAAAATAGGCAATTCGGCAACCTTCAGCTTCAGAGTCTCAAAACTTTTATCAACTCCATGTGTCCACTTGAAATATCTTTTATATCCTTTGTGCTTGCAATTTTCACCTTCTTTTCATCAGGTACATTTTCATACTCAAAATACTTTTCCATCTCAGTGATCTAGTCCACCAATTCATCGGAATCCAATTTTCCACTATACTCAAGAGAATTAAAGTGTGGTGTAGACTTTAGATTTTTCAAAGCCTTCAACAATCTTTCCTCACCTTGATCTATTGTCGGTACAGGTTCTACATCAACTTGTTCTTCCTCAATTTCATCGTCACTAACATCTTCAAGATGTCTTCCTCTTCTCTAGGATGTTTCAACAACTTCCAATCTAGTAGCAATTTTTCTCAACATGTCTTCCAATCCTCGATCTGCATCTTGCCTCCCATGAACTATCTTGAAACCCTCTACAATTTTAGGGCAGATCACAATTGCTACCCCACAACAAATCAACTAGGGTTTGATAAGAAGGAACCCTCAAACCTAGATTCACAAACCTAGATCTAGATCTCACCTCGCTCTGACACCACCTAACGCAAGGAAGGATGGGGAGAGTGGCCAAAGGCACACCCTAACTAGATTCACCTTTCAGAGATCACACACAGAAGTAACAAACACACAAGTGAGAGAGAGAATGCAGATATCCTTCATATATTTATTTTAATTAATTCATACATGTCAAGTTGTAAGGCCTTCTCGGTTTACACCAAATATTATAATTCAAGTACATAATTCCTCCAACATTCAAGGACTACCACAATCTTTAAACTTCTAGTTTTTGTCTTCTAACTGAACTGACCTGCTAAACTACAACCAAATATTACATCATATACAACAGGCTACCCAACAAGTTGGCCTTCAGATCCACCATCAATGGAAGGAATGACCAAATATAGGTCTACACACTTCCCAATGATAAATACTAGAATTAAATCTATGACCATAATTAATTACAAGAGTCGGCCTCAACAGGAAACTAAAAAAATAACTTGGTAAGAAAGGATAACCCAACATCAGACAAGCATCACTAAGTGCTAGGGAAATTCACCAAGTGCAAGAGAGATAACCGACCAACCCCGATAAAAAAACGAAACCGAGCAACACCAAACCAACTCTATCAAAGAAGGAACCAAGTAACATAGGAAAACACACACATAATTTTGGTGACATAGGATTGCCAAGGACCCAAGATGCTCCTACATCACCATGTAACCCCGATCCCCTTTTTATGCTGAGGATCCACCTTGGTAGTTATCCATAGTCCCGGTACTCCAATAGGTCTATGTGGACTATAACATTACATATCTTTTATTATCTTTTAGAAACCCCCCTCCCAAGTTCATTTTATGGTTATCACTTGATTAAGAACTCACCCATAGGATCCCCTTGAAACCACTTTGGGTCCCAGCATCTATGGTGAGCCACTCACCTAGGGTACCTAGCTCCCTACCCAAACATGCCATAAAGGAAATGAAAATACTTCAAGTGATCTATTCCATAGGTTTAGGAAACTCTCGTGTGTACTTAGACCCTCAAGATGAGTCCTAACCTTAATCATATGCAAAATGAGAATAAGAACAAATGATGTCAAATGAAAGACACCTTAATTACCACTTTATGATAGTCTCATGTAGTATATTAAACATTCAGAGAGATAAAATGATGCAAACAAGGATCGGGACCAAAAACTAAGAGATACAGACCAAATCCCAAACCATGAAGTACCCAAATTGAACTCTAACACTCCTAATTCCCATACAATTATTCCCATAGGCTTATATGAGTACTCCCATAGGGTAGTATGAGTGTACATGGCAGGAATCTTTACTTATGCAAAATCCTACTTAAAAACATTTAGAATTGCTTCCAAATTGATTTTATGGCCCAAATAGAGTATGGGAAGTTTTGTTAGGAATACTCCCAAGAGATAACTGAGAGGAGGGGGGTGTGAATTAGTTATCTACAAGTTTCAATTCTTTATCCAATTAAGTATACTTAAACATAAAGCATAAACACAATGAAAGAACACTTGAACACAATACCAATATTTTGGTTACGGGGAAACCTAAATAGGTAAAAACCCCAGTGGGAATTGACACCCACTAATAATCTACACTAGTGTTTTATGATCCTTGTTAGAAGATCCTTAACCCTGTTAGGAGTTTCTTTATAATATATTTAGTATAGTAGACCTGGTCAAGGGTCAGACCCTGTTAGGAGTCTTTTACAATTAACCCTGTTAGGGGTGAGGACACACTGTCCGAGAGCACATTGCTCAAAGGGGTGAAGGCTACAACCTTCTGAATAATAGATACACACTATATTTGGATCCTAGTGAATTTTTCTTTGACCTACTATCTAGATTAGTTCCAATGTATAGCACAAACACTTTACTTGGTCACATAGACCTTTTGCTAATGGCTCAACACTTTGCACACTCTACTCTGATCTTCACAATCAACTATGAACCACACTTTAGCAATCACAAATGACTACCTATAAATATCTTTCATCTAAATGATATAATCAATTTGGCCTATTAGAACCACCTTGAAATCATATTAGAGATACCATAACATACTCTAATAATTCTATCAGCTCTACTAAGCATGCAACACAATTTGGGACCTATCCAATAATAATAAGTGTAGACACACGCTACACACTGTTGGCTCTACCAAAGTAACTTAAAATTTCTCCACAAGCTGAATTACATCATGCACTATTAACCAAACATTAATAACTTTTCTCTAAGAACTAATCCAAGGGCGCATAGAGAAATGATAGGTGCAACTCTAGAACCAATATAATCTCTGTCGGCTCTTCTAAATAAACACAGGAAACTGCTACTGTTGAATAGAAACTGCATGAATTTACTTCTACTGATCATCAAACTCTATGTCCATGAATGTAACATCACTAACATGTCTTCATCACATATCCAAAGGTGCAAGGATCCATGATGACTATACGGACAATCACCCACATAACACTGCTTGTAACTCTATCAAGAACACTGTTGACACAAGCTGCTATATAATTGTCTATACTAATAGTTAACCTCTTTGTCCATGATATCATGCTGATAACATGTCCATGCAACATATACTCAAATCTTACTATATAAATCTTCAACACATGCTACTTACCATATGTTGTCATCAATGACAAACATACAGTCAGCACTAGCTTGTTGGAAAATCTCCAACAATCTCCCCCTTTGGCATTGATGGCAACATATGGAATGAAAAACACCACTAACCCAAATGAACATTTCTTTTATAACATTCTCCATTTCCTCTTCAAAACTCCCCAAAAGATGAATCCTCCATTTGCTACAATATTCTTCAACATTCTCCATTTTCTCAACTGAACCACTTCCATAAATGAATACTACTCCTCCTT
This sequence comes from Chamaecyparis obtusa, assembly GCA_027943335.1. Classification (NCBI taxonomy): domain Eukaryota; kingdom Viridiplantae; phylum Streptophyta; class Pinopsida; order Cupressales; family Cupressaceae; genus Chamaecyparis; species Chamaecyparis obtusa. The sequence continues at coordinate 100,071 of BSBK01002437.1, read as the reverse complement.
TGTATATTACTCCTTTTACTTTTCTTTTTCATGACTATATATTACTCCCCCTTTGACATCAATGGCAAAGGATGCCAAAAATTTTGAGCACCGGTACTAATCCTGAGGTAGAGTAGTTAACCATCCATCAGTCCCTAAGGACTGATGCTCTTTCTTCTGTCTTCTAGGTAGAATCAGGGGAGGGAATTACTCCCAACTTCTCCCTGAGATACTCAAAAGTATCCTTTGGCAAGGGCTTTGTGAATATGTATTCTAGCTGATCTTTAGTACTCACATATTCCAACTTAACTTCTTTTTCTGCTACTTTCTCTCTTAGGAAGTGATACTTGATCTCAATATGTTTTGTCTTTGCATGCATCACAGGGCTCTTTGACATATTGATAGTGCTAGTGTTATCACAATGTATAACAATAGGATAGTCAATCTAAATTCCAAAATCCTTTATCATTTTCTTGATCCAAACAATTATAGAATAATTTAGGGTTGCTACAACATACTCTGCTTTTGTTGTTGACTAAGAGATACAATTTTTCTTCTTGCTTGACCAAGTGACAAGTCTGTCACCAAGAAATACTGCTCCTCCTAATGTACTCTTTCAATCATCAATGCATCCTACCCAATTTGCATCAGTATATACATGAAGCTCAACATTTTCTGATTTGGGATAGCATAGACCATAGTCTATAGTGCCTTGCAAGTATCTAAATATTCTTTTTACTACCATGAGGTGACTTTGTTTAGGCTCTGTTGTGAATCTTCCAAAAATGCCAACTACATTGGAAATATCTAATCTAGTCTAAGTAAGATAAATAAGTTTACGAATAATAGACTTGTACAATGCTATATCTACTATTGGTGAATCATCTTCTTTTGTAAGCTTGCATCTAGTTATCATAGGTGTCCCTACTAGCTTGCAATCATCCATCTTGAATTTCTTTAATATCTCTTTCACATACTTGGACTGTTTAACTAAAATACCTTTCTCTGTCTACTACACATTCAATCCCAAAAAGTATTTGATAGGTCCAATCATGCTCATCTCAAATTCATTCTGCATCTCTTTAGCAAATTCAGCACTAAGTTTGTCATTACCTCCAAAGATAATTTCATCAACAAATATAGCTACAAGTAGTAAACCTTCAGATGTCTCTCTTATGAATAGATTATAGTCTACTACTCTTTTATTGAATCTTGCTTAAGTCCATAGAGGACTTTCTTCAATCTGCATACCATATCAAGTCTGTCTAATAGAGTGAATCCTTCCGGTTGCTCAATGTATACTTCTTCTTTTAGCTCTCCATTCAAGAATGCTAACTTGACATCCATCTAATAGACTTTGAATTTTTTGAATGTTGCATAACCTAGAAACAACTTAATAGCTTCTAATCTTCTCATAGGTGCAAATGTGTCTAACTAATCAATGCCTTCTCTTTGCACATATCTCTTACATACTAACCTTTCTTTATTTCTTACTACTGTACCATCTTCATTCATCTTATTTCTAAATATCCATTTTGTTCCAATCACATTCTTATCACTAGGTCTTGGGACCAATTCCCAAGTATCATTCTTGATAATCTAATCTAGTTATTCTTTCATAGCATCATGCCAATCTGAATCATTACATGCATCTTCAACACTCAAGGTTTCAATATGAGATAGTAAACATATCACCTCATTGCAAGCTGAATTCTTTTCTTGTGATCTTGTTAAGACTTTTCCGCTCTGATCTCTGATGATGTCATTCTTGGAATGATTTCTAGATGTAAACTTTGGAACTTTAGGTGATACTATCTCATCTTCCTTCTGAGTTTCTTCTTCACTTGATTCAAGGTCATTGAACAATACATTGATACTGTCAAACATCTCTTCAACAACTATCTCACTAGTGGAGGGTCTAGCTTCTTCTTCAATCATAGGTGAGTAATCATGATATCTTTCTTGAACCATAAACTTTTCATCAATCTTAACATGAGAAATTTCAATGATCTTCTTCAATCTTAAGTTAAAACATCTATAAGCTTTACTTTTAGTAGAGTAACCAAGAAAAATACCTTCATCACTTCTTTCATCAAACTTTCCTATTGCTTCATCCCTCTTGATGTAGCACTTTCTTCCAAAGATTCTGAAGTATTTCATTGTGGGAACATCACCAAACCATAGCTCATAAGGTGTCTTGTCAACACCAGGCCTTAATTGTATTCTATTGATTGTATAGACTATTGTATTGTCTGAATCTCTCCAATAGGTATGTGCAAATTTTCCTTCAATCATGATGGTGTGTGTTGTGTCAAGGATAATCCTGTGTCTTCTCTCTACAATCCCATTCTACTGAGGTGTTCTAGGTGCACTTAACTGTCTCTTTCTGCCATGTTCTTCATAGTACTCATAGAATCTGTCAGAAGTGAATTCTCCTCCTCTATCCGACCTTGGACATTTTATCTTAAGTCCAAATTCATTCTCAACCTTAGCTTTGAATATTTTGAACTTCTCAATTGCTTCTGACTTATCTTTCAAGAATGCAACCCACATCATTCTAGAATAATCATCTACAAAAAAAATGAAATATCTTTCATCGTAGTATGATCTTGTTTGAGTTGGTCCACATAGGTCTGTATGAATCATATCTAGTTTTTTCTTTGCTTAATTATGCTTTCTCCTAAATGAATTCCTCACATGCTTTCCCATTACGCATTCCCTATATATAGTATCAACTAGCTTTGCTATGCTAGGTAGGTCTCTTACTGCCTTAACATTACTAATCTTTACTATGTTATCAAAATTGATATGATATAGTCTTTTGTACCATAGCCATTTGTCATCTACTTTAGAAATAAAACAACTTGTTTCTAGATTTAGCTAAAAAACATTACCTTTAGTCTTTGAACCTAATGCAATTGTTTCTCGTTCCTTTTTCTTAATGATACACTTGTTTCCATTGAGCTCCAATCTGTATCCTTTGTCAAGCAACTACCCAACACTTAGTAGGTTATGTTTCAAACCATCAACATAAAGAACATCATCACTGCTATTCTTTCCATCTAGGGTGATGGATCCTCTACCAATGATAGGTTTAGGAGTGTATGACCAAATTTGACCATTCCTCCTTTGTATCTGTCCAAATGAACAAATCTATCTTTGTCACCTATCATGTGATGTGAGAAACCACTATCAATGATCCAATCTGTCATGATGTCTACTTGTGAAATCAATGCTAACTCTTGTGAATTATTTTCATCTTCAAGAGAAATGAATCTAATCTCCTCTTCTCCTAATTCTTCATCTGATACTCCATCTCCACTATAGTAAGATTCCTTTGTATACTTAGGCTTGTATTTATTGTTGAACTTTTTAACTCTTGTAGGACACTTAGATGCAAAGTGACCAATCTCATTACATGAAAAGAATTTGAATGGTAATTGACCTTCATATTTTCCTTTTCCTTTCTTTTCTCTTTTAGCAATCATAGCAATGAAATCATCTAGTGTTTTCTCTTCATCGCCATCATCAAAATTACCAAAGGTGTTTGCAAATTTCTTACCATGGACCAAAGCTTTGAAGGTTGTTTCACTTTTAGGTTCTGTCTTTAATCTTGAAATCTCAAAAGTTGAAATTTTGTTGATCAAGGTTTCTCTTTTGAAATTTGATGTAAGTTGCATGGTCTCATCATGTATTTTGATCTTGTTTTCATATTCTATTGTGAGAGTGGTCATCAATTTATCCATAATGTCTTCTTCCGAGATCTCTCCACCATTGTTCCTCATTCCTGCAATTGCTTTATTAATCCTTTGGTTGTAAGCTCTGATGTTCTCTTCAGGTAGCATCTCTAATGCATTGTATCTTTTCTTCCAATTTTTTCTACGTGCATCCTTTTCTTGTTTGTCTCCTTCAAATATGTCTTCTAGGTACTTCCATATTTTGTGGGTTGTATCTACTTTCTTTATTTATGAAAAATCACTATCAGATAGGGTGTCGATAAGGGCTTCTTTGGCTATTGCATTCTGATGAAACAATTCCTTTTTCTTTTCAGTAGCATCATCCTTTGCAAGGTCTTCTAAAGTATGGATCTTGACTTCCTTGATAGTTACATCAAAAACTTAAAAAGAAATGCATTGCAAATGTGTCACCTTCTTGTTCTTCAAGTCAAGATAATTCTCTCCATCAAACTTAGGACTTTCATTTCTGAAGAATGTCATCTGATCAACCTCAAGCTATTAAAATTTCTCTCTAAGGCACTTGGCTCTGATACCAATCATTAGGAATAGTCCCAAGAGATAACTAAGAGAGGGGGGAGGGGTTGGGGGGCGAGGGGGGGTGGGGGCGGTGGTGAATCAATTATCTACAAGTTTCAATTATTTATCCAATTAAGTATACTTAAACATAAAGCATAAACAAAATGAAAGAATACTTGAACACAACACCAATATTTTAGTTACAAGGAAACCCAAATAGGTAAAAACCCCGGTGGGAATTGACACCCACTAATAATCTACACTAGTGTTTTATGATCCTTGTTAGAAGATCCTTAACCCTACTAGGAGTTTCTTTACAATATATTTAGTATAGTAGACCTGGTCAAGGGTCAGACCTTGTTAAAATTATTTTACAATTAACCCTGTTACGAGTGAGGACACACTGTCCGAGAGCACACTGCTCAAAGGGGTGAAGGCTACAACCTTCTGAAAAATAGATACACACTATATCTGGATCTTGGTGAACTACACTTTGACCTACTATCTAGATTAGTTCCAATGTATAGCACAAACACTTTACTTGGTCACATAGACCTTCTACTAATGGCTCAACACTTCACACACTCTACTCTGCTCTTCACAATCAACTATGAACCACACTTTAGCAATCACAAATGATTGTCTATAAATATCTTTCCTCTAAATGATATAATCAAGTCAACCTATTATAACCACCTTGAAATCATATTAGAGAAACCATAACATACTCCAATAATAATTCTATCAACTCTACTAAGCACGCAACACAATCTGGGACCTATCCAATAATAATAAGTGTAGACACATGCTACACACTGTTGGCTCTACCAAAGTAAGTGAAACTTTGTCCACAAGCTGAATTACATCATGCACTCTTAAAAAAATATTAATAACTCTTCTCCAAGAACTAATCTAAGGGTTCATACCAAAATGATAGGCGCAACTCAAGAACCAATATAATCTCTATCAGCTCTTATGAATAAACACAGGAAACTACTACCGCTGAATAGTGACTGCATAACTTTACTTCTACTAATCATTAGACTCTACATCCATGAATGTAACATCACTAACATGTCTTCATCACATATCCAAAGGCACAAGGCTCCATGATGATTGTATGGACAATCACCCACAGAACACTACATGTAACTCTATCAAGAACACTACTGACACAAGCTTCTATATAACTATATGTACTAATATTTAACCTCTATGTCCATGATATCATGTTGATAACATGTCCATGCAACATATACTCAAATCTTACTACATAAGTCTTCAATGCATGTTACTTACCATATGTTTTCATCAATGACAAACATACAATCAACACTGACTTGCTGGAAAATCTCCAAAAAAAAAATTTGAGGTAGACCTGATTAAGGTATCCTAGTACCACATCTATACCCCCTCTCCAACCCACAACATCCCTCCAATTAATCAAAAACTAAAAACTATGAACAAAACATTGCCAAAAATCTGCATAAAAATTAAAAAGGGAAAATCACTTACAAGACCTCCTAAACCTTCCTAAACTTCCCTAAACATTAATAAACCTTCCAAAACCATGAATATATAGATAAATGGTATTCCTTATATCCATAAAGCCAAAAAAAATCATCCCAAGTAAGAAATTAAAAGAGCATATTCAACAACTTTCCACCATACTTCTAGGTTATCCTACTTACACACTTCTAAAATCTATTTCCTAATAAATTATCTTAATAGAATAAAACATATAGTACAAATACATGAATAAAATATTTTTAAAACACACACATACACATATTTGTGGAAATTTAAATGTTCTTCCTGGCTCTAGATCCTACTTGGAGTCCTACGAAGAAAACCCCTTTCAATGTTTAGAAATCATCTTCTTCCCATATCAACCAACACCTTCCTTCCAAGATTTAATATGATGGTTGTCCTTTCAGACAATACTTCTAACTTGTTTTGAAACTAAACACCTCCTTCCTCACAAAGATTCTCCTAACTCCAAACTATATCCTATAATCTAAAATCTCTTCTCCAAATCAATCTATCAACTTTCCTTCCTAAAACCCCAAATCTATCCAATTTTCTTCTCATCCTTAAATCAACCATTTCCCCTAATACAAATATCCAACAATATGGTTGGAGGAGTTTCTTTATAGGAAACAATTTCTCCAACTACTATAGTTGGTTCCCAAAATTAAAAACATTCTCATGCATCCCCATGAACCTTAATTAAAGGTTTTAATTTTAATTAACTTATTTTACTTTTCCAAGACAATAATTATGTTAAACGTAAATAGAATTCCCAAGTAACTCATATAGCCCAATGGTATACTAACTAACCTAACTCCTAGGAGGTCTCAGGGTCACAACTCCTAGACAAGCTACTTTTACTAATTAAGTGATTTATTACTTTTATTTATTTATTTTTTATTCTTTACTTATATTATTTATTTTACAATCATAAAAATATATTCATACATGCAAAAACTAATGCAGGTCAAGGGATGGTGGCTCCAATTCAGGACAGTCCAAACCGTGCAGCTTCAAAACAACAAAGTGGAATAACACAACACCACAATTGTTACAAAACATATTTTCATTAACATGCCTGACTGTAAGGCCTTTCGGGTTAGGGCCAATTACAATTAGAAACAAGTCTACAAGATCAACATGATCCAATACAACTGTAGCTAGTTCAGTTTTGAGACAAATTAGTAGCTAATGGAAACCCTAAGGTAGATCTAAACTTGTACTCACAAGCCACTAAGAAATCTCCTTGTCTCCAAGCATCAACCACTAGCTCTGCTATCACAAACTATCAAATAACAATCTAATCTACAAGACCGTGTAGGATCTTTTCCACAACTTCACTTATCAGCTACTCCTAGATCTTCTTTCATGATCCCTCTAAGTCATCCTAAACAACTACCCAAACATCCTATAAATCCTAATCATCAACCACAAGTCAGGTGGATGAAACCATTAACTCCTCCTAACAAATATTAAATGCAATATAAGTCAGCTCTCAAATAGCCTTACAATTATTAAATTCAACATGTTGGCCTCCAGATTCACATAGGAGAATCCAACAAAAGATACCAACAATAAATGCACTAAGTCGGTCAATCCAATCTTCAAGAACTCCAGTCGGTAAGACCAACTACCAAGTGCCATAGAAACAACTGAGCAATTTAGGCATTAGTGAGCACCAGTTCCACTGAGCACCAGAGGTTTGACTAAGTTCCTTCAGTGACCGAGCTCCCTTCAATAACTAAGACCATAGATTAAGGCTGCAACTAAGTAACACTAGCCAAATAACATACCTCTATGCAAATCCACCGAGTACCCTAGAATGCCCCTATATCAGACACCCTAGGTTCGAAAAGATGTTCATATGTGAGAAGAACATCTTCCGAGATTCAGCACATAAACCTCAAACTGGTTCTTCACATACGAGTCCTCCAACTTTTCAATTTGCATACTTTTCAACTTCAGCTTCCTCTATCTCTTCAAGTCTTTCCTTGATAACACATAGGTCTATTCTCCAAACTGATCATCCACACCTTCAGGATCCACCAACTCAACTTGGCTACCAATAATCAAGCTTCTCCTACCGAGTGTTGTATCTAGCAAAGGCATTAGGGAAAACTTATTTTCATTCTTCTCAATAGTAAACACATTTCTAACACAATCATACATAGCTCTGCAATCATATTGCTAAGGTCTACTGAGCAATATATCACAACTATTCATCTTCACAATATCACATAACACAAGATCCTTATACTGGCCAATCTAAACATCAACAAAGCATTGTTATCTTACTTCTAGAACATGAACATCTTGTAACCGGCCAATCCTATAAGGACAAGGATGCTTCATTCTATTCAAACCAAGTTTTTGAACCATGCCTTCATCAACAAGGTTATTAGTACTACCACTATCAATAATAACATCATAGAGTTTACCTCTAAACTTGCACTGAGTCCTAAACAAGTTACTCCTCTAACAAGGATCCACCTTCGTACCGAGAAATGTTCATCGAATTAGAAAGCTCTCATATTCAGGTTCATTCTCCACATTTTCATTTACTACAGTAGCTTGTTAGTCACCAAGCTTCTTTTGTGTACACTCAAAATAATGGTGTCCTTCCTCTCCATAGTTATAGCAAGTACCTTTAAAGATAACTCTACCTATCTTCTTCTTCGGTTCTATAGGTTTCTATTCATCTTCTGCATTAGTCAATTTATCCTTCACCGAGTGATCAATCTTTTCCTTCCCTCGGGATTTGCTATGTTGTTTCCTCTTCAACTTATCTTCTACCTTCAGAGCATACTGATAAGCATCTTCAACAGAATCAATCTTCAGCATACCAAGAACATCCTGAATATTGAATCTCAAACCATGCACATATTGAGCTACCTTTTCCTTACCAAGCTCTTGGTGTCCAAACTGAATAGTAAGTTTGTAGAACTCCTTGGTATAATCTTCAACAAATAAATCCTTTTGTTTCAAATTCTACAACTTCTTAAACAAGTCAAGCTCATAGTCAACCGGTATGAACTTAGCTTTCAATTTAGTCACCATCAATCTCCGTCAATTGATCTTCATTTCACCTTCATCTTCCCTATCTCTTTGTAATTGTTTCCACCAAAGAGTAGCATGTCCTTTCAACTTAGTCTATGCCAATCTCACCTGAAGAGGATCTTCAATTTCTTCTAGATCAAAGAAATCTTCAAGTTCACCAATCTAATCAATCAAGTTCTCAGGTTTCAAGGTACTAGAGAAAGTAGAAACTTTCATTTGGTAACTATTACTTAACTGAGCTCCAGATCTATGCAACTGAGAAGTTCTGTCTTAACCAGATCTATCCCTCCTATTGTCACCACTAGATCTAGTAGCTTCAAAGTCTTCAATAGCTTCCTCATAACCATCTTTAGTACCAACATTCTGAGGTACACCAATAACATCTCTCATGATCTCAGTGACCATGTCATTTTTCATCAATTCCATCTCAAATCTAAAATCTGATTTCACCTTCTCTATAATCCTACATTCCACAGTATCACAGAGATCAGCAATTACTCTAGGGTCCAATCTTATCAAAGGAATCCTTAAAGATAAGAGAAACCCTCTACAACAAAACCCTACACTGACCACCTTGTGGCAATCTCCAAGTTGTATGCAAGTCAGATCTCAACCTGCCATCTTGCACAAACAAACAGGGCAAGATCCATAAGTTCAATGCCACAGATCTGCAACTCAGATCATACGATCTCTTCACCAACAAGATCAACTTTGCAAGATTAGCCTTGCTAGGTCAACCTTCACTCTGATACCACCTAACGTAGACCAAGGTGGGTGGATCCAATTAAGGATAGTCCAAACCTTGTAGCTTCATAACAAAATAGAAGAATAACACAACACCACAATTGTTTCAAAACATATTTTCATTAACATGCCCAACTGTAAGGCCTTCCGGGTTAGGGCCAATTATAATCAGAAACAATTTTGCAAGATCAACATGATCCAATACAACTCTGGCTAGTTTAATTCTGAGACAAATCAACAACTGATGGAAACCCTAAGGAAGATCTGAACTTATATTTGCAAGCCACCAAGCAATTTCCTTGTCTCCAAGCCTCAACCACTAGCTCTGCTATCACAAACTATTAGATAGAAATCTGATCTGCAAGACCACACATGATCTTTTCCACAACTTCACTTATCTACTACTCCCAGATCCAGTTTCATGATCCCTCTAAGTCATCCTAAACAACTACCCAAACATCCTATTGTCCACTACAAAAAGTGCCTTCATAGAATTAAGGTTAGTCAAATAAATGAGAATAGTAACTAAACACAACCACAAAGCAATAGAGAAATTATTTAGAAAAATAATGACTAATTGAGCATCCTATTGCTCTCTAACTAAGAATGTTAATGAATAGCTCTCAGCAAGCTTCCATTAATGACAGTCCCAGAATGAGAATGACAAAGATAACAAGTTATTGCTAACAATCAGATCAAAGTAAATGCTAAAATGCTTCTCAAATGCCTTTCTAAGCTCAAATTGCAAGAGGTTCAATGCAATTCTCATATGTGTGGATGATAATTATGAAGTAATTAGGCCTTCCTTTTATAGATTTTCCAATGGTAGGGGGTGTAGTTGTGTTTGATCATGATTAAGGTTGAGTTGAGTCTTTGGTTCCACCCTTTGAAGACAAAGCAAAGTTTGTGTCCTCAAAGCTTTGAACAAGTAGACAAGATCAATGGTCAAGATTCTTTTTGACTTTGAGTGAATGAGATTGAATTTGGCTTGATCCATGTGAATGCCTTTCCTTTATTCTCATTAGTTGATTGATTTTCCTCCCTTTGTGGTTGTTGAGAGTAATTAGGATTTATTAAATGATTTAATTGAATTTTTTTAGCCATGTACCCCTTGAATGGGTTGAATTTGATTTACTCCAAGACTATACAATTAATTGAATTAATTGTATTTTGATTTGATTTCACTTGATGAAAGTGCTCTCAATTTTGATTTTGATTGAATTAAGATTTGATTTTCATTTTGAGTGGCTAATTATGCATTGTGATTCAATTGATTCAATTATTTCCTTGATTTACCTTTATTTGAATCAATTCTCTTTGATTTAGTCTTTGTCCATTTTTAGGTGATTTCAAATGCCCCTCTTTGAGTTGATGTGTGAAGCATGTCGATTCAAAGAATACTCTGATTTTGCTTGATGATAGGTCATGATTCATTAATGGTCGATCTTTGATGTCATTTGATGTCTTTCGATGGTCGATCCTGATTTCTGATATGAGGTTGATGTAGATATGATTGATATGAAACTCTCTCAATATGATTATGATGATCATTCTGATATGATGGTCGTTCTAATGATGAATCTTGATATGATGTTTGATTTGATATGATGATTATGATATGATACCTGCTATGACGATTAATTTTGATGCGATGCCCCATTCATTTGATGACAAAAAAAAATTTGATAAAAGCTTTCACTTTGATTTGATGATTGGTCTCTTGATTGTCAATGATGATGTTGTTGATTATCCAATGGTATGCCCCCTCAAAAATGAAATAAAATTCATACTTGATTTGATCGATGATTGATTCGAGATTTATTCATTTGATCTTAATAAAGTTCAAGATTTTTGATGAATTTTATTTGTATTTCCGATATCAATGTTGAATTCATTTAATTTTAAATGCCCCAGTGTCAATTATTATGATGATCACATCATTTTATTAAGTCAAATGGGTTAACAATGTACTTGCATAGGTGAAATTTACCTCCTTTTAGGTCAAAAACCTATATAAAGGGGTCAAAATCCCTTTTTACTATTCACTTAACATTTACTTCTTACTTTTTACTCTCATTTGTCTTTTTCACTTATCATGATGTCTATCCCTATCCGTGAGCATTGGTTCGAGAAATGCCAGGGATATCATCAACTGCCTGGCTCAAGACCTCTGGTGAGTACTTTTACTTTTCCCCTTTTTTCTATTTATAGCATTTTTAAAAAAAATTCCAATTTTTCCATATAAACAACCCTTTTTTGTATTTTTTTCCATGAATGGGCACTCTTGCCACTTTAAAGGGTGCTTCCATGAATCGCTATGGAACTTTTGCTCGCCAAAATTAAGCCCTTCCGCACTTTTACCATTTATTTGCACACTTTTGCCTAGGTTTAGCGCTTCGGCAACTTTAACCTGCACTTTTGCTGATTTTTCACACTTTTACAACTTTTAAGAGCTCTTTTGAGGTGCATTTGGGCACTTTTGAAATTTTCACCGATTTTGCAATATAGATGTGTGCTTTTACTTACTTAAGAAGCTCTTTTGATGTTTTCCACTTTTACTCCATAAAATGACACTTTTACTCTACAAAATTTTAGTTTTTTAGATTTTTGACCACATTGTAATTTTGTCAACATTGTTAATCGATTGTCAGCTTTATGTTCCCAATTTTTTTTTGAGATTTTGCAACAAGTTGTAAGGTTTTAGTTAGGGTTTAGTTATAGTTAGGATATCCATCATCTATCTAGATTCATATGATGGGTGAAGATAAAATTTCTATTATATCTGTGTAGAAACATGAAATCTAATTGTAGTTTTGATAAGTGTTGATGAATTTTTTATTGACTTAGAATAATCCCAATAATTTCTGATTTCCTTTTTGATGTGTTTAAACTTGGTTTTTATAGTTGGAGCTTGGTTCTTTATGTATTCATGGATCTTATCCATTGTCCTGGGACATGATTCTTGCTTTGAGTGTTGCTGAGTGTCGACACATTGCCCAATGTGGTCTGTCATTCCTTCTCTATCTTCCTCAATTCCATGTGAATCGGGGCCTTATTACTGCTGTGGCTAAGTGTTAGCACTCAAACCATAACACATTCCATCTTCCTATGGGTGAGATGACCATCACCCCTAAGGATGTGTATCATCCTCTCCAGTTGCCTACCCGAGGAGAGCTTGTCTACTATGACACTGTGTATGATGGTTCATCCTATCATCGAGTATTTGGTGATGCTTCTATTGGTGATTGGCATATTTAGTGGGCTCAGTTCATCTTGTTCCCTATGTTACCTTCTGTTCTTGGTACTCTTATTGGTGGTTTCCTACTTCTAAACTGGTGTGGACATGGATTTGATGTTCGTTGGGGTCTAATTTTGGAGGATTTTTTGGCAGATCCTCATCATTTTGATTGGGTTTCCTATTTATTAGCATAGTTAAATCATGAGCTGCACACTATCATGTACAAATGTTCCACTACTTTGACTACTAGAGCCATTTTATTGCAGCTATGGACTTGGGAGCACCTTCTGGTGACACATCTTGTGACTTCTTGAGATCATCTGGCTAGTTGGCCATTTGCATGGATGTACAGTGGTATTATCAGGTAGACCCACATGGGTAAGCTTGATTACTAGTGACGTCGAATAGATGACATGGATACTATCATTTCAAGGCCCTATCTTGGATGTGAGCCTTAGCCAGAGGATGATAGTGAGCTTTCTTATATGTTTTGTCCTCGTTGGCTGATTGGCTGGTCCACTTTTGTGATTGAGAGATTCTGCTTCTATCGTGTGTTCCATCAGTATGGTCGCATTCAGGATATGCCTCAGGGTGTAGTGATGTATGCTCATGTTTAGGCTGAGAGATCATTATGGGGCCCTTGTGTTGATTATGGCATATCTATTTGAGAGATTTGGGATCTGGAGTATCATCCTTGGAACCCTAGGTCATAGGTGATGGATGCTAGCATTATAGATGAGTATGGTGCATGGTTACATAGGTATCCTTTTCCTAGATTTATTGATCCTACTGAGAGGATTCCTAGCATTGAGGAGTTATCTAATGGAGATGATGGAGATGATGAGGATGGGGGTGATGATGATGATGATGATGGAGATGATGATGGAGGTGGTGGTCGTCCTAGTAGGATTAGGGTTTGACATCGATGATGGGGTTGTCATAGAGCTAAAGCAGGTCGTATACAAATACCAGTGTTAGCTACTGCTCCTATTCCTCCTAGAGCTAGTGATCAGGGTAGAGATGGATGAGTGGATAGACTTTTACATCAGGTGGCTAGAGTTACTATACAGAGGCCTCATGTTAGACAAGAGAGAGCTATTGATGTAGAGATTGCATAGGTGTTGCTTGATCAGGCACAGGGTCCTCTTTCTCAGTAGGTCATTCCTCCTTTAGTTCCTCTTGTTATTCCTTTTTTTGTTCCTACCATTCAGGTACATGGTACTACTTTGATGCCATCATCTTTGTCACATCCTTCTTCTTCTCAGTTTGTTTCCCTGTTGGGTGATCCATCCTCATCTACTCGCTCTTCTTATACTCCACTTCCACAGTCTGCTATAGCTCAGGGTTTTGCCCCTACCTCAGCATCAGATGTTGCTTCTTTACAGAATTAGATATCTTCTATTCAGCAGTAGGTTTCATAGATGATTTATATGATGCAATCATTTATGGCAGCTATGAGTTAGCATGGGTTACAAGCTAGTTCGAGCCATCCTCCAGATAGTGCACCTGGTCCTCAGAATGCCGATGATGGTGATGATTCTCCTACTTGAGTGGTCTTATATTTTCATGAGCTTTCCTTTCCTTGTTATTTATCAAGACATTGGATTTATGTTGTATCATTTTTGATTAGTTGATGTTTATTTTATGTTGATACTTTGATATCTGATGGACACTAATTTCTAGATATTGCTTTCCTAATGATCATGTTATAGATTTTGATTTCTTTCTCATTTATGATGATGGTACCATAGAATTTGATACTTTGATTGATTTGACTATATATATGATATCATCATGTGTTGGATTTCTTTCTAGATGTTTTAGATGATATGCAACTATATGATTCTATATGATTTTGTTTTATTTTTTGCAAAATGGAATTTTCTCATGTATGCATATGTTCTAATGATGATGAAATGGTTGTGTTATGTATGACATAATATAGATAAATGCTATGTAATGGTTTTACTTTATGTTATTGATGGATGTTAGATGGATAATGAATCTATTGCTTTTGATATGTAGATGTGATGCAATGATGATCTTTCAATGATGTATGTATGAATGGTACTATTATGAATGAGATGTTTGTAATGAATGATTTTAATGAATGCAATGATTTTTCCTTAATGCAATGTTATGGATGTAGTTTAATGTTGCTAATGACCTTTCTCATGTATGAACTTGTAATGATGATGATGAACTTAATAATGTATCGATCCTAATAATTCAAATGTTGGACACACTTCAATTAATGCAAGAATTAAATGATAATGATGTAATCAATGCAATTAACCTAATGCACTTTCAAGACTTAATGATAATGATTTAAACAATGCAAATGTCCTAATGCAATGCACTTTGTTTTTTATTTCCAACACACTCAATCCTATATAATTGATTTTTGATGATCTTTTGATTGTTTGATTTGCCTACACCCCCTTTTTTATTTAATTTCCCCTCTTGCAAATTAGGATAAGTAAGGAAAAACAATATATACAATGTACTTAATCTCAAATGAATGCAGCTAACTATCATTATTCAAAATTTGGAGCTTATAATCATCATTGAGCGCTTTTGGAATCCCATTTTAGTACAACCATCACTAGTTTAACTATGATGATATGAATACTTTTCACCTCTTTATTTTCTTTCCTATCGGTCTCTTTGATATGACTATCACTAATTGAAGCCAATCATGAGAGTGTGAATACCAATTTTGTCAGATTCTATGTTGCAAGTGGATTTTGGTATTATGATATTGAAGATCATAATAGCCAACGTATCCATTTGCGTAAACAAGTAGAAATCTTAGTTTTATCGTATATACAAGTCCTCGGTGATTCTTTGATGATCACGTCCTTAGACAAATAATACATGATTTAAAACTTTGATTTTAAGATAGTCATTCAGAAATCAATAAAATATCATCCTTTCATCATAGCTTGTCTAGTCTAAGACTTTCATCGACTTGCTAGAAAGAAATGATTTCATCAATTGATCAACACTTGGAAAAAATTTTGCCATGTTTTTCAAATCCATAGTTCAAGTGTAGTTCCATTCATTTCAAATTTTTAATCCTGATAAAGATAAGGTCATTGAAGTTCTTGGATCGATTTTTCATTTTTAGGCTCAAGTTGGATTGGGATGTAGATTTGATTAAGTGTTCCTCTTTCGAGTGTGATGAATTGATTCTCTGATTGAATAAAGCTTGTTTTGATGAATCCTTTCTCCTTTGGAGTAGATTTCCCCCAATTTGATATTGATTTTGTTTGTGGCACTTATGACAATTTTTTGATTAAGTGACCAAAATCTTGAGGTATTTGCAAATGTAACTATGGGGTTTTATTATGCAATGTGTACAAATGTTGGCAAATGCAGTATTTAAAAGGTGACCTTCTAGGTATGCAACTAACTTGGACTTTCAATGGCACCTGTTTACCAGGTTTTCACCGATTGAATGGATCTAGCTCTTTTTTCTATTTTTAAAGCTTTTCTCTTTTTTTGCTACCAAGGTGCCTATTTGCTAGGTTTTCACCAAGGCACTTTTCTTTTTCTAATTTTTTTGTGTTTTTTATTTTTCAATTTTTTTTCTTTTTTAGGATCATATATGAATGTTTTTGCTTTCTTCATGCTTAATTTTTCACTATTTTTGATCTTTTCTTCTTTTCAAATGTTTTGGTCTTTTTCAGGATCTCTTTTCACTATGTACAATAAATATGATGCTACTCCATCCAATACTCTTTATCCTCTTTTGTCTCCCTCATGTGTAGAACTTCTTGAGATGTATGTTGTTGATTGGCTCTTGCAGTTCTTCACCATCACAGTCTACTAGCTTGTATGTACCAGTCCCAAAATCTTTAGCAATGAGAAATGCTCCTAACTAGTTCGCTTCCCACTTTCCTTTCTTTTCTCGTACTGCCTGGTTCTTAGGATTTTCTCTCAAAACTAAATCCCCTATTTGAAATGTCCTTGGCTTGATGTGTGTATTCTAATATTTTCACATCCTATTTTGGTAAACCTTTAAGTGATCAAATGCTTGCTTTTTTTTTCATCTAAAAGTTCTAGTTCTTGTAGCCTCGCAACCCTATAGTCTTCTTCATTGATCAACCCATGCATAGATATTCTGAAAGATGGAAGTTCAACCTCTAAAGGAAAAACTACTTCTGTGCCAAAGACTAATGAGAAAGGTGTAGCCCCTGTTAGCGTTCTAATGCTCATTCTATAATCCCATAAGGTTGGGTTTATCTTGATGTGCCAATCCCTTCCAGAAATATCCACTATTCTCTTCAAAATTTTCAAGATATTTTTTTTTGTTTCTTCGGCTTGCCCATTACCTTGAGGGTAATAGATTGAAGAGGAATGATGAATCATGTGAAACTTAGTGCATAATTTCATTAAGTCTTTGTTCTTGAAATGCCTTGCATTATTCGTTATAATGGCATGAGGTATGCCATATCTACAAATTATATGATTAAGGATAAACAAAGAAATGTGTTTGCCTATTGCAGGTGATAGGGGTACAACTTCCACCGACTTGGTAAAATATTCAGTTGCTGTGATGATAAATTTATGACCATTCGAAGATGGTGGATAAATCATCCCTATTAGGTCTAGCCCCCACTGATAAAATGGCCATGGTGTTGTCATAGGATGAAGTTCTTGTGCAGGTGCATGTATCAAATTCCCATGGAATTGACATTTCTTACAAGTTTTTGCAAAGTCACATGAATCTTTTTCCATGGTAGGAAAAAAATATCCTATCCTTAGAAGTTTCTTGGCTAGGGATAATCCGTTTGAGTGTGATCCACAAATTCCAACATGGATTTCTTACAAGGAGAAATTTTCAATTCTTCCTCTTCTAAACACCTAAGTAGCATTTCGTCAAGACTTTTTTGATATAATGTTTCAGAGACTATAGTATATTTGGCAAATTTTTGAATGAAGCTTTTATTTTGGTTTCTAGTTTGGTTTAAGGGAAGGATTTGATGCTTTAAGTATAAATTGGGCCATACAAGGGTGATTCATTTTTAGTTAGCAAACAAATGGTTTGAGGGTGGGTTGGGTCATATGCAGGTTGAATTACTTCTTCTATCAAGAACTCATATCTATCATTCTAATTAGGTGTCTGCAAAAGTGAAGCCAAAGTTGTCATAGCATCTGTTGCTTTATTCTTTTCTCTCAGTACTTGCTCAAACATAATGAGTATGAAATACTTCTTGAGATTGTCCACCATGGTTTTGTAGGGTACCAATTTTTTATCCTTTGTTTGATATTCTTCATTGACTTGATTTATGACCAATTGTGAATCTCCATATACTTTTAATTCTATCACTTTCCACTCTAATGCCAATTTCATTCCAATAACCAATGCTTCATACTTTGCTATATTGTCTATGCATTGAAATAAAAAACATTTAGGATTTTGGGATAGTAGAGCCTTGAGGAGTGATGAGAAGTATGCCCACTCTTGATCCATGATGAGTGTAGGAACCATCAAAATAAAGCTGCCATGTTTTTGCCTCAACATTTACAATCTCTGAATCTAGGAATTCAATTTGTATAGGATGATCATCATGAAGTGGTGCTTCTACTAATTGGTCTACAATTACTTTCCCTTTGATTTATTTTCTATCAACATATTCTATGTCAAATTCACTTAGTATCATCACCCACTTTGCTAATCTTCCATTCAATGTTGTTTTGCTTAGTAGATACTTCAAAGGGTCAATTTTGGCAATGAGCCTTATCTTTTGGGCTAGCATATAATGGCATAATTTTTGTGAAGCAAAAACTACAGCCAAGCATGCCCTTTCCATAAATGTATAGTTTAGCTCATATTTGACTAAGGTTCTACTAATGCAGTAAATTGCCTTCTCTTTTCCTATTTCATCCTCTTGTGCTAAAAGTGCCCCCAATGAATTCTCTGTTGCCAAAATGTATAGGATCAAGGGCTTGCCTTTGATAGGTGGATTCATAAGATATTTATTTAATAGATTAAAGGCTTCTTCACACTTGTCATCCCACTTGAATATTGTATCTTTGTGCAAGAGTTGATTGAAATTATGGCATTTTTCTGCTAATTGGGAGATAAATCTCCTAATGGATTGGATCCTTCCTTGTAAAGATCACATCTGACTAATTTTCTTGGGTGCTTCCATTTCCATTATAGCCTTTACTTTAGCAGGATCAACCTCTATCCCTTTGGCAGATACAATATAACCTAAGAGTTTGTTGGATTGAACTCCGAATGCACATTTCTTTGGGTTGAGTCTCACTTTGAATTCTTCTAGCCTTTCAAAAAAAATTGCCAAGATTGGTAGGTGTTCTTTCCTTGAATGATATTTGGCTAATATGTCATCCACATAATCCTCCATGAATTTATGCATCATATCATGAAGTATTGTGGTCATTTCTCTTTGATAGGTCGCTCCTGCATTCTTTAACCCAAATGGCATAACATTCCAGCAAAATGTACCCCATGCACATGTAAAAGTGGTCTTATATTGGTCTTCTGGTGCTATCTTGATCTGATTATACCCACTAAATCCATCCATGAGTGAGAACATAGAGTGCCCCACCATTAAATCTACAATGGCATCAATACTTGGAAGTGGAAAATCATCCTTAGTACATGCCAAGTTTAAGTCTCTAAAGTCCATGTAGATTCTCATGGATTTGTCTACTTTTGATACTGGCACTATATTTGAGATCCATTGTGCATAATCAATGGCCCTTATAAATCCCACTTTCAATAGTTTTTCTAACTCCACTTTGACAAGTAGGGCTATATGAGGATGCATTTTCCTTAGTTTTTGCTTAACGGGTTTTGCTCCTTCCTTGATATTGAGATGATACATTATCATATTTGGGTCTAAACTCGGCATATCATCATAAGACCATGTGAAGTTAACTTGTCTTTCTTTAAAGAACTTGATGAATTTTATTCTTTCTTCACTAGATAGAGATGTTGCTAAGTGAATGATCTTTGGCTCTGTTTCTGATCTAATGTTTACCTTTTCAGTTGGCTTGATTAAGATCGGAGATCTTTCTTCATAGTGTTCTGGTAGAACATCCAAACTCCCATAAGTGCCTTAGTTGGGTTTTCACCTTTGGAAACATCCTTTATTTCTTTTTTTTTTTCTTGATCTAATGTTTCCACAAAGTGCTTTTCAACACTTGATTCTTTTCCTTTTCTATTTTTTTTATTTTTTTCATGTTTTCTCAGATTAGAAGTTTGGATGCTCCCTTTGATCATTTCTTCCTAATAGTCTCTGATAGAAGAAGGTTCAACCGCATTGAGGTATTGGGACACCATGTTGTCATTCAAGAAAATTGGCAAGGTAGTTGGTTCAATGGCATTCCATTCAGTTAGGTCTGTGATGAATGAGATTTAATGGGTCAACACTTGGGTTTGTCTCAATTAGGTTTAAGGCATAGATCTCATTATTGGAGGGTTCATACATTGTATCTTGAAAACCTCTGACATGTGCTTCCTCTAAATGTTCTAAAGAAGAAGGATCAAAGTCCCCCTCACTAGAGTCCTCTCAGGTTTCTATGGGATAGAACTCATGTGGATTAAACCTAGCATTTGATTCTTCCATAGTAGGTTTCCATGAAGGAACGTATGGTTCGCCTACCCACTGATTGATTTCTATCTCTATACTTGGGACATCATTTAGAATCACTTGGCTAGAACTAGATGCTTGATTTAAAGTCGATTCTGTCATGGGTCCTTTATTTTTGGTAGAAGCATATGAATGAATAACATCAATACCCTTTTCTTGGCATGACTCATCTAATAGGGTCTCCCATTCCTATTCATTAGAATCCTCATCACTATGAGACTTTAATTGTAATATTTGGCTATAAAATTGGGGATGATGTTTTTGAGTGTATCCTTCCTCAAGATACCCTATTCCTACTTTTTCCTTAGAATCTCACCATGTACTTTCTAAGGGTTCAATGATCCCTTCATTCTTTGTGCCTAAAGGTCCTTGACCTTTGTATCCCATCTTTTGCATGATTGTAAACCCTTTTCCATATTGATGTGTGGGAATGGTTATGTTTTGGATATGTTTGACATGGGCACTTGATTCTTCATCCTTGTACAACCAGTTTAGGATCTCATTGTCCTCTTCATCCATGGCGAATGATGTACTTTCCCTCACAAAGTTATCATTATATCTATGAGGCAGATTTGAGGGTTTCCCAAAGGACTTGGGTGATAAAGGTAGATCCATCATAGATAAGGAGTATTCACCTACTCCCTTTTTCTTAATCTTACATTGTTTATCAAAAAAATTCATCATTTGGTCCATCTTTTGATAATGGGCCTCTTTGGTGAATACTTGAGTAGCTTGTATATGATCTTCTTTTATTTCTTCAATAATGTTATCTTCATTAACCCTCTCTTTTCCTTTAGTAGAGGTAGTTGGGTTAATGAGTTTTAATTTGTCTTCGATAATAACTTCTTCCATCTTTTCTTTTCCCTTCAACCAAGAAGTGTTCTTAGAATTTTGACCTTGCTCTATTTTCTTAGGTATAGACCCTTCAGTATTATGTGGGACTAGGGAGTCATTGATAGGTTTGGCATTATTACAATATTGGAATGGATTTAGATCTCCACTTACCATTATCTGTTGACCTAGATATGGGAACTTTAAGCATTGATGATAAGTTGAAGGCATGGCTTGCATTTCGTGGATCCATGGCCTTCCTAAAAAAATATTGTAAGTCAATTTTATGTCTAACACTTGGCATATGGTCTCTTTTTGCATGGGACCAACTCTTATGGGTAAGACTATAACTCTTGTTGATGCTCTTTCTTCATCATCATAGGCTTTTATGGTTATTTTCTTCTTTGGGTCAATAGCCTCCTCAAAAAATCCTAGGGCTTTTACCAAGCTAAGGGTACAAATATTTAGGCTAGCACCTCCATCTATAAGGACTCTTTTTACCCCTATGCTTGTGGATCAACACTTCTATGTGTAAGGGAAGATTTTGGGGATGATTAAGAGACATGTTGTCTTGTTCAGAAAATGATAGGCAATGAGGTGTGATTAGGTGCCCTACCATATTTTAGAATTTTTCTACCTCTAAATTTAGAGGCACATTTGTTTCCAACAAAGCTTTTTCCAAGATATCCTTATGAATTGGTGATAGTTTGAGCAGCTCAAGAATAGAAATTTGAGTGGGAGTTCTTTGCAATTGATCTACCAAGTTGTATTGTTTTGATGATGATGTTGAAGCTTGGTTTGATATCACCACTTTTGGAGCATTAGTAGGTAGGACAATTTTTTATGCTTGCCCCCTAGTGACAAAATTTGATGATACTTCCCTTGACTTATCTTTTACTATGATAACATTTATGGTTTGATCCTCTTGTAGGGTGTTTATCATGTTATCATATGTGTGAGAAAAGTTCACTTTCTCATTACCCTTCTTTTGAGTTTGATTAGATGACTCACCCTTTTCATGATTCAAAAAGGGATTCTTGTAGGTCGTGTGGTCCTCATTATTTTGAGGCCCTTCAATTTTGATGGTGTTATTATCAATTAAATCTTGCACTAAGTGCTTCAACCTCATACACTCATTGGTTGGATGACCTCTTTTTTGATGGTATTCACAATGATGAGATGCATTCCACCAATGAGGTTTGACTTCAGGTTCATAATTTGATATGTCAGGTAACATGATAACTTGATTGGCCAACAAGGTTCTTATTACATTCTCCAAAGGTTCACCTAAGTAGGTGAATTTCATTTTATTATAATTGGAGTTTGATTTTGATTTATCCCAAGTCTTATTATTGGAAGTGTTGGGATTTTTGTTGGAATTATTGACATTAAATGGAGCTTTACTCTATTGATTAACATTATTTTAAGAATTAGCTCCATATGGTAGTATAAAAGGGGCTGACTTTAAGTTGTGTGCCTCCACAACTCCATCATTTACAAGGTTTTTATTGTTATTCTTCATCCATGATTTAGATTTATCATTGTTATTGTTGTACCCTTGATTATTGAAATACTTAGGCACATAATTATTGTTGTTGTTGTTGTTGTTGTTAGATTTGTTATCCTTAAATAATTTAACTTCACCTCTTTTGACCAAGACATCTTCAATCTTTATCCCATTTTCAATGAGTTTCTCAAATGTTGGGGGACATTGAAGTTGTAATCTATAATTCATTTCCAAGGTCAAATTGTTGGTGAAGATTTCCATCTTCTCTTTCTCTGGGATACTTCATGGATACCTTGCGAAAATGGTCCTCCACCTTTGCAGGAATCCTAAGAAGGACTCCCCATCTTTCTATTTGGTATCACATAACTTGAGCATAGTAATTTTGTGCTCAATGTTGTAAGAGTAATGGGTTATGAACTTGGAGGCTAACTCCTCAAAAGACTTTATTTCGGGTGTTAGTTTTGAAAACCACTCCATTGCTGGACCTCCTAAGCTTCTAGGAAAGAGTCTCATTAGATAAGTATCATTGTGCATGAACTTTATGCTTAGGGTGAAAAACTCCCTTAAATGGTCTCGTGGGTCTATTTTACGCATGTATTTATTGTATTTAGGAAAAAATGGTATTGAAAGGAAAAGACACCATTGCTAAACTTTTATCAAAAGGAAAAGGACACAAAGCTTCTATGGAAAAGGCCTTAGATTCGGCTGCCTTCTTCACGGTATCAATTTTCTCTTGGAAGGCTTGAATTTGCCTAGTCATAACGTTCATAGGATCATCTTGGTGTTGGTCTTTCTTAAGTTGGTCAATATCAAATTCATAGGGCAGCTTTACCCACTTTTGTGCTAGGTTTAGGAAGAAGTTCTCCCTATCTTTGTCTATTAATTTTTCCATAACCTCTAGAAAATCATTGTCTTGGGTAGCTTTCTCAACCCTTTCTTCAAGTGTCTCCTTAGGATTATAGTTGGCATTGTTGATATTATGATAGGCTGAATTCATATCACCCATCTCTTCAAGTCTTGGTTCAAATTGGTTCGTGAAAATTTCTTCTTGATTAGGATCTTTGAACACACTTTGGTACTCCACTTCTTGCCTTGGTTTTGCAAAGATAGTGCTATCTCTTGGTAATGATCCCCTATATGTTTGTGACTGCGTGGAAACCGACATCCAACAAGGGTTTGTTTTGGAATGATCCTTGATTCAAAAATTGTTGATTTATATTGAAGAGATTTTAAAATATAAGATGATTTTCAATGGATATCTCTCACTTGTTTATGTATTGCAAAGACAACAATCATGCATTCAATTGTTTCTTTTTACCCACTTAAACATAAAATATTTGATTTGAAGAATGTTATCATGGGTTTTTCACAAGAATGCACTTCAAGCACCTACCTAGCACAAGATTTGGTTCGTAAACATGGCTCTACAAGGTGGTCTTGCTATTTTATCAAGGATTTAGTATATATTCCATTCAAATAGACTTTAATCTCTCATCCTCCAAGTATGTTAGGAGGCTTCCCACATGCACCAAAGTATGATTTTGTGCAATTCGTGAGGACTACTAGAGGAAGGTTGAAAAATTAAAATTCATTTGTCATGTACCCCATTAAGGATACATGCGTTTCATTTTAGAGTGGGTTGGATTCCTATAGTGAAAGCAAGTGTATCCCACTTTGGGTTGTCCTTCTCACTGGCCTTGTTAAGGCAGACTTGGGAGGCGAGCTCACTATTGCTCTAGCATGTATATGGAAAATAAGAAATGAACTTAGGCCAAAAAGTTTGGGAGTTTCTTTCACTCAAGGAGTGAAGAGCATATCCCTATTATCTTTCTTTGTTCCACACACTTAAACACACATTTGTTCTTTCCCAATCTCTTGACAAGGAGATTCTTAAAATTGAAGTGTGTAATTCATTTCCTATTTTATCTTAAGCTATGTCAAAAGAATGTCGCAATTTGATCAAGTGCAAGCTTGAATAGAGAAATACCTTTTTCTTTTGTAGCTAGCCTAAGCTAGAGGAATTTTTGAAAGGTTTTTGTCATTGTTTCTCAACTCACCTTCCTCCTCCAAATGTGCTTGTCCTCCAACAAGTTAGTCAACACCAACAATCACAATGAGGAAAAATCAAAGCAAAATGAATGAAGCAACTAATAATATATTGAACTTTTAAGCACCTTAATTGTAAAATTTTAAAGAAAACTTGAACTTAAGGACTAAAAATCCAATTTAGAGATACAAATTTCAATTTGTATGCTTCAATAACAACAAAATATTTTTGATATACCTGATTATCTTCTTCTTGTGTTGTTTCAATAACTGCCTTGATATGAGCTATGTTCTCCTTCTTGATCTTTTTGGCCAAAGCTTTTCCCTCCTGATTGAATTTTGTCTATGGCTTTCTCACCTTTTTATGCCCTATCATCCTGCAAAACAAAAGTCATTTTGCCATAGTCAGATTAATTAATTCCTAAAATTTTGCAAAAGCACACTAGAATTAATTAAAAGCACTATTTTGTTGCTCAAAAGTGCAGCTTATCTAATTAAAAGCGCTATTTAATTATGTCAGTAAAGTGCAAAAGCACACAAATAAGTCTTAAAAGCGCTACTAGATTAGGCAAAGGCAATAAAATTGATGCAAAAGCGCTAAGAAAATCAGTGAAAGCACCTAGTAGTTAGAAGCAAAGTGCCCTTTTACGCTACAGAAGCGCTAAAAAATAAGGAGACCGAACACATGAATCAAAAAGGTGCTACAAATCGACACAAAGGCGTACAACTTTGCCACAGAAGTGTCAGACCAGTGATTGAAAGTGTTGTTTCCTCTCACAGAAGCGCTGCTTAAACTGGCAAAAGTGCTACTTCCTGAAAAAGCCAAGGGTTAATGATATGCAAATTTGAAAATAATGCAAAAATTTCATACGATTAATGAAGTAGAATTAAGGTTAGTCAAATAAATGAGAATAGTAACTAAATACAACCACAAAGCAATAGAGCAACTATTTAGTAAAATAATGACTAATTGAGTATCCTATGGCTCTCTAACTAAGAATGTTAATGAATAGCTCTCAGCAAGCTTCCAGTGATGACAGCCTAGAATGAGAATGATAAAGATAACAAGCTATTGCTAACAATTAGATCAAGAGTGACCCCACAATAGTGGGTTACACTTTTTTAGACATGTTGATTTTTGCTGAAATGACAGATTTTCAATAAAATGTGATTATTTAAGCCTTGAGAGGTTCCATTTGAAGGAGTTAATTACAGATGGTTAGCTCAAAGCCTCTTAGATTAAAAAAAACATTGATATAACATCTATCCTCCTCATTCATACCTAAAATGGAGTCTCCTTTGCACCTATTAAAATGATGACAAAAAAGCACTTTGACTTTATCTTTTGGCAGATCAAATGAATCCATTTGAAAAACTTACCTATGTAGTAAGGTACTATTGAGAAAACTCTTTCCAATGATTATAATGTTAATATATATTAAGTTTATTATGACTTTGTATTTTTAGTTTTACTAAACATAGATATTTCACTGTATGTCTACCTCTATGTTTGACACTTATGAAAAAATAGTAAATGAGAGAAAAAAAAATCTTTAAAATATCTATGCCCTAGCTATTGAAGTTATCTTTCTATCCAAATAAAGAAAAATGAAATTGGAAAAATACACAAGTTATAAGCTATGTAGTCAAGGTATGTCAAAATTATGGTTTAGTCAACTTCAAACATGAATAAAATATGAAATAATCATGATAATTTCATCAAACCAATTGCATGCCCTCCAAATGGATGTTAAAAAACTAAATTCAAAAAAATCACATTGATATCTATTTTATTAAAAAAGTTATGCTATATGAAAATAATGTAACTCTTTGAAAATGGCGTTTTCAGTAACATACCAGTTTTCGTGGGAGAAAGAAAAAGCCAATCAAATCAATTCAAAAATAAAAATAAAAAATATATTTAGAATCTAGACAAAAAATCTTAAAGGACTCTAATTTACTTCATGTTCAGATTCCCATTGGTTTAACGAGAATATGCATTCAAATCTGAATTTTTTTTTCAAAATGTAGAGTTTAGTGTCCGTTCAAGCTAAAAAGTGTAACCCACTATTGTGGGTTCACCCTCAAATTAAATGCTAAAATGCTTCTCAAATGCCTTTCTAAGCTCAAATTGCAAGAGGTTCAATGCAATTCTCAAATGTGTGGATGATAATTATGAAGGAATTAGGCCTTCCTTTTATAGATTTTCCAATGGTAGGGGGTGTAGTTGTGTTTGATCATGATTAAGGTTGAGTTGAGTCTTTGGTTCCACCCTTTGAAGACAAAGAAAATTTTGTGTCCTCAAAGCTTTGGACAAGTAGACAAGATCAATGGTCAAGATTCATTTTCACTTTGAGTGAATGAGATTGAATTTGGCTTGATCCATTTGAATGCCTTTCCTTTATTCTCATTGGTTGATTGATTTTCCTCCCTTTGTGGTTGTTGAGAGTAATTAGGATTTATTAAATGATTTAATTGAATTTGTTTAGCCATGTACCCCTTGAATGGGTTGAATTTGATTTACTCCAAGACTATACAATTAATTGAATTAATTATATTTTGATTTGATTTCACTTGATGAAAGTGCTCTCAATTTTGATTTTGATTGAATTAAGATTTGATTTTCATTTTGATTGGTTAATTATGCATTGTGATTCAATTATTTCCTTGATTTACCTTGATTTGACTCAATTTGCTTTGATTTAGTCTTTGTCCATTTTCAGGTGATTACACCTATAAATACTAATCATCAACCACAAGTCAGCTAGATGAAACCATTAACTCCTCCTAACAAATATTAAATGCAATACAAGTCGACTCTCAAATAGCCTTACAATTATTAAATTCAACATGTCAGCCTCTAGATCCATCAAATGCACCAAGTCAGCCAAGCCAATCTTCAAGAACTCCAGTCGGTAAAACCAACTACTGAGGGCTAGAGAAACAACCGAGCAACAATGAAACAACTGACCAAGCTAAGAAACACCGAGCAACGCAGGCATTACCGAGCACTAGTTCCACTGAGCACCAGAGGTTCCACTGAGTTCCTTCAGCGACCGAGCTTCCTTCAATAACCAAGACCATCGGTTAAGGCTACAACCAAGTAACACCAGCCAAACAACACACCTCCATGCAAATCCACCAGGTACCCTAGAATGCCCCTGCATCAAAAACACATATCTATATATATTTATATATACGTAGGTATATATGTTTGCACCCATATATACATACACATATATAATAAATTAGACCACATAATCTAATACATCCAAATTTATATTTGTCTAAAAGATTGAAAAGCATAATACACAACATACAAATTGGAACAATAAAAACATATTTAGCTAACAAAAGATAAATCTCAAAATCAAATAATGATACTTCCCAAACCCCCAATTAAGGTGACTTCCTAAACAAGAACCTAAGTCAACAAGGGTTCCTTGAGATTATCTTGGCAATATCTCCACACAACAACATTCAAGGATTTGAAGGCACACTCAAACATATGTAGCTAGGTAAATTTGATGCCTAGTACCTGCATCATGCATCATCCAATCAAGAGAAAACATATACACCAACATATATACATATATATATATATATATATATATATATATAGTGGCAGACAAGGAGGGAGAGTGTGACATCGTGTGGATCTCTCGTAGAAGTGACTACGACTACCTCCCCTCATCCCACAATCACATCATACAGTATTGATATCAAAACATAATTGGATTAGTATGGTTAGCTCCAAAATAATCATAACTCCATCATGTAAAACAAGAAATGAGTCATCTTTATAAATAATATAATCATGTATGTAATCAAAATGTCATGCTAATACTATAAGTCATTTACTACTTTCATAAAATAGTTTTATTACCAAAACATATACTCATAATGTCTCATCATCTAATCAAAATAAACAAACCATAGAATCCATAATACTCAATGTAATAATCTTGTCAGTCCAAAATATCAGGGTACTAGGGTGGGAATTACATCCTCTCCCCCTAGAATTGGGCTTGCTCCTAAAAGCCTACAAATAAATATGGATATGTAGATATAAGCCTGCTAGCATCCTCCTATGTAGCTGAGGTCTCATCACCTAAGTCTAGTAAGGAGGAAACACACAGTCCACAAATGATAAAATATCACAATCCTGTCTAGTCTCAAGTATAACAAGTAGTATCATCGGGGTGGGTGTCACAATTAACCCTTAAGTGATTATAACTAATTAATCTAAGGTAATCATAATCATCGATAAAGAGTATATCACATAGAAACATATAGATCTATTAGGTGATCCCATGTCACCAAGGTCCTAAAATATCATGGACACATAAGAAGATATGAAGGAACATGCATGTAGAGATTTATCATTTCCCAAATTAGAATGTGAAGTTATTGTAGTTGGAATAGAATTGGGTTATGCAAACACCTCAAGAAGGATCATACTCTTATAAAAATAACAATACAAATCCCTATAACACTTCCTAACTTCCAATGTTCATATCAAGGATATGTTAGGGTTGGAGGGGCATTACAAAAACTTAGCTACAGTCTAGAGCTCAAGACATGATTTTATAAAGTTCAATCCTAGTTGGAAGCCATTACACTGTTGGCATTAAGCAGGATTGCCACTAGTGACAACACTTATTTGCATCCTAAGTGCAAACCGAGCAGAACAGTGCAAACTGAGCAGAACAGTGCAAACCGAGTAGGATAGTGCAAACCGAGCAGAACAGTGCAAACTGAGCAGGACAGTGCAAACCGAGCAGGACACTATAAACCGAGTGATATTATGTCTACCGAGTCACAAGTATTTACCGAGTTTGAAACTTATCGAGTGGTTATTATGAACCGAGCCTTCACTTCTACCGAGTGCATGACGATGCCGAGTAATACAATGGACGCCGAGTATCAGAAAGTCACCGAGTTAGTTTGCAGGAACCGTGTAACCATACTTGGGCCGACTTAGTAGCACTTATGTTTATTTGTTAAGCCAACTTTGTAATTGTAATTAATTGTTTAGACTTGTACATAAACAATGTTGTACAAATACCAAGTAGTATGAATGTGGAATAAAAAGGGGAGATAAAAAGGCAGAAACTAGTGAATTACAAAGGGCTACTATACATAAGGAGTAGCAGAGACAAATTCATCACAGAAGGTGATTAGTACATCAGCGAATCTCATTCAGCAATCCAATTGCAAAGTAAGAGATATACTATTTCATTTTAACCAGTGAATCAGTACTAAAATCCTCTAACTAGGTAGACTTAACAGTCTTTTGTAAAATCTCTTTACCGAGTACATACTTCTTTTGTAAGTTTGTAAAAATCCTTTAACATGGTGGATTTAGCAATCCTTATTGCTCCTAGCAGGGAAAATCATCAGAAGTGATCAATGTAAGCCTTAACCGGCCAACTTTATACTGCAGTATTAAAGCTTTGTGGGTTTCATCCCCACCCCAGTTTTACTTTCTTTTGGAAGGTTTCTAGGTAACCAAATCTATGTGTCATTGTTTTGAATGCTTTTATGTTTCATGCTTTCTATATGCAAAATGATAAAGTGAACTATATGTTAATACATCTGATATTAAAAAAATTTGAAGTTACTGATTCACCCCTCCCCTCTCAGTAACTTGGTTAATTCTTAAATATTTCCAACAATTGGTATCAGAGCAGTATTGGTTCTCAAGATAAAGCTTAACTAGCTTGAGCAAAGATCCAAGACAATGGAGGTATTCAAACTGAACAAGGTGATTGAAAATGAAAAGCTAGATCTAGAAATGGTCATAGCTAAACTTAAAGAAGCAAAAGAACATCTTTCCCAATCCCTAAGAAGAAGGAAGGAACTTGCAAATCAGATGAATGATCATAATTACATTGAAGAAAATATTGAAGATCTTTTTCCCTCAAATAGCTCAGATGAAGCAAACAATGCTGTCAAAGAACTCCTAGAAAAGAATGGGTCTTTGCAGGAAGAAGTGAGAAAATTAAAAAGAGAACAAAAACTACACTCAACAAGATTTTGTGAGATCTTAGAACAAAGAAACAAGTTGAAAGATGAATTAGATGGAAGGAACAATGAAGTCCAAAATAAAACCCTTCAGCTAGAAAACCTAATTGATCAGATCTCCCATACAAATGAGGAAATTCTGACTCTAAGATCAGAAATAGAAAGCACAAGAGAAGAACTAAGATCTGAAAAGCAAATCAATCTAAGATTGGTGGATGACCTAAACACCGAAAAACAAATCAATGAAAGAATGCTGAAGAACCAAGAAGACTTAAATCAGCTGCATGATCAAAATCTTCATAGGCAAAAAGGAAAAGCAGGACTTGGATACAAAGGAGAAGGTGAATCTTCTAAGCAAGGTACTCAAAGGAATCAAAAACCTACTTGTAATCATTGTGGCAAAATAGGACATACTTCAAATAAATGTTGGAGCAATGAAAAAGTAGAATTCAATGGAAAATGCTACAACTGCAATCAGCATGGTCACAAAGCAAATGAATGCAAGGAAAAACCAAGATTCAAAGGTAATTGTCACAAATGCAACAAACAAGGTCACAAGGCATTCGAGTGCAGATCCAAAACATTCAATCCAGTAGAACAAATTATGAAAGCAATGTTTGGATGGGATTACAACACTTGGTGTAGATGTCATTATTGTGGAGAATATGGACACATTGGCATGAACTGCATAAAACATCATCTAAGGAAAAGAGATACTACCATAAGATGTTTCAAATGCACTAAACTCGGTCATATAGCCAAAAATTGCATGAATGCTAGTGAAGTTGAAGATGGAAAGAAGAATGAAGCAACTAAGATCAGGAAACAGATGAGACAACAGCGGATTCCTAAATCTACCGAGCAAACCAGTCCAAGTAATGGAATGGGTGGCTCTACCGACTCAAACTAAATTCCCAAGAAAGCACTGGAGCTGTATTCTCATAGACAAATTTCAAGCAGTTCTAGAACTGAATTAAAAGAAAGATCTAAATCGGCATACAAGATGCAATAAGATCACAGGAAGGTCGGTATCAGTTTTCACCGAGCAAGGTCGGGAGCTATCTAATATGATTACCGAGCGAGGTCGGAGCAATATGAATTCTCAAGTTCACTAATTTGCGAATGCTTTACCAAGCAATTAATTCATAGTGGGTGACAGTCTATCAGAATTCATACCCTAATTTCTACTAAGCATTAATGACAGAGTTGTAAACAAAAGGCAAGAAATCAAACTCATTCTTCACCGCGAACTTTAGCATTTTGAGAGCAGAAAATTTCCAAAGCAATCAAGCGATTCAAATACTTTTGCGAAAATAATTCTCTGTGAGTTACCATGGCATCATCGAGTGCTTCAGCGAAGAAAGGAACAGAAATGATAATCCAAGGGGAATGGAGAGCACCAGATTTCAAACTCGTGCCCGCAATTGCAACAACCCTAGACCCGAACGGAGTTCAATCTCAGATTCCTCCTAAGGTACTACTTGTTAACGATATTCGCAATCATTTCAATTGTGCAATTCAAGGGATGGGAAACCTAGAGCTAGATATTGTGCGTGAGGAACTGTGTGCGAATGGTGTTCTAAAACCAGAGCACAAACATCTGGAAGACAAGGGATTAGTTCACATTACACATTTACCTTGAAACTTTTGAGAGAAATGGGTTAGATACATTCTCAGTCGTGTACACGAAGGCAAGATTTGGCTTGAGCAACCCATAGAGATCACTAAGAAGATGATTCACTGAATCACCGGTCTTCCCATGTTAAACAAAGTTAAATCTACCAAAACCCTAGGTTGGCCAGAGCTGGAGAAGAAAACCCTAGCCGAGTGGGACGGTAGAGGCATGAAAGTAAGCAGCATTACTAATGCTGAACTAAAGTTTGGAACACACATCATTGCTCATAAAATATACAGTTCAAGTTGGTAGAATAGTGTTCCCTGCGAAGCCATAGACCTAGCATACAAAGTGGTAAAGAATAATTTATCATTTGACCTTGCAGATTTGTTGTTAAAACAGTTTAACAAGAACATGGAAAGCATTCAAACTTCCAAAAACAATCCATGTAAGTTTGGATCTCTACTGGTCTGTTTATTTTTGTATGTTCAAAAATTCTTCCCTTCCAAAGGAAAAGTAGTATGGAGAAAGGATGTGCCAATTCTTTATGAGATAAATGAATATATTTCAAAAATGGGTGAAAATTTTGAGAACATCATGGATAGTTATTTTGAGTCTTTCAAGGAGAAAATGAACGACAGATTCTGGATTCCACAGAAGTTGGTGGAGGATTATAAGGATGATATTTGTTTCATGGTGGACTGTGACAAAGTATACATTCAAGCAGCTAAACCAAGGATTGTACATGTGAAACCTCTTCCTTATGAGGTAAACATTGATGAAATAAAGAATATCATTGAAGCCCTCCTTAATCAGCCTGTTGATCCCAAAGCTCCATATTTTGGGACATATGAAGAAGCAAAAGTGAGAATTGAATTAAGTATAAAGCTTCCACAGGCAGTAAATAAAGGAAAAAAGAGGATAGCCAAAATGCAAGCTATCACACCTCTAATGCTAACCGAGGGAAGAGGAGAAGACATTGAAGAAGAAGAGAAAAAGGATGAGAAAACAGAGAAACCAAAACCTGCAAAGAAGAAAGGAAAGGTATTCATCACCAAGGTACCTAAGCCTCCCACTGCCGCATTTACAAGGAGAAGTGCAAAGGGTAAGGCAGACAAAAAGGACAAAAATATAATATTCAAAAAGCCTCCTCTAACCCTTCAAGAGAAGATCAAACTTTTGAGAGAAGGATCTGGAGTAAGTAATATAAAATCTTTAAAATATGAAATAAGATCGGAAATAGAACAAAAGGAGATTGAAGATGCTGTCATTAAAAAGATGGGACAGTGGAAATACTCTCCTGATGAAATAGCCCAACAGATTCTAGGAGCTTTATTAGATCAAATAAAAATGAGATGGGCCAATGCAAGGCAAACTGTAAAAGACATATTTGATCAAACCCTGAAACAGTTAATGCCGAGCTTGAAAAATGATGAAATAAAGAAGGCATTGAAGGAGAATGAAAATAAGATGACACTGAAGTTCAATACTTGTTTAATTCTGATTAACAATATTGAATCAGTTGTGAAGAGTGCAAATGCCACATGGAAGAACATATACCATCTTCACCAACTGAGTACTGAATCAGTTATAATAAAAGACATTGAAGATGAAAGTGATGAACAGGAAGAAGCCACTGAGGTAGATAATACCATGAGGATAGCGGCAGAAGTCATTGCATCACTTCCTACCTCTCCAGAAAAAGTTGCTACATCTAGCCCAGAGATGTCTTCAAGCATGGTTGTGACAACTTCAACATTTGTCCAACCACCTATAGCAACAACAGAAGTAACTACCATTTCTTCTACTGAGTTGCAGTCTCCTATTTCATCAAGTTTTCCAGCAGTAAGTATTCCAGTCTTTGATTCTACAAGTGTAAATACTTCAGCTTTAAGTTCTCCAGTAGACAGTATACCATTCTTTATAGCCAGTCCTACTATGTCTACTATCACTACTACTAAGGCATTAAGTACCATAATAGATAAGCCTAAGGCTCAACCGAGTATAAGATTTTTGGGCAAGAATATAGTAGAGGATATAGACCTAGATGAGGAAATAGAGATTCCAACATTGGATTTTGCAAATCTATCAGCGGATCAAATGCAAAATATAGGTGAACTCCTCCAAAGGAAAGTGAAGCAAAAGAAGCTTAAAAAGGAGAGAGACAAGGAATATAAAATCATTAAGGATGCTAAGGACATTTTGTCAGAAGCATTAGGTATTAAAGTAGACTCCTCTCAACATGTTTTGTTACAATTAGTAGAAGCGGTAAATAAGTACAATGAGGATTCATCTGGGATAGACAAGTTAGTTGAAAAAGTCGAGAAGAAATTCAACAATAAAGTGCTTCAGCACATTGCTCAGCACATAACTATTAATCAAGCAGATTATCTTTAGTTTTGACAAACATTGAATCTTCCTATTCGAATGTTACCTATCTTTTGGCCAAACTATGCAATGTTGCCGAGTTCACCAAGGATGTCAAGGATAAAATGAATAAAATTGATGAGGATTTGAAGATTAGCATACAGAAGCTGCAACTTGAACCAAGTTCAAACTCTGCTCATCACATGAAAATCTCATTCCTATCAAATATGCAGTCAGAACTACTGAAAGAAGACACAAGGATCCGGTCCAC
Source organism: Chamaecyparis obtusa (assembly GCA_027943335.1). NCBI lineage: Eukaryota > Viridiplantae > Streptophyta > Pinopsida > Cupressales > Cupressaceae > Chamaecyparis > Chamaecyparis obtusa. Next base: position 64,978 of record BSBK01002437.1, on the reverse strand, counting down.
ACTGCTAGACATTCAGAACATGATCCTTCCCATCATGAATACAATGTATAAGCACATTGAACATTCCAAAACATTAATTCATGACAATCAATTCTCAATAGCAAATCACATGATTGCACTCTCTGCAGAAGTCCAAATTGCAATCCAAACATGCAAGATTCTGCAAGAAAATTGGGACAGAACTTTGGCACTGATAATGAAGGTACATTCTATTTTTCTATCAAATTTTGGATTTGATGCAGGAGCATCCTGGGTGTAAGAGCAATCTTGCATCACCCAAAAATATTTATGTTTTTATTCAATAAGGGTTATTTTGTGCAGAGCTGCTATTTATGGAAAGTTACTATTTTTGGTAATTTTCGTATGTGCTCAGAATGATCTGATTTCTTTCTTGGAGGTTCATTTTGGTCATATAAGTCTGCCAGTAAAGTTTCATTGCCAGATCAAGTGTATATTGGAAGATATTGAAGATTTTCGGTATTGGCAGCAGGGTACAGAAACTTTGAACTCAGTTTTGAAGGCTTTAGAGGCCCCGGATGAGGTCGAAAATTTGGGTGACGGGCGCTTGCGCAAGTCAAGCCTGTAGAGCGCTTCGTGGTGTTTCCGAAATGGGGTTATAATAGCTGATCGGGTCAACTGGTGATGACTTATGGTCTTCGGAAGTTGGGCCACCCGAAATGGCGGAAAATAATTTTCTTCAAAATTTATGTTCGGGTTTCAAAGGTTATCTTGAGCCGACTACGATGTAATAAAATGTAAAATAAAATAATTCTAAGTTTGGTCGACCTTATTGGCTAAAATTCTAGAACCTTCCCAGGCGGTGAAAAAATTGCCTATATAAGGAAGGCTGTATTATTGTCTTAGGCAGTTCAGAATAGTTCTGGGTAATAGTTCGAGGCTTTGTCCTATAGAATATTGTAAGGGAATGTCCATGTGGCTTTGCATATTGTAATTCTGAAAGTTTTTAATTCCACATTTGTGGAGATAATAAGAAGCCAATTTTTCTGTTCTTGCATATTATTGTTGTTGTTTCTCTTTTTCTGTTATGTGTTTGTGGTGTTAAGGGGAGCACCCTTCATCAGGTGGTATCAGAGCAGGTTTTCTTGAGTGTGTAAACAGATCACCGACTGTGAGGCAGTTTCCACCAGGACCGTGGTTAGGGTTTCAGCGCGCATCGCGAAAATGCCTCCACGAAGGGAACGTGGCGGAAGAGCTGGTGTTGTGACCCCTGAGGTTAGAGAGCTACAGAGACAAGTACGAGCATTGCAAGAAGAGATTCGTAGAGGAATGAATCTTAATGTCAGAGATGAAAGCGAGGATGAAGCCAAAGAAGAATATCACGAAGGAGAAGTTGAAATTGTGAACCAGGAGGAAGAAAGACTTTTTTGGGCGATTTCCAAGATTGGGAAAAGACCTAAGATTGAGGTTCCTACATTTTTTGGAAATCTTAACCCAGAGGAATTGATCGACTGGATCAATGAATGTGAGGAATATTTTGAGTATGAAGATGTTGAGGATCCTGATAGGGTCAAATTTGCGAAGGCGAGACTGAAAGGCCATGCGAAGATCTGGTGGCAAGAAATTCAATTGGAGCGAAATAGAAGAGGGAAAGATAAAATCACAAGATGGGATCGAATGGTGGATAAATTGAAGTGACAGTTCATTCCTGTTGATTATGAGCTTGATCTACTAAAGAAAATGCAAAGTTTGAAGCAAGCAGGAAGATCTGTTCAGGAGTATACAGAGGAGTTCTATCGACTCCTCATCAGAACAGGCCATGCAGAAGCTGATAAGGAGAAAGTTGCCCGATACCTTAATGGGTTAAGGCCAAGCATTCAGGAGGAGTTGAATTTGGTTCGAATGAGCAGTATTGAGGAGGCATACCAATTTGCCCTAAAAGTAGAGGAAAAGCTGAACAAGAAGTTTGAGAGCAGACAAAATGGAAGAGGTCACAGTGGATGATCTGGTGATCATATGGTGGCCGAAATGAAGATCCGAAAAAGAAGGATGAGGCCAGTAGCAGTCAGAATCAGAGAGGAAACAATTCCAATCGCTTCCAGGATCAGAATAATAGAGATCAAAGAGGAAGGGGAAGAGGACAAGGATCTGGAAGAGGTGGCTTCCGTGGAAAATGTTTTCACTGTGGAGAAGAAAGTCATAGGGCATTTGAATGTCCTCAATGCCAAGGCAGAACGGACAGGAGAAATGAAGGCCAGGCCAGAGTTGCACATGTAGATGAAGATGCTAGATCATCAAATTCTGAAGATGCTGAAAGAGGAGAAACGTTGATTAACAGAAGAGTCCTGTTGAGTGGTGAGAATGAACCTGAGCAAAGGATGAGCCTGTTTCGCACCAGGTGCAAGTGTGAAGGTAAATGTTGTGATGTGATCATTGATAGTGGAAGCACTGACAATTTGGTGTCAGAAGAGATGGTGACAAAGTTGAAGCTCAAGAGACAGAAACACCCACATCCATATCGGATTGCCTGGGTACAGGATGACCACAAGGTCATGGTCAATGAACAATGCCTGGTGAAGTTCAAGATTGGCGGATACCAAGATGAGGTATTGTGTGATATCATACCTATGGATGCATGTCATATGTTGTTGGGTAGACCATGGCAGTTTGACAGATGTGCTATACATGATGGTCGTACGAATACCTATTCCCTGACAAAGGATGGAGTGCGGCATAAGCTAAAACTATTAAAGGAGACTGAAGAAAAGGTATGTGGTAATGCAAGGATAACTTTTGTTGATGGGAGAAATTTCCTAGATGGTATGAGGCATGAGCATGTATGTTTTGCTTTAATTCCAAAAGCTGGTAAAGAGAAAGTAGAAGATGTTCCTGTAGAAGTTGCAGATTTGTTGAATGAGTTTCAGGATATTGTATCTGATAACGTGCCTGATGGATTACCACCGGTCAGGAAGATCAGTCATCAGATGGACTTGATCCCAGGAGCGAGTTTGCCGAATAAGGCAGCACACAGAATGACACCTGCAGAAAGTGAGGAGTTGAACAGACAAGTACATGAACTGTTACATAAAGGATTGATCCGTGAGAGTCTGAGTCCCTATGCTGTACCAGCGGTATTAGCACCAAAGAAGAATGGAGAATGGAGGATGTGTACAGATTCCAGAGCAATAAACAAGATCACAATCAAGTATAGGTTTCCATTTCCACGAATGGATGATATTATGGACTGTTTGAGTGGAGCTGTATATTTCTCAAAGATAAATCTGAAGAGTGGATATCACCAGATTCGGATCAGAGAAGAAGATGAATGGAAGACTGCCTTCAAGACAAAGGAAGGACTATATGAGTGGTTAGTCATGCCTTTTGGGCTAACCAATGCACCGAGCACTTTCATGCGGCTCATGAATGAGGTTCTGAAAGAATTTCTGGGTAAGTTTGTCATTGTTTACCTAGATGATATTTTGATCTTTAGTAAGACATTGGATGAGCATATGATGCATATTCGTATGGTATTTGAGAAGTTGAGAGAAGAGAAATTGTTGATTAATTTGAAGAAGTGCAGTTTTGTGAAGAAAGAGTTAGTGTATTTGGGATTTGTAGTTTTAGCAGAAGGTCTAAAAATGGACCCAGAGAAGGTACAGGCTATCCTTGAATGGCCTACTCCAAGGAGTGCTACTGAGGTAAGATCTTTTCATGGTCTAGCTAGCTTTTACAGAAATTTTATCAGAAATTTTAGCAGTATTTGTGGACCCTTGACTGAAACAATGAGAGGGGATAGAAAAGAGTTTAAGTGGACTAAAGGAGCAGAAAAGAGTTTTCAATTATTGAAACAAAAAGTTACAGAACAACCTGTTTTAGCACTTCCAGATTTCAATAAGGTGTTTCAAGTAGATTGTGATGCTAGTGGTACTGCAATAGGAGCTGTTATGAGCCAAGAAGGTAAACCTGTTGCTTATTTCAGTGAGAAGTTAAATGATGCCAAGAGGAAATATTCTATTTATGATCAGGAATTTTATGCTATAGTTCAGGCATTAAAGAAGTGGAGACATTATCTGCTTCCTAAGGAGTTTGTTTTGTATACTGATCATCAAGCTTTGCAATATTTGAATAGTCAAGGAAAGTTGAATCAGAGGCATTTGAAATGGGTTGAGTTTTTGCAGAGTTATACATTTGTTTTGAAATACAGGAGTGGAAAGTCTAATAGGGTTGCAGATGCTCTTAGCAGAAGGCAACTATTGCTGACAAAAATGCAGATTGAAGTGGTTGGGTTCAAGGAACTCAAGAATTTGTATCGAGAGGATCCTGATTTTGGTGAAGCTTGGAAAGCTTGTACAGAACCTGTTACTCTAGACAGGACGAAATGGTTGGATTTCATCATCCAGGATGATATGCTATTCAGAGGGAGTCAGTTGTGCATTCCACGAAGTTCTATGAGGGAGAATCTCATCAAGGAGAAGCATAGCGGAGGATTGGCTGGACATTTTGGTCGTGACAAAACCCTTGGTTTGGTTAGTGAGAATTATTATTGGCCACAGTTGCAACAAGATGTGAAGAAGTTTGTACAGAGTTGTAGAGTATGTCAGATGGCAAAAGGAGTGAAGCAGAATACAGGGTTGTATCAGCCATTATCTGTACCAGAGAAGCCTTGGGAGGATATCAGCATGGACTTTGTTCTTGGTTTACCGAGGACACAGCGGGGACACGATTCAATTTTTGTGGTAGTTGACAGATTTTCAAAGATGGCACACTTTATTCCCTGCAAGAAGACTAGTGATGCTGTTCATGTGTAGAATTGTTTTTCAGAGAAGTAGTGAGACTTCATGGTTTGCCAAAGACCATAGTTTCAGATCGGGACACTAAGTTTGTTGGATATTTCTGGCGTACATTGTGGAAGAAGTTGAAGATAGATTTGAAGTTTAGTTCATCACATCATCCACAGACTGATGGACAGACAGAGGCGGTGAATAGGAGTTTGAGAAATTTGCTGAGATGTTTGGTTGGAGATAAACCAACAGGATGGGATTTGATTTTACCATAGGCGGAATTCACATACAATAATTCTGTCAATAGGAGCACTGGTAAATCACCATTCCAGATTGTATATGGAAGTAGTCCAAGAAATGCATCTGAATTGAGGAAGATAGATAAAGGAGAAATAAGTAGTGCTGAAGCTGAGGATTTTGCAGAACACGTGAAGAACATCCATGAGGAGGTGAGGAAGCATATTACCAAGATGAATGCACAGTATAAGGCTAAGGCAGACGAGAAAAGGAGGTATAAGGAATTTCAGGTTGGTGATGAAGTCATGGTTCATTTGCGGAAGGAGCGGTTTCCAGTTGGTACATATAACAAGCTGAAAATGAAGAAGTTTAGACCATGTAGGATACTGAAGAAACATGATTCAGGAAACGCATATGAGGTAGAATTGTCTACTGAGCTAAATATTTCACCAGTGTTTAACATTTCAGATCTGACAGAGTATCATGAGGGAGGTGTTGAAGATGAGATCACAGCGGCACAGTGGAGTATTCCAGCAACTAGTTCAGACACTAAGGAGATTGAAGATATACTGGATAGTCGTGTTGGCAGAAGCACAAGGAACAGGACATATGAAGAATATATGGTCAAGTGGAAAGGATGACCTGTTGAAGATTCATCATGGCTAACAAAGGAGGAGGTTAACCGTCTTGGTTTTCCTCTGCACACCTGAGTCGTGACAGGGTCACTTCTCAAATTACCCCGGGTGTCTGATGCAAGATCATCCTGGGTGTAAGAGCAATCTTGCATCACCCAAAAATATTTATGTTTTTATTCAATAAGGGTTATTTTGTGCAGAGCTGCTATTTATGGAAAGTTACTATTTTTGGTAATTTTTGTATGTGCTCAGAATGATCTGATTTCTTTCTTGGAGGTTCATTTTGGTCATATAAGTCTGCCAGTAAAGTTTCATTGCCAGATCAAGTGTATATTGGAAGATATTGAAGATTTTCGGTATTGGCAGCAGGGTACAGAAACTTTGAACTCAGTTTTGAAGGCTTTAGAGGCCCCGGATGAGGTCAAAAATTTGGGTGACAGGCGCTTGCGCGAGTCAAGCCTGTAGAGCGCCTCGTGGCGTTTCTGAAATGGGGTTATAATAGCCGATCGGGTCAACTGGTGATGACTTATGGTCTTCGGAAGTTGGGCCACCCGAAATGGCGAAAAATAATTTTTTCAAAATTTTTGTTCGGGTTTCAAAGGTTATCTTGAGCCGACTACGATGTAATAAAATGTAAAATAAAATAATTCTAAGTTTGGTCGGCCTTATTGGCTAAAATTCTGGAACCTTCCCAGGCGGTGAAAAAATTGCCTATATAAGGAAGGCTGTATTATTGTCTTAGGCAGTTCAGAATAGTTCTGGGTAATAGTTCGAGGCTTTGTCCTACAGAATATTGTAAGGGAATGTCCATGTGGCTTTGCATATTGTAATTCTGAAAGTTTGTAATTCCACATTTGTGGAGATAATAAGAAGCCAATTTTTCTGTTCTTGCATATTATTGTTGTTGTTTCTCTTTTTCTGTTATGTGTTTGTGGTGTTAAGGGGAGCACCCTTCATCAAGATTCTCCCTGTAAAACACTTGTATATACACCTTTGGCATTATCGTCAAAAAGGGGGAGATATGTATAGAAGAAAAAGTTAGTGCATTGAAAGGGGGAGATAATTTATAAAGCCCTATGACAAAGACAAATTTTGAAAAATCAAAATAAATCTCAGCATAGTTCATGTATATAAGTTTTGGGCAATAAGTGTTTTTGTCACTAATGCCAAAGGGGGAGATTGTTGGCATTAAGCAGGATTGCCACTAGTGACAACACTTATTTGCATCCTGAGTGCAAACTGAGCAGAACAGTGCAAATCGAGCAAAACAGTGCAAACCGAGCAGGACAGTGCAAACCGAGCAGAACAGTGCAAACCGAGCAGGACAGTGCAAACTAAGCAGGACAGTGTAAACCGAGTGACATTATGTCTACCGAGTCACAAGTATTTACCGAGTTTGAAACTTACCGAGTGGTTAGTATGAACCAAGCCTTCACTTCTACCGAGTGCATGACGATGCCGAGTAATACAGTGGACGCCGAGTATCAGAAAATCACCGAGTTAGTTTGCAGGAACCGTGTAACCATACTTGGGTCGACTTAGTAGCACTTATGTTTATTTGTTAAGCCGACTTTGTAATTGTAATTAATTGTTTAGACTTGTACATAAACAATGTTGTACAAATACCAAGTAGTATGAATGTGGAATAAAAAGGGGAGATAAAAAGGCAGAAACTAGTGAATTACAAAGGGCTACTATACATAAGGAGCAGCAGAGACAAATTCATCACAGAAGGTGATCAGTACATCAGCAAATCTCATTCAGCAATCCAGTTGCAAAGTAAGAGATATACTGTTTCATTTTAACCAGTGAATCAGTACTAAAATCCTCTAACCAGGTAGACTTAACAGTCTTTTGTAAAATCTGTTTACCGAGTACATACTTCTTTTGTAAGTTTGTAAAAATCCTTTAACATGGTGGATTTAGCAATCCTTATTGCTCCTAGCAGGGCAGATCATCAGAAGTGATCAATGTAAGCCTTAACCGGCCAACTTTATACTGCAGTATTAAAGCTTTGTGGGTTTCATCCCCACCCCAGTTTTACTTTCTTTTGGAAGGTTTTTGGGTAACCAAATCTGTGTCATTGTTGTGAATGCTTTTATGTTTCATGCTTTCTATATGCAAAAGGATAAAGTGAACTATATGTTAATACATCTGATATTAAAAAAATTTGAAGTTACTGATTCACCCCTCCCCTCTCAGTAACTTGGTTAATTCTTGAATATTTCCAACAAGAACAATCCTTCTATATGTTAATACATCTTGAATATTTTATAAAGTTCAATCCTAGTTGGAAGCCATTACACAAGAACATTAAGGATCTTTACTCACAACAATGACCATCATTACTGAGGAGCATGTGCTTGACACTCTTGGAGAAAAGTGATCTAATTTATTGTAAATTTCATCTTTCACTTATTTTTCAGTTGTGTTTTGTTGTTATGCTCTTTGTTGTAAAGCTTTATGACATTGTAGTCAAACTTAAGTTTCTTCTTTCAAGGTTCATATATTAAAAGATTTTTGTATTGTATTTCTTTTTAATTAATATATGAATTCTTCGAATAAACAAATATAGAATATAATGCTCAAATCATGAGATTATATACTAAAGAAGACATAAATTGTGTCCATATCAAAAAGTGTTACATCAAATATCAAACATAATGCTCAAATGATTAGATTATCTACTAAAGAATGCATTAATCATATTCATCTTAAAATGCATTACACCAAACATAATGCTCTAATGACGAGATTACCTTCTAACAAAGGCATTAATCTTATCCATCTTAAAATGTACCATATTGAGTATCAAACATAATGCTCTAATGATGAGATTAATTACCTACTGAAGAAGATATTAATCATATCAATCTTAAAAGACACTTTATCCATATTAGAAAGTACTACATCAATTATTAAACACAATGCACATATGATGAGATTACCTATATGGAGAAAAAGGGAAAAAAAACTCTTGCCATCTTAAAAGATATTACATCAAATATAAAATACAATGCTATAAAATACCTAATAAAAAACCCCTCAATATTGAATTTGGAAGCTTCTAGATTTGACCTTAGGAATTATTTTATAGCAATGTTTCACATCATAAATAAGATCCTAGTTTTGACAACATCAAAATTTGTGTATCAACGTTTCTTATCTTGAATAAGATTTATTGCCAAAGGACACTTGATTCAATGAGAAAGTCCATGTTCTTGACACCCGGATGTTGTTGAGTCCAAATCTCTACAATCCAAGAAATCCAAATGTCTACAATACAAGAAAAATTAAAGATCCTTGATGAAAGTAATGAGTTATCTTTTTTAAGAAAAATATTTCATAAAATTCTCAAAATCTGTAGTGTCAAACAAAAATCGTATAGCTTTGACTATTCTCCACCCAAAATGACACAATTAGACATAACTCAATATGCTCTCATCTTTTTTAATTTTTTTCAACATTTTTACAGCATGGTGGAGGCAAATTATAAGAATCAAAATAGTTAAAATATTGTGAAAATCTCTATGATAAATAATATGTTGGTACATTTTAATAAGGAAAATAGCGCACATCAGGGTCTTCATGATTATATATATCTATATAGGCAAAAGAAAAATAAATAAAGATTAAAAAAATAAAAAATTACCCGAGGTTATGAGCCGATGAAACCAAAGCATGCACCTAGATGAGACCATTGGTACTCCCCATTCTGTGGACCTAAAAGTGAAATGGGACCCACCATCACTTCCTTCGGAGCACATCAAATCAAATGAGTGCCAAGTGGGGCCCTCACCATCTAATAATAATAATTGCAGTTGGAATGGAAGGCGTGTGCAATACATCAATTTTCTCACCAACCGCAGTAAGATGACGTAAGCAGCGCATGTTTGGTGGAAATGCTGCCTCCAAAGGTTATCATCATCTCAACCTAACTTAACCTTTTTAAACAGAATACTACCTATCAACGTATTTCGCAAGCTTTTTAATATTTTTATTATTTATATTTCGTTGACTGGCTGGTTTCAGTATCCCCAAGAAACATTATTATTCTTGTTCTTGGGATATTATTGAGCGTCTAAAAAATACTAAATGAAATAATTATATTTAGGAAGGTAGTTTTTTTTGGTAGGGGCTAAGTTCTCTATAAAATGTATCAAAGATATATATATATTTTTTTAAATGTCATTTTTTTTTCAGATTTGCAAAAATATAGTATTTTTTATGTGAATTTAACATCTCTTTTGAACTTTTTCATTCGAAGTGTTGATGTTAAAAATGCATACACAATCTAATTTGTAAGATAATCAAACAAAAGAACATGTATTAATTAAAATCATGTAGCTTTCCCAATCCATGAAGATATGTGCATAAGATTTATAAGATGTCTAGATTGTGTAAAAAACATGTATCAATTTTTAAGATCATACAACACAATCCATCATCAAGATGAAAGTACAAAGAGAATGTTAAGATAAGCAAAAGTCGTAGAAGACTAAAACTATGCATTAAGAGGGTTTTAGAGAGAGAGAGAGAGAGTAATTAATTAAAAAGAAAAATAAACAAAAAAGACAAAAGTAAAAAGACAATTAATAGCCACTATGTGACACTTGAAGACAAAAGTAAAAAGACAATTAATAGCCACTATGTGACACTTGTTCAATTTTATAATGGATCTAGCCATTCTCTAACCATCTATTCATTAAAATAGGTTTTAAGATTAGATACACTTCACATGTCATAATGATCATAAATCATCAAGATTGTCTTCTTTTTCTATTAAATTAAAAGGTTAAAAATAAATTAAAATAAAAAAATAGTTAAATATTTTTTTATGAATAGAGCCCTTTCTATTAAATTATAATATTTTTGCTTGAAAAGTTACACTAATCTATTTGTTAGTTCATGTCGCGGGACTAGAACTATAGGCATAGAAGAACTTAACTAGTATTAAATATTGTAATTTTAGCCAATCAAAATGTACTATTATTTTTAATACTATTACATTCTAATATATCATAAACTTAAAAAGCAAAATATTTAACATTTCAAGTTTCTAAAATTATTTTTCATATCATCCTCATTGGTAAAAATAATTTAGCGATAAGAAAAATATTGCTAACTACGTGCATTTATTTATGTTTTCTAGGGGACTGTGGACAAGTGGAAATAGTCACTGTTCATTCTTATAAATTTTAACAATACCTAAAAATAAATATATTCAACTTAATATTTATGAGATTTAGTTTGAACAAGGGTAGAAAATTTAGGGTATGGTTTAGGGGAGGAAAAATGTTTAATTATGAGGAGTTTTACAAAAATTCCAACTTTTAAGAAAAGTTTAACCCTAAATCTAATCTAATAATAATCTTAATCATAACATTAACTCATTTTTTAATTATATTTTATTTTATATTTATATGATATTATTTTATATTATAATAACTTTCTATTTAAATATATTTTAAATTGAATTAATATTATTTTAATATTATTTAAAATATTATATTCATATCATATTATATTAGATTTAAAAATTATATTATATTTATATTTATATATTATTTAATGTTATTTAGATGTAATATTAAATACTAGATGTTTGTATTATTATATGCTATATTATTATATTATTTTAGATTATATTATATTTATATTAAATTTCATATTTTTTATGTGCACACATTTCAATCCACTTCCTTGTGTCTTTTTCAATGTACATTTTTTTTCATAAAAACTTTCCTTTATACAATTTTTGTCACAAAGTTTAAACAATCTTGGTAGGAACTTCCTTAGACCCTTGTATTTTTGAAGTGTTGATCCAAAAATGATCACACAATCTAAATCAGAAATTGTTCAACCACTATTCATATATTGTAAATATGTAATCTTTAAATATTTTTCATTTGATAACATCATAAATATATTTAAAAATCAATTAATTTTTCTTTTAAAATAAAAATTAAAAATTAAAAGTATATTAACTTATAATAATTTTAAAAGAATATAAAAATGATTCTAAATACTTGACATGTATTTAAAAATAATAATTAAAAATTGGCAATATATTTTATCTATTTATTTATTATAAATAGTGTCATCTATCTTAAAATATACTTTTAAAAATTTTTAAATACAAATTATATTCAATTTTAATTATTAAAAAAATTGATAATATATTTATATTTTTATACATTTTAAATTATCTCACACTTTTTATTTAAAAATGAAAGATGTTTTTAATTTTCAAAAATAATAAAATGAAAAAATAAAAGAAAATGAGGTGGATTTGTAATTTATAAGATAATTTTAAAAATATAATAATATGAAAATTTGGAGTGATTTTTCATTATGTATTGATTTAAACTTGTTTAAGTGTTTGTCAACATGAACTAGCAATAGTTTAATTTTCTGCAATGTGTAGACAAAAGATATTTTAGATACAATTTAACATACTTATATCATATAGTTAGGAGCATCTTACACATACAATACACTTAGTTGATGCTACTAAAAATTCATATAAGAGACAAAAAATCTATAAAATAAATGTCTTATACATTTTTATTGATACAATCTAGATGAAACCTAATATTTACACAATCTTTACAATCCCACTAATTAAAATTAATTAAAATAAATTAAAACTTATATACTTAAAATAATGATAAATTCCCTCTAAACCCTATACTTCCACTAAATTTATAAATTAAAAAATGCTACAATACATACAAAATATATCAAAATGTCTTTGAAACTTCTTTCTATATAAATATTTTTTTATTAAACAAATTTATTATTACAATAAAAAGAAGAAAAATGCTATAAATAATAATAAAAATTGACATGAACAACATTAGAAACAAAATATATCTATAGTGGTGTGTTCTAGATGAAGTTGATTGTGGTTCCAAACTTAATTGTATTATATTGCGTACGTAATCATTTGTCTCTTACTACTCGTGATAAAGTGATCAAAATGGACAAAACAAAACAACGAAAACGAAAGGATAAAACAAATGGGCGCCAGAATTTTGGTTAACACGAAATGAAGATTGACCACGCTATCTCCACTTCCGTCAAGTGTTTGTCTAAATTATGGTTTAAATTTGAGGATTATTTCCTGATATGATGGTTTGTTGATATTAATTAATTATTTGATAAATAAAAAATAGTAATTTTGTAATTTTTAATTTAATTAATAAATGTAAATAAATTGTCATGTCAAGTAGAAATAATCGGTTCTCATGCTGCCTAAATTTAATAGGCTAAATGATTGCATTTATATATTTGAATTAAAATATTATTTAATAAAATTTTAATATATTGTATGGAATAAAATAAGATATTTTAGATAGATAGTTTTAATATTAAATTTAAATATATTTAAGCAATTGAATATTTTTTTTATATAAGAAGCAGTAAAATTAGGATCCTGATTTTATAATACTAATTTTCTAAAGGCAGTTCATAAACAAATATTACAAACACACTTATAGTTGATTAACAAATAAACATATAAAGAGTCCTAGTAGCATATAATTATAAACAATAATAAGCCTTAGTAGCATAAAGCAAAAAATTAAAACTAAACTAGCCACCCAAGGGCTCAGTGAGCACATGGTTCCACTCTTCACTGAGGAACTTGGTGGTGATATTTTCAATCCTGCAAAACAAAACAAAAATTGGGTCTACGTGGTCATTGGATCAAATCGTTGTTGTTCGCAGTGTTTATGTGTGGCTTTAGAGGGTTAGGGTTAGGTTTTTAGGTTTTTCAAGGCATTTTTATTTGAATGCCCTAGTGACGCAAGAGTAGATGGGGAGAGGGGCCAAAGGCACACCCTGATCAGATCCACCTTGCAGAGATCACACGCAGAAGCAACAAACACAACAGTGAGAGAGAGAATGCAGATACTTTCATATATTATCTTCAATTTGATTCATACATCCTAGGATGTAAGGCCTTCCCGGTTTAGGCCAGATATTACAATCAAGTACAAAAGTCCTCCAACATGCGAGGATCTGCCAACAACTTCTAATCTTCTATCTTCTATCAAAACTTATCTTTCCCCAAAACTGACTCTTAAAACTCTAACCAAATAACTACATTTATACAAGAGGCTACCGAACCAAGTCGGCCTTCAGATGCACAATCAATGGAAGGAACGACCAGATCTAGGTCCACACGCTTCCTAATGATAGATACCAACATTAAATCCATGACCAAATATAAATGCAAGAGTCAACCTCAACAAAAAACCAAAATAAACAACTTGGTAAGCAAGGATAATCGAGCGCCAGACAAGCACCACCAAGGGTCAGGGAAATTCACCGAGTGCCAAAGAGATAACCGATCAACACCGATAAACAAAGGAAACCAAGCAACACCAAACCAACTCAGTCAAAGAAGGAACCGAGCAACACCGAAAACTTCAAACATGTTTTTGGTGACACAGGATTGCCAAGGACCCGAGATGCTCCTGCATCAGACACCTGGGGTTATTTGAAATGATTCTCTAAATCATGAAACAGGTACAATATGAGTTGCATCCAACTCAGATTGTGAAATCCATGCACTGTCTTCAATCAGACTATTCTTCCACTTTACTAGGTATTCCATATATTGTTTTCCTCTTGTACTTCTGCCTTGATTCTTTGCTCCAAAATCTGCTCAACTTCTTCCATCTGTTTCTTAGGATAATCCATCGGTACTGTCATTTCTTCATCAGGTTCATGATACTCGTGCAAATCAGCAATGTTGAATATAGGTGATATATCCATATCATCAAGTAACTCAATCTCATATGCATTTCCACTGTCAAATTTTCTCAGTATCTTGCAAGGGCCAAACTTCTTCATTTTTAGCTTCCCATATGTTCCAATAGGAAATCGGCCTTTCTTCAAATGAACCATTACTTTATCATCGACTGCAAAATTCTTATGTCTTCTTGATCTATCAACTCTGTCTTTGTATTTCTGATTACTTACTTCCAACTTATGTTTCACATATTCATGCAATGTCTTCATGTATTCAACAAACTTCACTCCTTCAGCACTTCTCTTTCTTTCATCAACAATATCCCTCAAATTTGATATACCTCTCGGTTGTATGCCATTTACAATCTCAAAAGGTGTTTTTCCAGTACTCCTATTCACTGAATTATTGTATGCAAACTTTGCTTGTGCTAACACAGAATACCAATGACTTGGTGTGTCTCCAACTAAACATCTCAAAAGATTTCCCAAACTTCCATTTACAACTTTTGTCTATCCATCGGTTTCTAGGTGAAATGTAGAACTATATTTCAACTCGGTGCCAAACTTTCTCCAAAGGGTCTTCCAAAAGTATCGAACAAATTTATTATCTCGGTCAGAGATAATACTCCTCGGTAATCCATGCAATTTGATAATTTCCTTAAAGAAAAGATCTATTATATGTACTGCATCTGATGTCTTTCTACAAGGTATAAAATGTGTCATTTTAGAAAATCTATCCACAACAACAAATATAGAATCATTACCTCTTACTATCTTTGGTAAGCCAAGAAAAAAATCCATACTAATGTCAATCCAAGGTTTCTTAGGAACAGAAATCGGTGTATACAATCCAGTATTCTGACTTACTCCTTTTGCAACTTGACAAATTCCACAACTTCTCACAGATTTCTGAACATCTTTATACAACTGTGGCCAAAAGTATTTCTCCTTAAGCAAATTCAATGTTTTATCAAGCCAAAATGTCCAGCCAAACCACTACTATGTTTCTCCTTTATCAAATTAGTTCTCATTACTCCTCTCGATATACACAACTGAATACCTTTAAACAACATACCTTCTTGAATAAAATATTCTTCCCATTTAGTACTTCGTTGATCTTGAATAGGTGCTATTCACTTTCTCCACGGATCAGAAAAATCAGGATCAAGTTCATAAGAATCTCTCATGTCATCAAAGCCAAGAACTTCAATTTTCATCTCGGTCATCAAAGATCTTCTTCTACTTAATGCATCAACAACTCGGTTAGTGACTCCACTCTTATGCTTTATCACAAATGTATAACTCTACATAAATACTCAACCTATTTCATATGTCTCTGATTCAACTTATTCTAACTACCCAAATACTGTAAAGCCTTATGATCGGTATACAACACAAATTCACTTAGTATCAAATAATGTATCCATTTTTTCGGTGCTTGAACAATGGCATAAAATTCCTGATCATACACAAAATATTTCCTTTTTGCATCATTCAACTTTTCACTAAAGAAAGCAACAGGTTTACCTTCTTGACTCAACACGGCTCCTATTGCACTACCACTTGCATCACATTCCACTTGAAATACTTTATTGAAATCCGATAATTCCAAAATAGGCAATTCAACAACCTTCTGCTTCAAAGTCTCAAAATTTTTATCTGTTAGAGTAATAGATATATTTGACTTTATAATTAAATCATTTCGATTTAATTACTTAAGTCCTCTATTATTCTTTTTCACTTAAGCTATCTCTTTTAGGTGCATAATAATTAATATTTCTATTAATTATTATTGCACATCCTAGTTTTTTGTGGCTTTAGGGTTTCTGTTCTTATAAGCCGCTTTTGTAATTATTTCCTTCATTCTCTCTTAATACATTTTGAGCTCTAACATTTTGAGCACAAGAGGGTTTTGCTTTTTCTAGTTTTAGCTTCATTCTTTGTAACAGGTTTATTGCATGCAACTGGATCTTGGAGTTGAATCTGATATTTCATCAGTTTCTACATGGTATCAGAGCCATTCTGCTGCAGCTTGTTCAAAGTTTTCTGAAGCTGTGGATCAAGCTCTTTTTCTAGCGTTTTCTGCTATTTTTTATATTGGATCTAGGGGGTTGCAATTTTTCGGGGCACTTTGGACAAAAACTGACCTCACGGTTGCGTCCAGAAGGCCCGAGATACCCAAAATCCATATAAAATTTGACCTATTTGGCCTCTGGGACATCTGAGAAAAAAATTTGCCCTATTAGGGCCATACGGCACGAATTTCAAAAAAAAAAATATTAAAAAAATTGAAAAGCGCCATTTTTTAAAGCGCTGCGGAGCGCGCCGCCAACTCCCCGCCGCCGCGCCACCCAGGCGCCACCGGAGCTCGGCCCCTGCGCCATCGCGCCCTCTGCGGACCGCCCTGCCTCCTCCCGGCCCGGCCGCCGCCCCAGCTCCGCCCCACCGACACCCGGCCCGCCCGGCCGCCGCCGCTGCTCCGCCCGGCCACTGCAGCAGGTGATGTCACCTGCTGACGTCACCTACATTTTCCGACGCCGTGAAAATTTTCCGGTGAATTTCAAAATTTTCTGACAATTGTACGGTTATGACGTCAGCGACGGCCCAGTGACGGTCATACGGCCGTCAAATTTTTTGTCGTCCCTGGTTTTTTCCAGAGAGCTTACATTTGGGGGTACTTGGGCGTTTTTGCTCCTACAGGGTTCATACGGACTCAAAAATCGACATATGATACATCGCCGGAAAGGTCTTTCCGAGACGGACGCAATGATGCTAGTTTGGTTTGCTGATTCAACCATTTGACTTCTTTTTTTTGGCATCAAAGTAGAAACTTCTATTTTCCTCCTCCTCTGCATCTGGAGTCCAGGTTTTCTCCTCTTTTTTTTATGCTTTCAGTTATTTACTGTACGGGAGTTTGATTTATATTTTGTGGGGGGGGTGTTTCTCATTTCTGTAATTTACTTCAGAAAAGACCCTTCTACTTTTGTCTTCTTCTTCTCTCAATGTCGGACCCCTCTGTGGCCCGGCTGACACCGCACAATTACCATACATGGAAAGCACACATGACCAGGCTGCTCATGTCACGTGGCTTATGGTCATGTCTGGATGAACACCAACCTGTTCTGCAGCGTCCCTTTGAAGTTCTTCAGCACAGGAACAAAATGGATGAAGCCATGGGTTTGATTGCACTGAACATCTCTGACAGTCTCTTATTTCACTTGGAAGGTTTGACCACTCCTAGGGCTATTTGGAGCAAGTTTTCAACCTTGTTTGGTACAGTCAACGAATTCCGAAAGCTTCAGCTTGATGCAGAGTTGACCTCTTTGACTCCTTCTGATTTCCCCACTATAGAGGACTTCTTGATGAAGTTCAAGTCTTTGCGTACAGTTTTGCAGGGATGTGGAAAAATCAAGACAGATGATGAGTGTATCTATTTGATACTCTCAAAGTTGCGAGGATAGTACCAGATCTTTTCTTCCACTTTCTACTCCACCATGGATGCTTTGGGTACCAGACATGTTATGCCCTCTTTTGAGAATTTCTGTGACAGGTTGACTCGTGAGCAGTCCAAGATCACTCAGATGGATTCACTTGCAGGTTCACAGTCACAGGCATTGCTTGCCAAGACACCTCAGGATTCTCAGAAGCAGAAACCGAAGCAGATATCTGATTCCTCTTCTCATCACTCTACTGGCCCACCATCTTCTTCTAAGAAGGAGAAACAGAAGACTGAGAGCCCTTCATGTTCCTATTGTCAGAAGGGAACACATGATGAGTCACTTTGCTATCAGAAGAAGTTTGATGGTTACGAGAAACAGATAGCGGATTTGCAAGCTCTTCTTCAGCAGAGCAATCTTTCCTCTCCATCCTCTTCTGGCTCACAGGGGTCTGCTTATCAGTCTTCCTCTATCTATTCTACAGCTGGACAGGATCTTGGAAAGGGTCATGCATTACGGGCTTCTGTTGCATCCCCTTCATAGGTCCCTTGGATACTGGATTCAGGTGCTTCTCACCATATGGCATCTTCTCGGGAGATCTTCTCTTCTTTTGAGGCTTCTCCTATTTCCCATATTATCATTGGGAATAACACTGTTATGACTGTCTGTGGGAAAGGCACTGTATGCATTCAGGATGGCACATTCAATGATGTGTTGTATGTTCCATCTCTGTCTTCAAACCTTCTCTCAGTTTTTCAGATTACTCACAGTGGGTCAGGGAAGACAGTTGAGTTCACTCCAGATTCAGTCTTCATCCGAGATAGTATGACAGGAAGTATTGTTGCTACAGGGACAGTTGATCATTCCACCCGTCTCTACTCCTTCTCACACTTTGGTCCACCTTTGCCAGAGCACGACTCTCCTACTTTGAGAGAGCATCATGTGGTACAGTCAGGTCGCTTGAACCTTTGTGTGGTTCCTGAGACTACTGTTATGACTTCCATGCCACCACCTGTTGAGCTCTTTTCTGTTCAGCACGGTTCTCCTACAACACTGCCTGACCCTCCAGCTCCAGTCATCGAGCCACCAGGTGTAGTTGTTGAGGATTCTACAGAGGACATTCATCTCCTCTTTGATGACAGTGTCAGCACACCTGTCATACCACCTACATTGGGGATTCCCTTTCAGGATCCTCCTGTCTACTCCTTTGAGCATCAGCTCGGCCTTCCAGTGACCCCTCAGCTTTCGAGGTTACCTCTTCAGTGTCCACTGACTTTCACTCCTCTGCATTGGAGTCACAGTGGCTTGTTCATTGATCTAGGGGTTCTTTCCTTCCAGGGGGGCTTTGGAGCCTCAACCTTCTCTCATGGGGGGGGTTGGCAGCATGCATTGTACTTATGGCTTTGAGAGAGTCTCTTGAAGTCATTCCTTTTTGTCTTTGCTTACTTTTTCATCTCTTTTTGGAGAGGAGTTTTTCCCACTGGGTTTTCTCCTTTACTCCGGTTTATAGAGATTTCCTTGTACTGGGTACCTGATCAGGCCTTGTTGCCGGGACCCATTTTTTTTTCTTGCTTTCTTAGCTGTGCTAGGTTAGCTTCCTCTTGAGCTACGCTTAAGGGGGGGTGTTAGAGTAATAGATATATTTGACTTTATAATTAAATCATTTTGATTTAATTACTTAAGTCCTCTATTATTCTTTTTCACTTAAGCTATCTCTTTTAGGTGCATAATAATTAATATTTCTATTAATTATTATTGCACATCCTAGTTTTTTGTGGCTTTAGGGTTTCTGTTCTTATAAGCCGCTTTTGTAATTATTTCCTTCATTC
This sequence comes from Chamaecyparis obtusa, assembly GCA_027943335.1. Classification (NCBI taxonomy): domain Eukaryota; kingdom Viridiplantae; phylum Streptophyta; class Pinopsida; order Cupressales; family Cupressaceae; genus Chamaecyparis; species Chamaecyparis obtusa. Next base: position 45,341 of record BSBK01002437.1, on the reverse strand, counting down.
TCTCTTAATACATTTTGAGCTCTAACATTTTGAGCACAAGAGGGTTTTGCTTTTTCTAGTTTTAGCTTCATTCTTTGTAACAGGTTTATTGCATGCAGCTGGATCTTGGAGTTGAATCTGATATTTCATCAGTTTCTACATTATCAACTCCATGTGTCCACTTGAATTCTCTTTTATCTCTTCTCATAGTCTCAATCATAGTGTTACAAATTGAACTGAAATTCCTAATGAACTTTCGGTAAAAACTTGCCAAACCATGAAATGATCTTACCTCACTAGCATTCTCGGGTGTAGGCCAATTAAAAATAGCTTCAACCTTTTTAGGATCCATTTTCAAACCATCAGCTGAAATCACAAATCCCAAATACACAATCTCCTCTTTCATGAATGAACACTTTTTCAGATTTATCAGCAACTTTTCTTCTTTCAACCTCTGTAATACTTGTTTAACATGCAACAAATGTTCTTCTCTGGTCTTACTGAATATCATAATATCATCAAGATATACAATCACAAACTTACCCAATAATTTCTTCAAAACTTCATTCATCAATCTCATAGAAGTACTCGGTGCATTAGTTAAACCAAAAGGCATAACCAACCACTCATACAAACCTTCTTTTGTCTTAAAAGCAGTCTTCCACTCATCACCTTCTCTGATTCTGATCTGATGATACCCACTTTTCAAATCAATTTTGATAAAATACTTTGCTCCAATCAAACTATCCATTATGTCATCCATTCTCGGTATAGGAAACCTATATTTCACTGTTATATTGTTGATTTCTCTATAATCAATACACATTCACCATTCTCCATTCTTCTTAGGTGCCAATACAATAGGTACTGCACAAGGAGTCAAACTTTCTCTGATCAAACCTTTCTGCAACAATTCTTGAATTTGTCGGTTCAATTCCTGATTCTTAGTAGGTGTCAACCGATGTGGTGCTTTATTCGGTAAACTAGCTCCAGGGATTAGATCCATGTAATGATCAATGCTTCTCTTTGGTGGCAAACCATCAGGTACATTATCAAAAATAATTTCACTATATACTCAGTGAGTAACTTATCAATTTCCTCAGGGACACTATCCTCTGTTTTCTTACTCAGTTTGTTAGGAATCACAACAAAACATACATCATTCTTCTTCAAATCCATAACAAAATTTCTTCCTTCCATTAAGTAAACTTTCAAAAATGTGCAAACATTACTAACAGGTTCTTCAATCACAGGTAACAAGATCTGTCTTCTCCCATCAGCCCAAATAGTATATTTATGCAATCTCTCATCATATATAGCATGTCTATCATATTTCCAAGGTCTACCCAACAAAATATGACAACAATTCATAGGCATGATATCACATAACACCTTATCATAGTACTTTCCAATTTTCAAATTCACATAACATTGTTCACTTACCAAGAGTGTATGCTCATCTTTGATCCATGAAATTTGATAGGGCTTCGAATGTTCCAACCTTTTCAACTATAGCTTTGTGACCATTTCCTCAGATGCCAGATTCTCTGAGCTACCACTGTCAATGATTACCTTCCAAACTTCATCAGAAACTCTACATCTAGTCTTGAACAGACTTTTCCTTATCAGATCTTCCTTATTACTTTCACTCCAAAGTGCTCTCCTTAGGTCATCAAGTTATTTTCCTTCTCAGGTTCACTCGGTGACTCTTCTTGCACAAAAGCATTTCTACTATTACCGAGCTTCTTACTTGCATGTGTACACTCAAATGATCTATTTCCTTCTTCTCCATAATTGTAACAAGTTCCTCATAAACCACCTCTGTCATAACCACCTTGGTAGTTACTGCCTCTACCTCTGGATGAACTTTCACCTTTCCACTCGGTCTTGCCTTTATCCAGAGTTGTCTTTTCAGGTTCAAATCTATTGTTTTCACCATAAGATCTACCTCTTCCCCTAGGGAATCTACCACCTCTACCTCTTTGTCTTTGCTCATGTTTCTTGTTCAATTTCTCCTCATCTTTCAATGCAAATTGATAAGCCTCTTCAATGTTCTCCAATTTGACCAAACTGATTTCTTCTTGGATGGAAACTCTCAAACCATTCAGGTATCTATCAATTCTTTCTACATCATCTTCATCATGTCTAGATCTGATATCTTGTCTATAGAATTCCTTAGTATATTCTTTTACCGAGCTATCTTTCTGCCTCAAACTTTTCATTCGCCTAACTAGGTTAATCTAATAAGCACAAGGTAAGAACTTTCCTTTCAATTTATTCACCATTTTATTCCATACCTTGATTTTTTCTTTGCCTTTCCTCTTTTTCTCCAACTACAGATGTTCCCACCACAAGGATGCATGACTCTTCAACTTTGTGCTTGCAATTTTCACCTTCTTTTCCTCAAGTACATTTTTATATTCAAAGTACTTTTCCATCTAAGTCATCCAGTCCACCAATTCATCAGAATCCAATTTTCCACTATACTTAGGAGGATTAAAGTGCGGTGTAGACTTCAGATTTGTCAAAGCCTTCAAAAATCTTTCCTCACCTTGATCCATCGTCGGTGCAGGTTCTACATCAAATTCTTCTTCCTTGATTTCATCATCACTAAGATCTTCAAGATGTCTTCCTCTTCTCTGGGCTATTTCAACAACTTCTAATATAGCAGCAAGTTGTCTCAACATGTTTTCCAATCCTAGATCTGCATCTCACCTCCCATGAACTATCTTGAAACCCTCTGCAATTGCAAGCCAGATCGTAATCTGCTAGCCCACAACAATTCAACTAGGGTTTGACTAGAAGAAACCCTCAAACCTAGATTCGCAAACCTAGATCCAGATCTCACATCACTATGATACCACCTGATGCAAGAGTAGATGGGGAGAGGGGCCAAAGGCACACCCTGACTAGATCCACCTTGCAGAGATCACACATGGAAGAAAAAAACACAATAGTGAGAGAGAGAATGAAGATACTTTCATATATTATCTTCAATTTGATTCATACATGTCAGGCTGTAAGGCCTTCCTGGTTTAGGCCAAGTATTATAATCAAGTATAGAAGTCCTCCAATATGCGAGGATCTACCAACAACTTCTAATCTTCTATCTTCTATCAAAACTTATCTTTCCCCAAAACTAACTCCTAAAACTCTAACCAAACAACTACATTTATACAAGAGGCTATCGAACCAAGTCAGCCTTCAGATCCACCATCAATGGAAGGAATGACCAAATCTAGGTCCACACGCTCCCCAATGATAGATACCAACATTAAATCCATGACCAAATATAAATGCAAGAGTCGGCCTCAACAGAAAACCAAAATAAACAACTCGGTAAGAAAAGAAATAATCGAGTGCCAAAGAGATAACCGACCAACACCGGTAAATAAAGAAAACTGAGCAACACCAAACCAACTCGGTCAAAGAAGGAAACAAGCAACACCAAAAACTTCAAACATGTTTTTGGTGACACATAATTTCCAAGGACCCGAGATGCTCCTACATCACCTAGCTCTGTTCTATTTTGCAGTTTCTTTTTGAGTCACTTAAGTTGTTTAATAGATGGGTTTGTCATCGTTGAAGGGGCCAAAAGTCATGTTGTTAGGTTTAAATCTTTCATGGTCACCATTAATTTCCCTATGTCTCGCTAGCATATTTCCTTAGTTTATTATTTTATCACTTGGTTGGCTTGTGGTTTATAACCTAAGTGTTTGTTTGTTTATGTAAGAATTTGCAAATAGTAAAAATTGAACCAAGGATCTAGAGTTTAAAGAAAAGAACAAATGCAAGAGAGATGATATGAACAAGAATAGACTAGTATGATGTAATGATTGATGATTGATTGATCCAATGAATTGATTTATTTACATAATAGACCTCTTTATATAGGAAAGGCGATAAGAGAGAATGATAAGGAGTTGATAAGCTATCACCTATGCTAGGTGTAAACACATGTCCACCAAATGTAGATCATCCTCCATTATGCAATAAATTATGTGCAATAGGATGAGGACATGATAATGTGATATGTGCACTAAAGGTGGATCTCACACCTAAAGTGGAATTTCTCCTACACCATGTGCTTAATTGAGGTGCAACCTCCTAGGTGTCTCAATGACAAACTATTATGCAATACATTATCTGAAGTAAGATTAAGTAAAGTGTAATTAGGAATATTTAATTACACCAACACCCCTAAGTGAAACTTAGGGGAATGCACTTAAACTCACAATGCAAGATGGGTCTTGGCTACTGGGCCATGTTAGGTACCCATGTGAACAATATGAAATGCAATACATGAAATGAAAAACTCTCATAAAGTGGAGAAAGAGGGAAAACCTCATGGGAAAAACCCTCCCCCAAAAAGAGAGAAGAAAACAAGATGCGTGGACGGATGGAGTACTTAAGATCCCCCAAGAACTAAATACATAATGTATATACAAAGAATTATCCCCCCATAAGAATGATAGTTGGAGACATGATATCCCCCTCATAATGAAGAAGCTCCCATGTTGATGAAGAGTACTGCAAAAAAAAGATTAACCAATTCCTACAAGAAACATGTCTCCCCTTAGGAAGAAATAGATACATCAAACGATGAAGAAGCCAATCCATGTGCAAATGGAAGAAGGAAGAAGATGTAGGTCTCCATGTATGCATCTCTGAAGACTAAATAGGTCTCTCCAAGCTCAAAGAATCTATGACTACATGTGACAAACCAAGTGAAGAAGAAGAATCAAGAACACCAATCTCCAAATAAGATGAAGAAGTATCTCCAACTATGATGCTATCATCAAAGAGAAGAAAAAACCCCTCATGTATGTCTCTCAAATCTGCATCATGAGAATCAACAAATGCTGAAAATGCATCCAAGTAGACATCACATTCTGCAAGATCTGAAAGACTATGATCATTATGCTGAGTAGTAGAGCCCATGTCTGAAGAAGTAGGAGGTAGAGGAGTAGGAAGCTCAACACTTGTATCATCAACAAAATGAGAAAAATAATAAAAGCGTGATGTATGATCAACAACTCCCATAGCTATGACATCTCTAGTCTCCATGTCCTTAATGTAGACATAATCAGGAGTGAACTCAACAATTTTACCTTGAGCCCTAGGAGTAATTTGATAAATAGAAAGGAGATTAGTGGTTAAGGATGATACACAAAGAACATCATTAAATGTCCCCTCTCCCATGGGAATAGAACCTTTCCCACAAAATCTCATGTATGTGTTGTTACCCATCAAAATATTAGAAGAATTACAAGGCTCAATAGAAGAAAACATATCCATAGAAGATGGCATATGATGTGATCCACCTAAATCAAGAAGTCATTTACCTTGCTCAGTTTGTGTGGAAGTCAAAAGTGCTTGTCCTTTACCTTTATCTTTGGATGATGATGGAGATGTAGAATTAGTTGCCAAATGTGTAGAAGGAGTAGACATTGATGAGGGAAACTTAATATTGTTCTTTTGAATAATGTGAGTTAGCTCATTAATCTTCTTGTGAAAACACTTATGCTCATCATGTCCTAGCTTTTTACAATATGCACATTTATCCCTCTTTCTTCTAGATGATTCCTCTCTTGAAGAGGACTTGGATTCAATAGTATTGAGTGAAGGAGATTCATTACCTTTGTCATGAGGCTTAGGATCCTTATGTTCCTTCTTTCCTTTTCCATTAGAAGCCTTTGAAGTGGATTCATTTGCAATCAATACATGATGTGTGGAAGGCTTCAATTGACCCATGTGTGCCAATTTTTCTTGTTACCTTGTGAGTTGAGCTACAAATTCATCAAGAGAAGGAAATTTGTATGCACTACCAAGAGCATCCATAGTGGCATAGAATGTAGAAACAAAGATAGATTATTCAAGACCTAGCTTGGAAAGAATAGAAAAGGAGAAAAATTGAGCAAGATATGGCCCTTTGAAGTTAGACTTCAAATCAGAAAACTCCAATGGTGAAGGCAAAAATTTTCAAACCCTTGATGATGTCATCAATTTACAACATTAAATTTGGTGGCCATATGGATGTCACTAACAAAGCCAATTTTCCCAGTTTTGACAGCTGGACGACTGCCAATTTTAGGCTACTATAGCAGGTGACATCGCAAAAACATTGCGCATGGGGCTGATGCGGTAGCTGATGTCATAAATGACTGTATGATTCATATGATGACATGGAAGATGTGGTGGCCTCCTTCCATGTCTCCTATATGGATTGGTGTTCGGCTGGTGACTAGATGCATGCATGACATTGCTTGTGATGTGGCCTAGTTGCCACGTGGTGAGAGGTGAGTGGGCCGCGTGGATGTCTCAGACAGAGGGTTGAAGCTAGAGCAGGCCGCATGGCCTCTTAGGTGGTGAGTGGCTGTCCAGTGGTGAAGCTGGGTAGGCCATCGTTGGGGGTTGGTATTCCTGGTGGACATCAGTGGGAACCTGAGACTTTAGTCCCACATCGAGCAGGTAGCGATATATTGGCCTATTTTTATATGTGCACCCACAGATAACAAACAAATAAGCTCAGAGCTAGCTCGGGATCGGACATGATCTCATTGACTGGCTTGGTCTCATGCATAAGTTTGGATGAACTGGTGAGATCTTGGATTTGACCAAGGAGATCGTGTGATTTCGGTGGAGGGTACTAGCGCGGACGATTATGTGCCTCCAAGAAATTAGTCCCACATTTATCATGTGGGAGAGATCTAAGGCATTTTTATATGCTAGTCCACACAAAGGAAGGAAAAGAGCTTGTTGGTTGGTTGGGATCGGGCTCTTTCCTTGTACTTGCTATGTATGCATGTTTATGTATATGCAAACCCGAATGATAAAATAAAGAGAGAGCCTCATCAAGGGGCTCAGCATCGACCTTGGTCTTGAGCTCAGGCTTAGTTTGCCAAGTTTTTAGATTGACAATGGGTGATGATGTCAACATATTTGGCTGGAGGTTGTTGATGATGATGTCACCCTATGTAGAGGAATATTCCATGATACCTGACAATAAATGTAGGGTTCGTACCAACCCTGAAACAAGTATTTTGTAGGGAAATTTTTTTTTGAAAAAGCAGAAATAGAATTTTTTTTTTTGAAATTGTACCACAGAGACGCAGACCGGGTCATACGACTCGATTTGCAAAAAAAAAAAATTCCTTAATTTGGACTTTCATCGAATATGGGTGAGTTTATAGTCAATTTTAATTGAAATAGCCTCTTGGATGCAATGGTGAGGTCAGATCTGACCCAATATGCTTCCACAACACACTGGTCTTTAGATTTGAGATTTGGACCTTTAATGCTTGCACCAAGATCTCTCCAAATAGGCTAATCAAAATGCTCCAATGGCTTTGATATCATGTAAGAATTTGCAAATAGAAAAGATTGAACCTAAGATCTAGAGGTTAAAGAAAAGCCAAAATGCAAGAGAGATGATATGAACAAGAATAGACTTGTATGATGCAATGATCGATGATTGATTGATCTAATGAATTGATTTATTTACATAATAGGCCTCCTTATATAGGAAAGGCGTTAAAAGATAATGATAAGGAGTTGATAATCTATCACCTATGCTAGGTGTAATCACATGTCTACAAAGTCATAGCCTATAGTGGCATGGGTAGCATTTTACTAATAAGCAGTTGAAACAAAGGTAGGCACATAAGTAGACCCATTGATTCATACCTTCCAACTCCAGTTCCATAGCCCATCCATCAAAATAGTAGGGGCACGGGTGCTCCATAAGCTTCACCGGTCGGCCCTGCTGCCAACAATTCAGCCCCCTACTATTTTAAGGTAGGTAGGTAGGGGCATCCATTTATATAGAGGTAGGGGCATCCATTTGTATTTCTCCAGCTGCCTATCATGTTACGTATAGAATCCTATAGAAGCCCCTCACCAACTAGCTAATCAGACGTGAGCCCCTCCTTGGGCGGATTCCTCCCTTTTGCTCTCTCCTCCCTCCCAGTCCCTGGATAATGTAACACGCTAATTGTCGACCATGTTAGGGCTGTAGCACACTTCATCCAATCCCTGAGGTATCCATGGAATTCTAATTCCCAAGTAATCCGTGAGTGGATCATCCTCCATTATGCAATAAATTATGTGCAATAAGATGAGGATGATAATGTGATATATGCCCTAAAGGTGGATATCACACCTAAAGTGGAATTTCTCCTACACCATGTGCTTAATTGAGGTGCAAACTCCTAGGTGTCTCAATGATAAACTATTATGCAATGCATTATCCTAAGTAACATTAAGTAAAGTATAATTAGGAATATTTAATTACACCAATAGTTTAAGAGTTGTGTGTTCGTCTGGGTTGGGTCCCTTTTACTCTTCTAGTGTAGGGGCTACTTGTCATCTTCTTATTGGCATGTCATCTAGCGATGATGTCATGTTGTGGAATCTATTGACTATAGGATAGCGAGAGGATGCCATCTATCAATAAATAGTTGGATGAAGGACTTTATATTATACCTTATATTATATTTGTCAGTCCCTTTGATTAGCAGTCAAGCTACTAAAGTGCTTATCTTTTAGCACAAGTGAAAAATGGATGCTAATATTTTGAAATGATTGAAAAGGTGATCAAAGTTTATTCAAGGGGTAAGTAAAAATGGTTTGATCATCAGGTAAAGGAAGAAATCAACGACTATTGTAATCCCATGATCAAAGTTGTAATATTTTAGTGATCACGACACCACAAGATCTTGCCACATATCCTCAATCATTCAAAGTTGAAGAAAGGTAGGGTTGGGGATGTTGTGTCCAAGCATCCTTGTGGATCCTTTTTATTGGTCATCTTTTGGGCCCATTTTCTAGCGTGGAGGTCAAAATAAAGTTGACTTATTTGGATCATTGGGTGCGGCCAATCTAGATGGGATTGACAATTGAGATTCAAACTCATATTCAAATTATATTTCAAGTCATTTATTTGCTCGAATGAATTAATGGTGGATAAGATGTAAATCAATTGTTGTAGATAGTAAATAAAAAGTGAATTCATTTCCATTTTCATTCACACAACATTCACGTCGAAAGCCAAAAATTTTCTAGAGCTGAGAGAAAGTTGAGCAAAGTGTTTCTATGCAAAATTGGAGTTTCCTAGAATGAAAAAAGTCATAAGTAGGGCTCTTTCTTCACTAGGTTATTCACATTTGAATTATCTGGTGAATTGTGCTAAGATTATGGGGAAAGGTGAATTGTGCTAAGATCATTGAAATGTTCCTAATCATTTCTAAACCATTCCTAAATGTTCCTAATCATTCCTAAACCAATCCTAACAATTCCTAAACATTCATAACTGATCCTAAACATTCCTAAACCAATCCTAATTGATCATAAACTATGTCAAACATTCCTAAATCAGTTTAAATATTCCTAAATCAGTTAAAATATTCCTAAATTAGTTCAAATAATCCTGAATCAATCCTAATTAGCCCAAGACCATTTCAATCACATTTGATCATCCTCAAATCAATTCTAGGGCATTGTCAAAGTTCATCAATGTTCGATCAAGCCTCATCATCATCATCATCATCAGCAATCCAATTTTGAGTGCATTGTCAAAGTTCATCGATGCCTCATTGTCATCATCCTAATCCAAGTCAATCCAATAGCATTGTCAAAGTTCATCGATGTTGCGTTGTTCCCTAATCAGTTTTTAATCATCAAGATTGGTTCAAACCCTAATCAAATCTTTCAAGACCAAATCATTTTCATCTACATGATAAATTCGGCCAATCATATTTACTAATTTGTCCCCTTTGGATAGATAACCCATAGTTTATCCCTTTTTTATTAATCTATTTGTTAGATTAATTTCCCCTATCCTTTATTTCCCATAATTAATTAATTTTATATTAATTAATTATTCCCTTTTCCATGATTTTTAGAATTTTTAAATTCCTAATTCTTAATTTGTCCTTTTTGAGGGAATAATAAATTTTCAAATATTAAAAATGTGACTCTTACACATTCCCTTAATTCATGCTTCATGATTTCCTACTAATTAGCCTCCAATTCCTTCCACCTTCCCTATCCCCTTTTTCCTTATTTTGTGCTTCCTAATTTCCTAATAATTAGCCTCATCTTTATTCTCCCATCTTTCCCCTAATTGTGCATTGATTTGTTTATGCTAGGTTGAACCCACAATAGTGGGTTACACTTTTTAGCCTAAACGGACACTGAACTCTACATTTTGAAAAAAACTTTCAGATTCAGATGCATATTGCCGTTGAATCGCTCGAAATCGGAGGATGAAGTAAATTAGAGTCTTTTAGGATTTTCTGTCTAGATTCTAAATATTTTATTTTTATTTTTTTTAATTTATTTGAATACTTTTTTCTTTCTCCCACGAAAACTTGTATGGTGCTCAAAACGTCATTTTCAAATAGTAACACTATTTTCATAGAGCATAACTTTTTTTGTAAAATAGATATGAATGTGATTCTTTCGAATTTAGTTTTGTAACATCCATACGGAGGGCATGCAATTGGTTTGATAAAATTATCACTATTATTGCATATTTTATTAATGTTTGAAGTTGACTAAACCAAAATTTTGACGTACCTTGACTACATAGCTTATAACTTATTGTGTATTTATCAAATTTCAATTATTATTTTTTTAATAGAAAGTAGATTTGAATACGAAGGGCACTGTTATTTTTCAAAAAAAAAAATCCTTTTTTTACTATTTTTCATTGAACGTCAAACTCAAAGGTTTATATTTGATAAAATACCTACATTCATTTAACGTAAAAAACCATACACATAATAAATTTAAAAATAGTCAAATATATAATCGTTAGAAAGATAGTTCCGAGTACTTATTGTATGCAAAAGGACCTCTTCTTATTCATCCATTTGATCAACATGCTTGAGGCCCGAAGCCATGAAATTCTCAAAATTTCTTCAAAACTTGCAACCATGGCCCAAACCAGGCACTTTCGATCAAAAGTTTTCACTTTCGATCAAAAGTACTTTCGATATATCAAAAGTACTTTGCTAAAAAATGCAAAATTTAGTCATTACTAAGCGAATTTTGATCGAAATTTATTTAGTTTTGATAGAAAGTCAAGTTTGACTTTCGACAGAAACCTATGTCGGCCTTTTTGGTGGCATTTCCAGTTAATAAGAATTAGGTATAAATAAATGTATATTTTTTTCATTTCATAAATCTGAAAGCTGTAAAATAATTCACATTTAGGAGAAGGAAGACATTTTGGCATGCAATAATTTTCTAAGTTGTGATGGGAAATAAAAAGAGAAGGCTAAACAAAACTACACAACATTATTCTGAAGAGACTGAACAAAGACTACGTGAAGAATCACGAAAAAGATATCATCGTCGAAAACAAGGTATGTCTAAGATGTCTCTAGATAGATATTTTAAGTTGATGGTCAAGACTTGTCTTAATGTTCATGTAAATGTGATATTGTAGGTCTTGGTACTCTCAAATTTGGCTCAAATTTAGAGTGACCAATTGAATGTTTTCTCTAAGACAAAATGAGTATTCCTAAAAAAAATTTGTGAGAAGGCACATTTTGAGCATGTAAAGGGAAGCTAGCATGTGATGGAGGAATGTTTTAAAGAAGGGAGGATGCTAGACCATTGCTCAGAAAAGATGAATCAATGGATTTTGCAAACACGAATTCACATAAAAGAAAAAAAAAGTCATATTGCAGGGGGCATAAATTTTTATTAAACCATTGGATCGAGCTCATTTTTGGATATGTTGTCGCAAACCTAGTTCTCCAAATTCTCACTCGAGTGATTTTCAAAATTAATCCTGGTTCATGAAATACAGTCATCTAAGTGCAGCACTGTCAAAACTGCCCAGAAAACTTTCATAGCATTTATCCCACATTGCTCCCAATTTTGAATTTTAAAGTGTTTATATGGAATGCTCCAAACATATGAAGTAAATCAAAGTGCTGGAAGCTATGCTTGTCCAGGCTTGTGCGTCCACCTCAATTTTCATGCTAGTGGGCCCAGAAGAAATTTTGCAAAAAGGGACACTTGTCAAGAAGTCTCCAAGTCTCCAAATGATTATGAGACTTAGAGACTTAGTCTCCAAGTCTCTAGATAATGTTAGTCTCCAAGTCTCCAAATGATTATGAGACTTAGAGACTTAGTCTCCAAGTCTCTAGATAATGTTAGTCTCCAAGTCTCCAAATGATTATGAGACTTAGAGACTTAGTCTCCAAGTCTCCAGATGTCCATTCAGAGACCTAGAGACTAAAGGCATTCTCCAAATCTCATAAGAAAGCAAAAGAAGAGGAAATGATTATGAGACTTAGAGACTTAGTCTCCAAGTCTCCAGATGAAGATTCAGAGACCTAGAGACTAAAGGCATTCTCTAAGTCTCTAAATGAAACCATGGTTAAGGAAATACTTCAAAGACTTATAGATTGATGTAGTCTCCAGATCTCCAGATGGACTGAGGTTAAAAGTGAGTTTGTCCGAGCATCCAATGAAATGGTGACAAGTGGAAAGTTCTGGTGGCATGTGCAGATTTTAAAGTTATAAAAGATTTAAAAAGCATAACATAGTTGAAACATTAGAGAAATTTCAAAAAATTTCATGACAAAGCTGCTCACGGGAAAATGCCTGGGAGATTCATTTTTTATCAGAATATGGCAGTATAATATGTTTTCAAAAATGCCAGAAGATGATGGATGCAATGATGGTAGTTAGAATTAGATCAGATCAAGTTGCTAAGAGTAGTAAAGGCTTTTAAATCCACAATCAAATTTTGGGGAGACTTTTTTTTCCAAAAAATGATTTTGCAGATCCGGCAGAGAGAATGAATCAGATTTTCAGTGGATGAAAGGATCAGAGGGTATAGAGGATTAAATTTTAGGGAGGAACAAATGACAAATTAATCAGATTTCCAATATATAAGCAGATTTTATGCAAAAAAGGACAAAGTAGATTAGATTTTGGAGGTGCCCAAGAAGATCATATTTTCAGAGGAGAGAAAAGATAGTGAGATCAGATTGCAGAGTGGACAGGTGTTGATCAAGTATTGATTTTAGGGTTTCTTCTTCTTCTTTTTATACTCTTCTCTTCTCAGTTGTAAGGGTTCTTGGTTCTTGTTCCTTTTTGGTTCCAGTTCCTGTGGTTGCTCTATTGTGAGCAGACCCCTAAATGGTGAATATTGAATATCTTGTTGTAGAGCAAATTTCCCAGTCCCGTGTCTAAATTCTAGAAATTTCAAGCTTTGTATGTATTGAGACAGACTCATTTTCAATAAGATACAGTGCAATTTCTATCTTACATGGTTATTGTCTCTTAGCTTTGTGTTCTATTCTTGTATGTTTCATTTGTAAAGCATTTAAAACATACTAGTTGTAAGGCAACTAATCTAATTGCCTGTGAATTTCTTTCAAGGAAAGGATTAAATCCTCATATGCAATTTCAGAGAGTAGACATATGTGTTAAGATTTTGATGATAGCAACATAGGATTGACATGATAGCTTGTAAGGAATCCTATCCAGATTGCATGTAGTTTGTAAGGCATTCTACTATATTTCCTTGAGATCTTCCTATGGATTTATATTTAGACTTTTTTTCCCAATGGAATAGGCACTAGCTGGATGTTTGTTATACAGTCATCTTTCTGTCATCAAGCACAAAATAATCATTACCAGTTCTTTTATATTTTTTTAAGTTCATGCATATTGTGAAAGGACTGTATCGTGGTGATATAGTTCAGATTGTTGATTCCTTGGAGAGAGAATTAGAGGTTAACCTTCCTTGAGTTGTACTCATAAAAAGAAGAAGGATTCATATCCTTATGCCATTGTTCATGTTGTTACATTAGTAGTTTCATTTGTCACATTCTGTAACAGGTTGTTCTCAGCTATTTACAAAATCATCTTTCATTGAAGTAGATTTGAGTAACACAATAGCATGACAGTGAAGACCAAATCCACTAATCAAAAGCTTACTTGAAATATAGTAACCTATTCATAGGCAATACCCGCCTGAGTCCTATGGAGCTCGAAGCAGAAGGAGGATCTTATCCAATCCTCATCAATTAGGCTTTTCTTGCAAACTTGGAGCCCCTTTTAACTGAGAATCAAGCCCATAATTTGCCAAGTTTTACCCTACAAGAAAAATCCCTAACAGTAGGTCTATTAGACTTAACTAGACCTAATTGTAGACCTATTTGGACTAATAGGACTTATTAGGACTAATTAGGACCTATTCTAAGACTATTAAGACCCAATTAGAATCAATGAGAACCAATTAGCACCTAATTAGACTCAATTAGAACCAATTATGACCTATTAAAACCCAATTAGACTCAATTATAATAAATTAGCACCTAATTAGACTCAATTAGGACCAATTATATGTAATTAGAACTAATTAGAACCAAATAGTACCTAATAGGACCTATTTGGACTAATTAGGACCTAATAGGACCTATTAGGACTAATTAGGACCTAATAGGACCTATTAGGACTAATTAGGACCTAATAGGACCTATTAGGACTAATTAGGACCTATTAGGACCTAATTATGACTAATTAGGACCTATTAGGACTAATTAAAACCAATTAGGACCTAATATGACCTATTAGAACCAATTAAGACCTAATTAGACTCAATTACATCCAATTAGACTCAATTAGAACCAATTAGGACCTAATAGGACCTATTCTGACTAATTAGGACCTAATTGAACCTATTAGGACTAATTAGGACCTAATAGAACCTATTAGGACCCAATAGGACCTATTAGGACTCAATAGTCCACCTATTAGGACTTAATAGGACCTAATAGGACCTATTAGAACCAAATAGTGTTGGACCTAATTAGACTCAATTAGAACCAATTAGGACCTAATATGACCTATTAGAACCAATTAGGACCTAATTAGATGCAATCATAACCAATTAGGACCTAATTAAATGCAATTAGAACCAATTAGATCCAATTAGACTCAATTAGATCTTATTAGAACAAATTAGGACTTATTAGGACCAATTAGGACCAATTAGGACCTAATATGGACCAACTAGACTCAATTATGACCAATTAGGAATAATTAGGACCTAATTAGGACCTATTAGATTCAATTATGACCTATTAGATCTAATTATACTCAATTAGGACCAATTAGGACCTAATATGGACCAATTAGGACCTAATATGACCTATTAGACTCAATTAGGACCAATTAGACTCAATTGGGACAAATTAGGACCTAATATGGACCAATTAGGACCTAACATGACCTATTAGACTCAATTGGGACTAATTAGACTCAATTAGGACCTAATATGTACCAACTAGACTCAATTAGGAGGTCAACTAGACTCAATTATGACCAATTAGGAACAATTAGGACCTAATTAGGACCTATTAGATTCAATTATGACCTATTAGATCCAATTATACTCAATTAGGACCAATTATGGACCAATTAGGACCTAATATGACCTATTAGACTCAATTAGGACCAATTAGGACCTAATATGGACCAATTAGGACCTAACATGACCTATTAGACTCAATTAGGACTAATTAGACTCAATTAGGACCAATTAGGACCAATTAGGACCTAATATGGACCAACTATACTCAATTAGGACCAACTAGACTCAATTATGACCAATTAGGACCTAATTAGGACCTATTAGATTCAATTATGACCTATTAGATCTAATTATACTCAATTAGGACCAATTAGGACCTAATATGACCTATTAGACTCAATTAGGACCAATTAGACTCAATTGGGACTACTTAGGACCTAATATGGACCAATTAGGACCTAGCATGACCTATTAGACTCAATTAGGACCAATTAGGACCAATTAGGACCTAATATGGACCAACTAGACTCAATTAGGAGGTCAACTAGACTCAATTATGACCAATTAGGAACAATTAGGACCTAATTAGGACCTATTAGATTCAATTAGGACCTAATTAGGTCCATTTCAAGAAGAGTGATACTGACATCTATTTTAAATAAAAATATGTCCCAAAGAAGACAAATTTCTTCACTTTCATCTCAGATCGGGTACAGTAGGAAGACAATGACACACTATTTGAAAAGAAGAATCAATTTGGATGATACTACATTGGAAGGTAATTGGGCACTAATGTGTAGAGCTCCTCGGTCTGATAGAATTAATGAAACAATTAGGAACTTAGTTACATAATTTTGGACTAATCATACTCATCCTTCACCAAATACAAGAGACATTATCAAGAAGAGGACTGGGCCTAAGGAATATTTCCAGCACACAAAACATTGGTTGGACACCACACAGCATGAATTGTATCTCTCATTTTGTAAATCAAATCTTGACATTAAGATTGGGCAAACAATGTTTGAAAGATTAAAGTCATTTTTTGTAAAGATAAATAAATCTTTTGAAACTTGTTGTTGTCGATATCACATTGAATTCAATCTCTACTACTAAGGGTTTAGAAAGATGATAGAAGAAAGTGGTGGTTCTCAAAATGATTTTCCTAAATGTCCAAGTCAATTCATAACATCAATCTTATGTAACAAATTAATTGATCATGAAATACCTGAAATAGATTGCATAAGAGGAACTTGTCAAACATGCGGGGATTTGGCTAAATTTCCTTTGAGACTTGAAGATACTGACATGGCAAGGATGATAAAATGTAAGAGATACAAGTACATAAAGTCTGAAACAAAAGTCAAGAAAGAATCAACAAGGTTGGAATATGTAGAAGACGAGATACTTGTTGCAACATTTATGGAGAATCTTCATAAATTGATTCAACCATACATACGACATGTTTTTTTTTCTAAATGATAGGCATAACAATTCCAAATACAAAAAGAATCTTTTCCAGTTGGAATGATTTTATCGGTTGTTGATTTTGTAGAAAACTACTCCTTTGTATCTCAAAAACAACTTCAAGCAGAATACTACTATACAGAGCAGGTGACTATCATGGTACATGTATCTTATCGACATGCACAATTAGATTTGGATGGTGTTGAAAGTACATATGAAGCACAAGTCATAAAGAAATAATATCACTTTTACATTAGTGATGATAAAGAGCATGACATACATTTTGTTGAGCATTTCTTTAAGACATTTTTTGGATATTTGGAAAACAAAGGCATCAAAATTGAAAAGCATTTTGTTTGGTCGGATGGATGTGTAGCACAATTTAAATCAGAAAGGCCATTTTATGCACTATGTAGATATCATTGATACCAAAAGATACCACATATTTGGAGTTTCTTTGAGAGTGGACATGGAAAGGGAGCGCATGATGGTGTAGGAGCTTGTATAAAACGTGCTTTAAGAAAGTATCAAATGGACTATCAAGGATATCGTATAAATAATGCTCATGATGTAGTTGAGTGGTGCAAGTTGCATTTTATGGTGCCAAATTGTGATAACACATCATCATGATCAGATCGAGTCATACCCTTCCAAGTATTCTGGGAGATAACAGGTACTAATTTTAAATTTATTGATCCTTGTTTGAGTTAGCTTATAACATATGTCTTTAATTTTTACATGTGACCTCTCTATTGTTCAGGTGTTGACAGAAGATCAATCCATGGATGCAAGAGAGTAGACAAAACAAGATCCCTACATTTAGTTATGAGTACGGATAGTAATGTGTGGTCATTGTACACTAGAGATTATTCATGCTTTTGTTATGACTACATTTACTATGACGAATGTATCAACCAAAAATGTGGATATGTTAGTGAATGGAATTTGGTTCCACTAGATGTTACAAACACAAATGACATTCAGGATGAAAGCTTTGACGACATTCCATTGATTTCTACAAATTATGACCATATTTCAGGTTTGATCAAAATTGGTACATGTGTGTTTATGTATATGTTTTTAAAAAGGATTCATAAACTCAATTCATTTAAATAAAGTTTGTTTAATTTATATTTACAAGTTCCTAAAATTAAAAGTTCACTTTAAATGCAGGACATATTTTTGCAGTAGTAGTAGAGCCTGGAAATGTGGAAGGTGTTAGTTACTATTTATTACATTGTTGCAAGGAGAGGATGAAGCTAACATAGAATGAAACAAGCGATGGAATTATGTTTCCCACAGGTTCTAGTACTGTATTTAAGTTTGTTTATATGGTTAGTATTTATCACATCTATATATTTAACATTGAGGAACACATTGTGCAGGTTCAGTTGTCGTGCAAGGAACATATTTGAAGCAAACCAAAATACTTAAACATGGGATTCATTTTATTGATTATCAACCTAACAATAAGGTTTATCAGTATAGTCATCTTGTAATTGCCACCATCCTATCTCTTGTTCTTGTGACGGGACGTGGCATTCGTAAGTAGAGACTTGATACTGACGACCATGAGAGAATATTAAATGTTATTCAAGAGAGAGAGAGATGAACCACTTGATGTGGACTAAATCATGCATGAAATATGATTTGAACTAAATTTTTCACGGGCGAGACCAGAGGTTTTCTTAGCTCCATTCTTTCCTACTAGTGCCCATAGTGAATGGAGCTTGAATTAAATTAAAAATTAATAATATATAGATCTCAAATTTATGTCTTACAAGTGGATATAATATATTAATTATCTACATGAATATGAAGTAATCTAACTTTGGAATATGAATGTGTGTATATATTGAATTTGCACATGTTACATTAGGATGTGCATGTTTTAAATATAAAATCTACTTGAAGTACAACAACATTAAATTAAAAGTACATGCACAACTATGATCAAATGTACATTTAAATATAAGTAAGATTCAATGAAACATCTAGGGACCTCAATTATATAGCTCACATGTGTCAAATTTACATCATTCATAAGTTTCATTATAAACATGTGTACAATCAAACATCATTCATGTATGTAATCTATTGAATTCAAACATCATTCATGTATGTAATCTATTGACATCAAGTTCATCAAATTTAAATTAAATATGTACATGTGTATGTAATCTATTGAAAGTATTGAAAATTTACAAGTTCATCACACATGCACACGTATCTAGAGTGAAAGTATATATATATAACATGCATGAAACATCAATCATGTGTGTAGATCAAGTACTATAAATATGAAACATATGAATCAATCATGTGTCAAATATTCTATCAAAAGCCTGTCTAGAAATGAAATATAACATCAAACACATCAATCGGTCATGTAGAGTCTAGAAATGAAATATAGTTCATCAAACACATGTGAATATATATATACATAATATGAAATATGTCTCTAATCAAATATGAAAGTGCCTAGGACTCATCATGTCAACTCCTCACTAAGCGGTCACACCCAGAGTGACTATCATGCTATGAAGGATGTACAGATCCCTACAAAGAAAGAGATATATAAATTAAAATATATAAACATTGTACAAAGATCTCTTAAGTTTGATTTAAAATATTGTACAAGAAAACATGTTATAAAGTGTGTACACACAGATAATAAATTAAAAAATCACTTGTCCACTATTGGTGTCATCATCGAGTGAGTCCCGACAATGTACACGATCAGTACCCAAAGGAGTAACAAGAGGCATATCCTGGTAGACAAAAAATATATATCATATATATACATGCATGTGTGTGTGTGTGTATATATATATATATATATATATATATATATATATATATATATATATATATATATATATATATATATATCAATTGATTGAAATTTTGAAAATAAATTTAAGTTTAATTGTAACATTAAATACATGTATATAATCTGATTTATACCTATGTAGGTGGTGGAAACTGATAGTACTTGGATTCCCTGGCCTCAATCCTATCAACCAAGGTATCAAGATTTTATTGTGTCTGGTCCAAGCTCAAATTTGCATCTGCAACATGAGTAGACTGCACATGCCTCTCTAATGATGAATGCAATGGACTAACCAGATGAGATGGCATGGAAGTCCTATCATCATGTGTCAACAAATCTAGATAACTTGTAGTGTTCATGCTGAACTCAACATCATCAAGGCCAACATCAGAGAACTAATGCCCTACATTGACTAAAGGGTCTATATGCTGTGCCTCTCCCTATGCAGCAATAGAGTGGTAAGTAGGTGGATCCTCATGAGCACTGCCACTATGGCCACGGTCTAGGTGAGAAGGATGTGGCTAACCATATCTGACAGTACCCGCATGAGATCTAACCTCTGATATGGGGATATCATGCTCTGCTGCTATAAATGCATATGCATCCAATAGATCCTCAGCCAAGCTAGTTAGTGTCACACGTGTCATCTCTCCTATAAGTCCCTCCAGGCTAGAAAGTGAAGGGATGCCTAATACAGTGTACATGTCATCTACGGTCCTGCTAGCAGATGCTCCACCTGATGATCTAGAGTGTCATCGAGACATCAGGTACTGACCAACTTGATCACTAGATATGGATGTGGCAGCTACTGCAATGTCCCCCACACTATCAATCATAGCTCAAAGCTAGGTGCTATGAATAAAATCATCTACAACAGGGCCCAATGAAGGAGGTATAGCAGGTGCCCTCTGACCAATAATGGCCCTGTGTACTGGTCTCTGTCGATCAGCTCGATGATAAGCTTCTCTATCAGCAAGCCTAGCATGCCCCTATCCTAGATGTGCTAGAAAATTAGTGTAATTAACAACATGACCTAAATGAACCTCATAAAAAATCTATTGTGCAAAGTACAGTGGAATCTGGTCGTTATTCAGATAATGACCATGGGCAGCTAGAAATCTAGGGTATATCAATGATGATATAACAGGATCCTCACACCTGGTAACCTAATACCCCTTCACATAATTTTTATCTACATAAGATGAGAAAACTTCCCCTTTCAAGGTCACTTTAGACACTAAAGCCTGTACCTCCTTAAGAGAAAGACCAGAGCCAACCTCTTGTCTCTTCTTCTCAAGTATGGCCTCTATAATATCTGGGGCATAGGGAGTGGTACCCTGAATGTCATCCCTAATGCTAATCAAGCTATTAAGGATGGACTGAGATGTGCTCTTATAGACAGTAGAGCTAGATGGATTATTTATAGATTCTTGCAACCGTTGAATCTCTCTATTAGTGCGTGAAAATAGTTTTGCAGGGGGAATCGGTGCATCTGCCATGTGTGATGTCCAATAATATGTCTGATAGATCTAGAATATGTATGTACCTGAAAGATTTTATTTACTGTCAAATAAAGTCTACATATACATGTATGTTTTCCTAATTTAAATAAAAATAAAATTAAATACTATGCACATTTAAATCACTACATTATTTGAAAGTAAAATCAATTACATAAATTACATGTTTAAATGTAAATTACATTTTAATAGGTCTAATGGGGTCTTAAAGGGTCATATAACCTACCATAGGTCCTAATAGGTCCAATTAGGTCATAATAGGTTAAATTAGGTATAATTAGGTCTAATTGGGTGTCATTAGGTCCTAATTGGTCTAATTGGGTCTAATTATGACAAAATTGATCTAATTGGGTCTAATTAGGTGCTAATAAGTCTTAAGGGGTCATATTACTCATAGTGGGTCTAATTCAATATTAAAGGGGTCATATAACAGGTATTATAGGTCCTAATAGGTCTAATTAGGTCATAACAACTAATTGGGTCTAATTAGGTGCTTTAATATAGGTCTTAAGGGGTCATGTTACTCATAGTGGGTCTAATGGGGTCTTATGGGGTCATATAATCTATCATAGGTCCTAATAGGTTTAATTAGGACATAATTGGTTTAATTGGGTATTAAATTAGGTCTTAATAGGTCTAATTTGGTCGAATTAGGTCCTAATAGGTCTAATTGGGTCTATTTAGGTGCTAATTAGGTCTAATTCTATTGTAATAGGTCTTATAGGTCTAATTAGGTCATAATACATCTAATTGGGTCTAATTAGGTCCTAAAAGGTTTTAAGGGGTCATATAACCTATCATAGACCTCTTAAAATAGACCTAGATAACTAGGAATTATGATGTCCTAATAGGTCTAATTGCATCTAAGCAGGTCTAATTAGGTTCTAATAGATCTACTTTGGTCTTAAGAGCTCATATTAAGCATATTTAGTCTAATTAGGTCTTAAAGGGTCATGCAGTACAAGTATATTAGGTGTTAATTAGTCTTTAAATTTGATTTAATTACAAGGTTAGAAGGGGTCCTATTGCTCATATATTACATAGATAATTAGGGCTTATTATGACTATTTTGGTTTAAGGGGTCCTATTAAGTTCATAAATATGTCCCTAAGTAGGCATTATTACTATTCAATATTAGTTCCTATTACTTATATTAGGTATGTATTTATTTTTTATTTTATTTTTTTGGTAAAAGGCCGAGGCCAAGATTTTATTAATCAGAAATTTTTTTTTACATTTGCCCCGCTCAGTGCAAGTGCTAGTAGGGAAGAGCGGGGTAGAGAAACCCTCCAGTCTAGCCTAGGACCATAGTCCAGTATTTATTATATATCAGTATATGAGGGCATCTTTTTCCCATACACGTCTTTTATAGGAGGGCATCCCCTTCCTGCTTTTACAAGATTTTTATATTTAAGAACTTCCCATCTACTTCCTATCTTGCTTTGGAAGTGAAGTTGCAAATCCTCTCCTAATTAGTCCTTTGTGCTATGGCTGCATACATTGTTAGTACATGATAATTTATGAAAGGATGATATCTTTCTATTCCTAAAAAATAATAGCTTCTTCCTTAGTTTAGATTGAAAGAGAGTAAATTATCTTATACCTTATTCGTCAAAGAGGTTATGGCTACCTAAAGAGAGCATAGATTAGGAATAATTGAGACCTTATATCAAGCAATCCATATAAACTATGTTAAGAAAAAGATATGGTCTTCATAATCCTTACTAAAGCAAGGAGCATATAGAAGAAAACTATTCCTAAAAGCTTAACTATTATATAAAATTCTCCTTTCCAAAATGGATCCAAATTTTACCTTTGACCATGATGTCCTTTCCTATTTTCTATCTAAGATATTTGCTAATAATTAACATAATAAAGCTTGAAATATGGAAGAATAACAATAGCAAAGCAAAGAATAGCCTGGTAGTCTGTAATCTGAAGCAAATAAGGAGATTTATTGACTTCAAGATCACAAACTAGCAAGGGATTCTCTGCTGAAAGGAGATGTTAAATCATGGTCCAACAAACATTTTTGAGCCATAGTAAATCATCCTATGATCCAATCATTAAGTGATCAGTCAAAATTAATAAGTTGTCAAGATTCCCAAGTAAGATCCTAAAAAATTACTACCTCAGCATCATAAAATTGTTTCCTATATTAGTAGCTGTAACAAAATACAAAAGATCATAGAAGATTTTGATAATGTTTTGACCAAAAAAACTTTTATATCTGTACATAGAATATTATGCTAGGGAAGCAACCTATGTAAAAGCTTTTGATATTAAAACTTTTTAGCTCAACTATATTCTGGAACTTGGAGTTTCCTGATTTCAATTTGCCAGTCCTACGAAACATGTATAATCTTAATCCCCATAAAAGAAAGCATGGGTTTTAGGGAGATGAAATAGAAATACGCCTTCATGCTTCATGTTGCAAATAGAGGTTATAAGCAACTAGGAAGACTAATAATAGATACTGTAGAAAAATAGACACATATACTGCCCGATGTCTAAGGATTTTTTTTTAAAAATTTTTTTGCCATGATTCCACATATAGATTCTAAACGAAAATAGGGGATACCCATAGGGTTCAAGGGAAGGAAAGGAAATCTTAAGAAATTCTGAAGCACTCAGCTAAGAGATAATGATAAAAGAGAGATCTAGGCGCATAATTTATGTAAGATAAAATATACTCCATC
Organism: Chamaecyparis obtusa; assembly: GCA_027943335.1. Taxonomy (NCBI): domain Eukaryota; kingdom Viridiplantae; phylum Streptophyta; class Pinopsida; order Cupressales; family Cupressaceae; genus Chamaecyparis; species Chamaecyparis obtusa. Next base: position 21,500 of record BSBK01002437.1, on the reverse strand, counting down.
CTGTGAAGAATCATACCTATATGTATATATATATTTATCTATATATATACATGTATGTATAATTAAATATTCACCATCCTGCGAATAATCTTACCAATATGTGTGTGTGTGTGTGTGTGTGTGTGTGTGTGTGTGTGTGTGTGTGTGTGTGTGTGTGTGTATATATATATATATATATATATATATATATATATATATATATATATATATATATATATATATATATATATATATATATATATATATATATATATATATATATATATATATATATATATATATATATATATATATATATATATATATATATATATATATATATATATATATATATATATGATCATATGCCACCTGATTGCACCGGTAAGGAACAAAAATTTGTAAATAGTTTTGAAAAATACCTGGCTAAACATTAATTTGAAGTCAATGTCTAGTTTTATACTAACTTCAACATTAATGATTATCCAGTTATGCAAAACTTCAAAAAACTATATATATTTGCCCACAAGTGCTTTCCAAGAAACTTCCAGCTCATTTGTACATGATTTTACAAAGAAAGATACTAGCTCTAAGAAATAATCTACAATCTTTAGGCCTGCTATAAACCATAAAGAATGTCCGACCATGCAAAATACCAATAATAGTGTAGACCTGCCCACAAATTAATCGAAGAAACCACTTACTCTTTAATCCAGATTTCATAGAACCAGAAATTTACTCCATGCTTAAGATTCCTACAAAGCTTGAATTATGAAAAAGATAACAAGATATCCACTAATCTGAGGTGACTATCTTGTTAATATAAAATTCCAGCTCATATAGATAAAGCTTTTACAAGATAGTGATTTTCTTGTTAATCCATCGTCTGACCAAAAGATCTTACTAGGGACTATCAAGAATCAACTATGAGTGGCTATATAATCAGTGAAAGACACAATTCAAGGTCTAAAACCGGCCTTGCCCCAAAAATAGCATAATATTAACAAAAAGCTCCATGTGTGCCCCTTGTATTGAGAATGCATAATGATAAAGATGCTTTGCTAAAAAAAGAGATTCTTAAACCCTGAAATAGTCTGACCCAACTACACCATCTAATATTCCTATCTTGATATGGAGGTGTTCATCAGATGCCCTAGAAAAATTATTTTAATTAAATGAGATAGCATAATATAATTTGAAATTGTTTTGAAAGAAAGAGAAACACTAGAACCTGATAGTCACATAATCATTTATGCTTTCTTGAATTACATGTGAGCTTGAGATATTGAAGTGCCTGATAATCAATCTCCAGTAAATCTTTATGACAATAGAGGATCTATCTGATTATCTTAAGTTCAAATAGCATAATTATCCATATCCTTATTGAGTTCAAATATCCAGGATAAAAATACCGAATCTGATGAAACAAATACCATAGATATAACACCTGAATATAAATACTATATTACTGAGGCTTCGGACCTTATGGAGGGAGACTTATTTAGTTCTCATTTGAAGAATCTAATGACACCATTGAATCTTTATCTTCTTTGACTAATTTCAGTCTAAAGTCATCTTCAGTAATAAACTCTATCATCCAATATTCATCAGGAGGGGATCTCATATGGGTAAAGTAAAAAAGGAGATCTAAGTTCCTTCTAATAGAAGGGGTTTCTTCCAAATATCTATCCCAATCTATCATTTCCAGTATTGGGGATGTGGAAACATGGTTCCGGTTACTTATCTGTTTCATATAATCACAAGGGTTTGGAATGGTTAAGTCTACTCTGATACTTTTGATGACCTTATCTAAATCCATCAGGTACTTTTTCTTGAAAATTCTTCTACAAAGATTACCAATGCCCCTAACATCCGGATCAACTTGTAAAGCTAAGGCTATAAACATAGCCAAGATATCAGAATTAACCCTATGCCTGCTTGTATTTCCTAGGAATTCCTCACCTAAGATGACTGAAACTACCCTAACAACAATGTTGTACTTAATCATTAATAATTTCCTGATTCTTCTCTTCGAGATACTTCCTTCAAAGGCAATTTGTCTTCCTGAGCATCTTAATTTGATTGGTGTTTCCATTGAAATCATAGATGCTATAAAGAAATATGGTAGTTTCATTCCTATAAATAATATGCTTAAAGATGTTCATCAAAGATGAAGGTGAACCATTGGTAATCCGATAGTAAGAAACCCCTCATATCCTTCTTTGAGTTTCGAAGTCATAATTGTCCTTAAAACTTGGTGTACTAATTGACTCTAGTCTAGGATTCGAATTACATTAATTTATCTTCCAGCTTTGCCTAAAATAAACAATTCTAGAAATTGTGAAATGATCATGAAAAAAGGACTATATAAATTTAATTTTTTTTTAGGAAAGATACTATCTAGTTTATATGTGTAAAGATACTATGCCTTTGAAAACCAGAAAATTCATACTAAATTAAGACATTCTTTTAGGAAGACAAAATGTAATTTTAGAATAAGTACTTTCAAGATCTAAGAAATATCCATAGGATACCCATACTTAATATAGTCCTACTTTCTACTCCTCGAAAAGGAATATAATACTAAAGTTCAAAAGGAAGTAAAGATCAAAATAATTTGTTTCCAGGACTAAAGTTCTGAAGTTCATAAAGGAAATCCATTCTTAACTTACTAAAGGACAAAATTTTCTTAGGCATATCTACCTCTACTAGCTAAGGGACAAATGTAGCTTCATAGCGAATCTTATAGCATATTAAAGATTTGAAACAGTAAAAAGTTATTAAGAAGGAATATACATTATGCCCATCAAAACTTTAAACCATATAAGCTATGAAGACATTCTTTAAAGAGATCAAACTCGAATGGAAAAGCAGAGGAAAATTAAGGCTAAAAACTAGAGAATTTAAAACTTAGGGAACAAGCCTGTAATTACTAATATTGATTATATATATGTTTAAAGTCTGTAAAGCAGCAAAACTGTCCCAAACCTTCTATAGTATTTCTAATTTAAACCTTAATAGTTACCTTGATCCATACTTAAAGTTTTATACTATCCACATACGAAAGAGCAAAAGTTAACCTTTCACAGTCAAGTAATCCATGTTCTACTAATCCTTCCGGATAATTTTGCAGTCCCAATCCGCATCCTTTTTGTGGACAATGATTATTTCTTCTTTCTTCGCCTTGTATTCTCTAGAAGATTTTTTAACTGGTGGAGCTACCACCTTGATATCGCTTGACGATGCCATGTCCATTTCCAATGGAACATCAAATCCTTCCGCTCGCCAATAGTCCAAAACTTCATCTAGGTCCACCTCTTCTTTCAGTACCGAGGCTATAAGGAAGTCCAGGTTCTTCCTCATAGAAGGCCAAACTTCATCAAATCTCTTTTCATCTTTGAAAAAGAGAATTGGGAGTCATTGAAAGTTGGGAATGGCAGGGAGGGCCTCCATCTTAGTCTTCATATACAGCTCGGGGAACAGAATAGATAGATTTTTATCTATTCCATGGACCACTTTTTCCAGTCCTAGTAGGAGCTCATCATCAAATATTGCTCTTGTTGCTCTGATAACCCTATCCTTATTAGTGCCATTGAAAATTGCCAATGCAATGAAAAGACTGATAACTTGCCCATTGACACGAACTGTGAATTCATAATCAAAGTACTCTTAACCTAATCCTTTGATTAGTGCCCTTCACACTGCGTCTGAAAGTGGTTTTAGGATAATGTTCAGTCTCTCCGATTTCACTTCTCCCCTGAAGGCCATTTGCCTGTTTTGCCTGGTGTGAAAAGTGATAATTCGGGATTCCATGATAGCGCAGAAATTTTTATCTAAGCTTTCTCCTATCGGCAAATTTTATGTAGGAAAATAACTAAAATGCCATCCTAAAAGCAAGATAAAGCCAAAAATTTCTCTAGATACTTCATAATTTTGAAGTGAGGTCTAGAGGTTATTAAAAATGCTATCCATGAAGTATCATAATTACTTTGTACTTCTTCTTATGGATACAGTTGTATTTTCATTAATTCACATAACAAGGAGTACGCTTGGATTTGTGAGCTTCATCGTGTAGTGATAGTTGTTATTAATTAGTTTATACATGAGATTTCCCCTTAGGTGATGATGCTGAGGTGGAGTCTCTAGTACGTTAAAAGAAAGCTTTCTTAATACAGGAAAGGATATAGTGAATTAATTAGATTTATTACTAGGTGCTAAGTACAAGAGGGAAAATTGATAAAATTAATAGGATTAAAAAGGATAAGCTTTGATGGGTAAAAATCCAATGGTTAATTTATATGATATAGTCTTTCTTCTAACTGTATCCTCCAAATTGTATTCTGCCCCCTTTAAAGTTTTCCTTTTTCTCTTCCCCCTTTCGCTAATATCTGGTTATCCTTTCTAGAGGGACTATTCTAGCTGCTTCGAAGATAGATAGTTCCATTGTTATTGAATTTGGATATGTTTACCGATTACCTCCTCCTATCCTATTCCAAATGCTTTAATCCTGGTAGAAAAAACTCTGTTAACTCAGTATTCTTAGTTCTTCTGAGGAACTACACATCTACTTCTAACTAAGCCTTAATAAAGGATTTGTAACTCCCTTTTCATTTCAAAATGTTCTGATCCCTAGAATGTAGCCTAGCTTATAAAGGGCTTTTTCCTAAACCATACCAATCTATATTCTTAGATAGCTTATGGAAATAGGGATATAATATTGGTCTTTAACTTGCTATGCTTTAGAGAATGACCATTGCTTCTTGACCCTAACAAAGGGAGATCTAACTTAAAATTATATTTTCCATTTAGGGCACCTAAAGGAATAATGTCTAAGAGTAATGATCTAGCATATTAAACATTTAGGGTAGTTATGTTTATGACTTATAATTCTCCAATCTTTTTTAATGTTAATAAGTTATGCCAAGGAGGTTCCATCCACTCCTAAGTTTGCTAATTCATCAGCTCTCTTGTTGCCCTCTCTATAAATGTGATTAATAGATATTTCTGAGAAAGATTCACAAAGGGTCAAAGCCTGGGAGAGAAGGGAATTTAATCTCCAATTTGGAGTGGCTTTTTTCCTTAGTGCATTGATAATTATTGCAGAATCCCCTTCAATTTCTAAGTATTTTAATCCTAGGGATGCACATTTTTGAAGACCCTTTATTAAAGCATAAAGTTCTACCCAATTATTTGTTTCTACACCAATGGGGGCTGCTATTGTTGCAATTTCCTTTCCTTCATGGTTATGAATGCTGCATCCAATGCCTGCAATCCCCGGGTTTCCTCTTGACGCTCCATCAAAATTTAGTTTGAACCAATTATTCTTTGGAGGTTTCCACATGCATTCCATCCTTTTTGAAGAGATCTGAGGATCAGCTCCTATGAGAGGTGGTAATGCCAAACCTTCCCATTTACTTCTCATCTTCCCATCCCACTGGCTCATTCTCAGATCTATTTTCATGTTTTTGAGAGTGTTGGCGTTCATTTTTTCTATTATTGCTGCTTCGATTTTATTGCAAAGTTGTTCCCAATCTATTTTATCTCCTCTAAAGATTCTTCAGTTACGTTCTTTCCAGATTTCCCATATTAATATGGATGGGGATAGAGTCCAAAGGTTAGCAAAGATGCTCTTTTGTTTGATGATTGGCCATGCTTGCAGCATGGACCGTAGAGATTGGGGAAAGGCTAATGTCCAACCCAAGTTTCCTTGTAGCCAATTCCAACATTGATTTGTGAATGGGCAATTCAGAAATAAGTGATCCCCATCTTCTTCCTCCGCTTCGCAGAGTGGGCATCTGCTAGGCCCTGAGAATCCTAATTTCTTGAAACGACCAGCAGTTAAAAGTCTATAATTCATAGCTAACCATGTAAAAAAACCAGCTTTTGGGGAGCATTCCTTACCCCAACATAGATGGATTGGTAAGGATGTCTTGGGTCTACTATAACTTTGTGAGATGATCCTATATCCATATTTTGTGTTATATTCCCCTATTTTTGATCCATCCCATACTAATTTATCTATAGAGTTATTTAGTGATATTTTCCTATTTTTGAGAATATCTTTGATTGCTGAATTTTCCAAAGCCGAAATCCCATATTTTTCCAAGGGTTTCCATACCCATTTTCCATCCTCAAGAATGAGATAGTCTTTGAGATTGATACCAATCTTCTCTTTTAATGAATTTATTAGGGTTGGGTTATTTAATTTCTTTGATAATACTTCATAGCCTCCCTAAGAGTCATCCCAGAATAGTACTTCCTCCCCTAGACCCGGACACCAAGTTAATTTTTCCAGAATAATGTTCCTACATTCCATCATAAAATTCCATATCCTTGACCCTTTTGGGGGATGGATTTCTCTAAAGATATTTATGGGTGACCCGTCCTTTAAGTATTTGTAGATAAGTATTTTCGCCCATTTTGCTTCGGGATTTCTGAAGAGCCTCCATAATAATTTGGCCCCTAAGGCTTTCCCTTGATCTCCTAAGTTTTTAATGCCTACTCCTCCCTCTTCCTTGGGCTTGCATATATTTTCCCAGGATATAAGTGGAATTTTCTTAGTCTCATTGCTTCCTTGCCAAACAAATGTCCTTAAATGCTTTGTTTTTTTAGATTTCTTGTTTGAAGGTAAATGCATACATGATAACTGATAAATAGGTATAGCAGCTAGTATTGATCTAACCATGGTGGTTCTACCAGCTCATTTTGTTTTTAATCTTCTTTATAATGGGATCCCATACATTTGTCAACCTATTGTCCTTAACTAGGGGGAGCCCTAGATATTTGCAAGGGAGTTTCCCTTCTTTAAAGTTTAGGATTCCACAAATGTCCTTTTTGGTTCCTTTATCAGTATGAAAAAAGAATATTTTTGATTTGTCTAGGTTAATATGTTGTCCAAAGGAAATTGAGTAAGTTTCTAAAATTCTTTTAAAAGAACTAGCCTCCCTTCTTTTGCTAGCTCCGTATAGCAGAGTATCATCAACAAAATGTTGGTGTGTAGTTGGTTCCAAATTACTAGTTATGGAGATACCCTCAATTGAATTTTTTATTCTTGCCTCCATCACTGACCTCCCTAAAGCTTCATCCATGATTATAAAGAGGAAAGGGGATATCGGATCTCCTTGTCTAAGTCCCCTAGAAATATCAAAGAAACCCTCTGGGGTTCCATTAACTAAGACCAAAATCTCAGGAGTAGATATACATTCGAAGATCAAGTTAATCCAGGTTTTGGAAAACTTGAATGCTTCCAAACATTTGCAAAGAAATCTCCAGTCAACCTTATCATAAGCTTTCTTAATATCCAATTTGATCAGCATACTAGGGTCCTTGTTTTTGAGGATAGAGTGAATGGCCTCTTGTGCAATGATAACTCCATCAAAGATTGATCTACCCGGAACAAACCCTGTTTGTTCTTCACTAATAATTAGAGGGAGAAGTTTTTGAAGTCTTAGGGCCATGGTTTTTGTTAATAGTTTATATAAGGTATTGCATAAAGCTATAGATCTGAAATCATCAAGACTTAAAGGTTTTTCTTTTTTGGGTATAAGAGCTATAAAAGTGTTATTCACTTCTCTAAGCATTCTACCTAAATTTCTGACCCCCTCTAGTGCTTTCGTTACTTCTTCACCAATGAAGTGCCAGCATTTCTGGAAGAAAATGGCAAAAAATCCATCCAGACCTGGAGATTTATCAGGATTCATTTGCATTAAGGCTGAATGGATCTCATTTATTGTAAATTTGCTAGTGAGCATTAGATTGTGTTGTTTGGTAATGACCTTAGGAAAATTCTTAAGAAGTTCTTTTTGACCTCCTAGATTTGAAGTCTCCCTATTGTTTAAAATGTTATCAAAGTTTTTTATTGCTTCATTGGCTATGTCTTTGGGATCTTCTATAGTTTTTCCTACCTCATTCTTAATACAAGAGATCCTGTTAGTGATACATCTTTGTTTGGTGCTATTGTGGAAAAATTTTGTGTTTTTATCTCCTACTTCTAGCCAGGTTTCCCTAGATTTTTGCTTCCAAAAAATTTCTTCTCTAGCTAGGATTTCTTCATACTCCTTTAGTAAACCTTTCTCCTTATTATAAAGATAATCATTCATCCCTTCGTTAATAACCTGGGAATTGATTATGCCTAGTTCTGATTCAAGGTCCAGTTTTTTCTCAAAGATGTTACCAAACCTTGATGAATTCCATTCTAATAATTATTTTTTAATCCATTTGAGTTTATTAACTAATTTGTATAGCTTAGAGCCCTCTATCTGCGGTTCTAACCACCAGATTTCTATTAATTTTAGGAGTTCTGGATCTCGCAACCATATCTGTTCAAATTTAAAGGAACTCTTTCTTGGTCTCGATTGTGTTAGGATGTTGAGGGTGATAGGATAATGATCTGATCCAGAAAAGGGGACGATTTTGGCTGAGAGTGAAAGATCATAGTCAGAGAAGCTCCCTCTGAAGAAGAATTTGTCTAATTTCTCTGCAATATTGTAGAAACCAAGCCTTCTATTATTCCATGTGTATGAGTTATCCTCTGTTGGAATTTCTAGGAGGGAGTAGCTATCTCTCCATTGTGTAAAGTCTCTGGCTGCTATTGGGAGGGACTTTGCCCCTCCTTTTTTGTCTAAAATCTTAGATATGACATTAAAGTCTCCGCCAAGGAAGCATAGAGTATCTTTTGTTTGATCCATGTATGCACCAATCTCATTCCAAACCGTAATTTTATCTTTGTTCTGAATAGGCCCATACACATTTATTAAATTAAAAGTTAGATTAAGTCTAAAGTTTCTAACCATCCCACTCATCCAATATTGTCTTCTTTTTGATATATTTATTGAGATATTATGAGGATCCCAAATAATTGCTAGTCCTCCTGAGGCTCCGTTAGCCTCTGAGGCTTCTATTTCTCTTAAACCTAGTCTTTTTTTAAAATTGTTTATTTCCAGATTATCCAACTTAGTTTCTTGAATTAACATAATCTCAGGGTTGTGTTTTTTATGCAACATTTGATTAAATGCTACTTGTTAGGGGCGTTCATACCCCTAACATTCCATGAAAGAAAATTCATGGTGTTGTGGGAAGGCTCTTCCCCTTCCTAGCATACATAATAGATGTTATCTTCACTTGTCCTATAGCTTCCCCTACCAATCCTCTTAATTCAGCGTTGGTTTTTCTACCTCTTCTCTTTGGTTTATTTGCATAGTCCGGTGAAGTTTTACTTTCAATGGTTTGCGCTATGCCTAGAGGTATTTTTTCTTTTACTTCTTTTTCTTCCAAATTAATTAATAAATCTTCTATAGGGCTTTCTGGGTTAATGCTATATAGTTTCAAAATCTCCTCAATAAGTTTCTCTTGATGCTTTACATCTTCAGTGTCCTTAATCTCATCCAATAATTCTTCCATTAATTCTTCTGGTAATGTTTCCTTCATGTAATCAAATACTATATTAACTTCTTCAATTTTTCCTTTTTTAGCTGTTGAGATTTTAGAGCATTCTGACTGATCTTTAATGTGAGTTGGGCTTGAGACTAGAGTTAAGCATATGTTGGCTTCCCATTCATCCGTAGAGGGGCTATTTGTGGGGATTTCATCCCTTCCTTTAGCAGCTAAGTCATTTGTTTGAGGAGTGCATACAAGATTTATGTCCTCAGCTCCCTCTTTCTCCCTTAAACTTTCAATGTTTAAACCCATAAAGTCCTTGATTTCATTTATCTCTGCAACCTTGTTACTATTAATTTCTAGGATCCTGAATTTGACATAGTATGGTTCTTGTACATTTAAGGGAATTGGCTTGTAAATTAGGATTTGGTCCTTGTTGAGTTTTACCTTCTCTAAGTTATCAACTTCTAAGATTTTGACACTTTCTTTTTCTGGGGGAATTGTTGCTTTTGCTAAAATGTCTTGGAATGATAAGGATGAATCCTCTTTCATTAATGCTTCGATTAGTTTCCTTTTTCTCCTATTATTTTCTTCAGGGTCATTGAATTGATCATCTGATGATAATGAGAAATCAAAGACCTCTTGGATCAGTTCCTTGTTCTCCATGTTATCCCCTTGATTATCTATTACTGAGATCTTATTAGCTTCTAATGGGTTCTTTGGGGATTCCTTCTTTGATCTTTTGATAATCTCTAGTCCCCTTTCTTTAATTTTAAAAATTCCCCTAGAAATATCTTTTTCAATAATCTTCCCTTCCTCCCTATCCTTCCTTGATTCCTCCTGGTCAATTGTCTTTTTAGGGGGACTTTTCCTTTCTTGGAGTTTCTCAGTTTGTTTGTTGATAGGGCTTGTCAAGCAAAAACCACCATTGTCCTTATTGAAAGTAATTCTGGGCAACTCTATTGAAGATATCAGGAATATGGGTTGATTCCTAACTTCTCCTTTCTTTAATTTCATATGTTTGATGGGTTTCACTGAATCCCTTTCCAGATTACCTTTGAGATTTGAAGTATTCATTACTTGGTTTCTATCTAATTCTGCCTCCAAGAAGAAGAAGATGTTTTCTTAAATGTTTTTTCTAAAAAAATCCACTAATAGATGGTAAGAGGATCTGTTGCTAGTAAAGTTAATCAAATTTAGTTTAGGGGGAGAATCAGAGAATTTAATTAAGATTTTTACTTCCGAGGAGTCCAAATAATTTTCCTCCAAACCTAAAACTTCTCCATAGTTTTCCCCTATTTGATGAATGATTCTACTATGTAATAATTCTACTGGCATGTTGTGAATTATTATCCATTCTAAAGAAGCAGTGTTGTTAAAGACTTCTTTTGAAAAATTGGGTAACCATTTTATGAATTTAACTGAATGCCCTAGAAATAAAATTCGACCTTCATTCAGAATTTTATGCCTAATAGATAAATCTTTGCATTTAATATAAAAATAGTAATTCGACAGAAGAGTTATACTTACCTGTGATTTGCATGCTAATTGAAGCCAATCCTTGATGCCAATGAAAGCCTGCCCAGAGCCGAACCATTCCCAAAAAGGCCATGGGTTTTACATTGATTCCATAGCCCTTCCGTAATAAAATGGGGACCTTTGATGGTTTTAGCTTCCTTTCTGGCATGCATACTCAATCTTCGATGAGGAGGAGTATATTTTTCCAATGATACCATTGAGCGTGGTAGGGCATCCTCCCTGTTAATTTTTTTTTTTTTTTGTGGAAAGATGAAGTGTGTGGCTGAGAAATGTGAGTGGGATCTAAGTACTCCTTAAACCCTATTTTTTGCCCTAGCTTTGGCCGTCGATGCAGAGGAGAATATAGTGGTTTATTGTAGGTTTTCTGTTTTAGGGTATCGGTTTGCAAGTTGGAAAACTTATTTTTGAGAGGGATTTTAAAAGTGTGGTTATATCTAGAGGGCAAGGGCAAAAGGTTCCTCTTCCTTCGTGCTCTTCTGGATTTTTGAAGAGCTGCAGGAATCCAATTTTCAGAGAAGGGGGGAATATGAGGATGAATTTTGCCATGAGCAGGAAGACTAGGGTTTTCCTATATTCTGGATAAATTTCTACCGATTGCTGCTGCATA